>JARWIR010000038.1:5582616-6182616 GCA_029959085.1 Nemophila menziesii | reverse complement strand
TATGAACCCTAAATTTATTTATGCTTTTACTGAATTGGGAGATTACATCTTTAGATTGAATTGTTATTTTCTTATCACTTTGCATTATGTATTTGCCCTGTATTCCAACCCTTTCTCTAGCTAAGTATAGGACTTCCCTTAGTAATTAGGACTGTTACCCTGACAGGGAGTTCCATTATTTAAAACGATACATAATTGTCTAGTGTGTGGTAGTGATCATGACGGGCTTGCCTAACTAGATTGTCAATAGGGTTAGACCACTAATCATTGTGTAGGGCCCCCTTACCCAATTAAGGTTGCCTCCTAAGCTACCCTGACATAATTAGGAGGAATTTGGAATCCCGACTGTTGCATATTTATAAATTCTCCCTTTAACAAGAAAACATGAATAGGTACTAGTGGGGATCACTTGCAAGTTCTCAAGCTATACTCTCATTTTTTATCCTTCGTTTAATTAGTTGCCTTTAGTTTATTTCCTAGTTAATTAATCTTATTTGCATTAGAGTCTTAAAACCAAAAACTAAACACATATTTGTTTATCTTTAGCGTATTTAATTTAGCAACTCTTTTATTACACGTGTTCAGAACACTATATCTAAACTCACTTTAGTAGTTCTTGTGAACAAACTTACCTACTTTCTATTACTTGAAAATCATTTGTGCACTTGCGCAAAGTTTATCCCGTTCTCGAGAGGTATGTGCACTTTTCTATCAGCATTGAATCGCAAACCGTTAAATATTATGTGTTCTTGACTTAAATCCTATCTATATATGGAAGGGATCCTCCAGACGACTTGTCAATCTTGCGTGGCAACTCGAATAATCCAATTTCCAAATTTGGCTGGCATAAGCTTTTGCTTTCTAAAAGTGGTCGAATCTTCTTTTTGCACTGTCACTAAGGGGTAATCTTATTTTCTTCACTTCTTATCATCATCTAATGGTGTTCTAGCTTCCAAGTACCTAAGATCTACACAAATAACACATAAATTATACGCAAAAGCTCTGAGAATAACATAAACACCAAAACTAGAATAGAAAGTGTAAAACATCAAATAAGGGGAAAATATCCCTCAACTAAATCTGGAAAACCCCTAAAATTATGTCTCTTTTATTGATTAATCTATCACATAAATGGAGACATCACCATTCAACAAATGCAACAAAGTCAGCCATTGTAATTGACCCAAGGTACAAAAATAAATGTCAAGTTAATCTAAAATGTTGTTGACAAGATGGGTCACGAATCATGTGAGGCTATATGCCTTCAAGTATAAAGATAGCGGAATTGTCACCAGTTACATTTCGTGAAGGGGAGATTCTGAAAAAGATAGAACCAACCAAGTTGAACAAAGATGATAAGAATTTATACGAGGTAACAATCAAATATTGGGTTGAAGAGGTTGAGAAAGATGAGGTTGAGAAGCCCGAGAGAGTTAATTGATGCCTTGAGGGTGCAAGAGAAGAGTAGGGCAAAAACCTCCGCCCCTACACGTCCGTTCCCCATAGCCTTATCCATTACTAATCACTTATCTTGAAGGTGACCGCGAGTACAAGAAGTTCATAGAGACGTTAAACCAAGTGAAAATCAACGTCTGTTTACTTGAAGCCCTTAAGAAGAAGTTAAAATGTCAGCGATTCTTCAAGGGGATACTCTTCAAGAAGAATAAGTTCACAAAGTATAAGACAGTGGCACTAACCAATGGGATATCAGCGCTAGTTACCACCAAGGTTTAAAGATCCTGGAGGTTTCAACCTTCCAATCGATTCGGTGGTACGTTTGAATGGAAAAAAATCTGTGATTTGTGTGCGAGTGTAAATCTCATGCCTAAGAGTGTGTTCGAGAAGATTGGTATTAGAGATGCCAAATTAAAATTTGTCATCTTGCAATTGGCAGATCAATCAACAACAAATCTTTGGGGAGTAATCGAGGACGCACTCTTCCAAGTAGGTAATCTTGTTGTTCCCACTAATTTTATTATTCTTGATTTCAACTCTAGATTTCACCTTGGATCTTCTTTACTTAACTCATTGAAATTGATTTGCCATCTAATTATATTCCAAATTACGTAAGAGCTTCACATTAACACTCAAATTATACCAAATATGCTCTAAAAGTAATAAATATCGAAATCAAGGCATGAAGTAAGAAATTATCTAATAATGGGGGAAAATCTCTTAACAATTAATGTAGTGCACCTAAAATGATGTCTCATTAGTGGATTAATTCATCATAAATATGGAGACATCAAGACGCCCAACTAAAAGTTGTATCGTCCTGATACAATAAAGAATAAGAACATAGGGAAGTCTCTAAAATTATACCTATGTCAGTTAAGCACAAACAAAAGAAGATAGAATAATGGGACTCCTAATCCAAAAGAAACTACTTAGAAATTACATTGTAATAATATCTACAAACTAAATTACTTATATATATTAGTATACAAACAATCGACACGGTTTATATTCAAGATTAGATTATCTTTGCAATGCACGAAGGAGAGGTTCTTTAATTAGTTTAACATGGAGGGTATAAATTGTCCATCGAGCCTAACTAGTATACAATGATCCATCTAACTACTCTCTATTGGTTCATTTATTACTAGATCATATAACAAAGAATCATAAGGTCTTTTAGGTTGTAATGTTGGCTTAGGGACGATATGATCGTATATTTGGATGATTTAGAGCGAGCTTTTGGCTCTTTCCTCACTAGCCATCAACGAATTTCCCTAGAGCTTGAGTTACTCTCATAAGATGTTCTCACTCAACCGAATGATTTGATGCACTAACTAGCATCCCCAATAACCCAATAATTAAGCATCAAGATGATCACATAAGATATTCCACTTTGCCGGTCCAAATCATATAATCTTTTCATATCAATTTTTCTTTTGTAAGCTAGCTATGACTCCCTTTTAGATGTGAGTATCATGCTACTTATTTTTCATATTTCTTTTCTTTTCAATTATTTTTTTTCTTTTTTTTTACCCCGGCAAAGGGTTACAATAATGACAGTGAATCATCATCAACTATAGAGCACAAATATATATACTCAAATGAGACTATTATCAGTAAGTTTACTAAGCGCATAAAATTTACACTCGTTAACCATACTAAGATTGAAAGAGTTCTGCCACATAAAAAAGATATCCCCACCCATTTTAAGTGTACTTCAAAGGATATCCGATGAAAATATTATCATATGATGTTTGTCTACCAATACTATTTAAGTCTTAACTAAGTATGATTTCAAATAGACAAATGAAACAACGATGATATTTAGTAATCAGCTATTTAATTACCTTTCATGTCAAGGGTGTATGAATGATTTGACATTTCCTACTAGCACATTTATCGAAAGCTCTAAAATAACAAATCACCAAAACAAGATAAGAAAGTGTAAAACATGATTATATGAGGAAAAAACCCTAAACGAAGCATCAAATTCCCCTAAAATGATATCAGATGGCTAATAGTTATTAATAGGGGGAAAATATTATACGTTGAAGCGTTACCTCTATTCGGATACCTGGAAAACTCTCATGTTATCATTTTGTTTTTCATGTAAATCACACAAGGCCTCATGAGGGGTATGTACACGTGTCCCCTCCTCGTGAGATAAAAAGTAAATCGATCAACTTCACTAGAAGTAAATTATGCCCAAATATTTCTTTTTCGCCATGTCTAAGGGGGTTTGCTCGATTTCTTCACTTCTTATCAACATCCCAATGTGTTCTTTTTTTTTTCTCCATGTCTAAAGGGGTTTGCTCAATTTATTCACTTCTTATCATCATCCCAATGTTTTCTAGCTTCCAAGTCCTAAGAGCTACACAAATAACACACAAATTACGTGCAAAAGCTCTAAAAATAACAAAACACCTAAACAAGATAAGAAAGTGTAAAACATGATTATATAAGAAAAAATCCAAAACTAAGCATCAAATACCCTTAAAATGATATCATATGGCTAATATTTCCTCGTGAGGAAAAAGTAAATTCTATTTGGATACTTGGAAAACTCTCATGTATGTATGTGTCTCCCCCTCCTCGTGAGGAAAAAGTAAATTAAAAATCTACGCTAGAAGGAGGGGTCGAACCTCCGACCTTGTGGTTAACAGCCACACGCTCTAACCAACTGAGCTATTCCAGCTTGTTATTTATTATTCCTTTATTATTATTTGTTTTACTTATTTTTTGTCATGATTATGTTTTATTTATTAAAGTACTTAAATTTTTAAATATAGAGAGCATATTTAACTATGCCAACTAGCCAATGTTAGCGACACGACAATTAGATGGTAATAAGTCCGTTAATTGGGGGAGGGTTCATCATCCACGAGTCAAAGTGAATCTATGAAAACTATTATTTTTTATCCATTTACAACGATATTATAATTTTTCAATACCATTAAAAGATCGAAAAAACTTTCTTCAGCAGTATTACAAACATAGCGTGATGGTTTAATTTTTCCTTTAAAATACCTAATATATTTGGAAAAATAACTTTCAGTTATAAATAAAATTATTAATATCTAAAACATACACATTTATTATAATAAAAAAGAATTTTGACGTATACGATGACAAATCATATCTTTCAATATACCTCTCATAATGTAGTATGATTTGATTGAAATTAGATTTTCAATCCCTTAAATTTCTAAAAAAATAACTCTACATCATGGGACCTAATTATGGGGTGTCAAAACAATCTCAATGATAGTCGGCCATACTACAAAAGAGAGTTGATTGATGAGTGGGTCTAATGGTATTCTGTTTTTACATGCCTAACTTTTACCATGTTTCCAAATTTCGAACACATTCACTATTTTTTTTTAATACTTTTTGCTTCTTTTTTGCTAATTTATTTTTCTTCAAATCTTCATTATGATTGTTTTAATTGCTAATTTATTTTCTAAAAATGATTAGGATCATAAAAATTTCTTCTTCCCAAGTTCATCCGAATTTTTTCATTTCGACTTTGCTTTCATTTTTTTGTTATTTCCAAATTCCTTTTCTATATTTCTAGCTCCATTTGCAGACTTATATCTAAAAAAAAAACTATTAGTGGAACAAAGAAAAAAATCCAAGGTGCATATTTACTATGTAGATCTTAATAAAATTGCTATAAAAATAATCAACCTAGTCAGGTGGAAGTTGATCTTGTTTCTTAAAAAATTGTCACATCCACGATTTGAGTGAGACAGAGGTTTCCATTTATTTTAATTTGATACGTAAAGTGATAAATGAAGATCAACCTACTTCAAATGAGGATGAGTATAAGCCAGTCGTGAAAGGTCATATCATACTATAAGCCAGATAGAACTATGATACTCTTAAGGAATTATGTACATCAAGGGACATCGCGGAGATCAGAAGAATTCCTATTATGAAATTGGGAAAAAAAGACACGATTATTTGGCCAGGAAATAAGGATGGTGAGTATTCGACTAAATCAGGATATCATAGACTGGTTCAAAAAGAATTTGAAAAGGAGGGGGAATCCTCTAAGCAAGGTGAGAATAAGGATGCTAGAATGTGGAACTTAATATGGGGATCTAACGTTCCTTTGAAAATTAGGAATTTTCTTTGGACATTGCATAATGAATCCATTCCAACCAAATGTAACCACGTGAAGAAAAAATGTACTGAAATAGATACTTGCAAATGGTGCTGGAAGGAGGCGGAGTCGGTGGTTCATCTTTTTATCAAATGTCTATTTAGCCAAGGGGTTTGGGCTAGCTCTCAACTTCAATGTAAAATAGGTGATAATTTTGATGGGTCTATTAGTGAATGAATTAAACTAATTATTGATAATTATGCAAGAAATGGATGGAATGGGAGAATTGTACACTACTACATTTAGCATCTTTAGAGACGAAATCATTAGAGACGACACGTTTTTCGTCTCTAAAGATCGATCATTAGAGACGACAAAAGTCGCAGATCTTTAGAGACGAAAACTGTCGTCGTTGAAGACCAATATTTTTAGTGACTACAAGTTTTCGTCTCAATAAACATCTTTTGAGACTACTTTTTTGAATTTAATTTTGATTTAAATTAATTTAAAATATATGTCGTCTTTATTGACGTTAATTTATAGAGACTACATATTTTCGTCTCAAATAACCTCATTTCGTCTCTAAAGATCGGCCATTACCGACGATATTTGTAGTCTTTATTAATATGTGATTATTAGAGACTAAATTTGTTTCATTAGGACCTCAATAAAAATGATATATTTCGTTTTTTTTTATGCTATTTCGTATTTTTTATATTCCTTAACTGTTACAAAGTAGATGTAATAATAGCAATTGGTTGAGCGTTAATCTAGTTGCTTAATTGCAAAGAGATCTCGAGTTCGCTCCTGGTGTAGTGCATCATTTTGTTTCTACGCTAAAAACTTGAAAAGGCCCCCTTAATGTTTCTTTCTTATCAGCCAAGCCCAAAAACAAAAGGCCCTCCTTAATATTTCTTTCCTTTCAGCCAAGCCCAAAAAAAAGGCCCCCTCCTTTCAGCCAAGCCCAAAAAAAAGGCCCCCTTAATATTTCTTTCCTATTAGGAGAAGGATTCGTCCTCTCCTACAAGCCCAAAAAAAAGGCCCCCTTAATATTTCTTTCCTATTAGGAGAAGGATTCGTCCTCTCCTACAAGTAACGTGTTGAAAAAGAAAACAAAGTGTCCTGTCCTCCTATAAATAAAATAACTAGCACACAGTTTGAAAAAAAAAAAAAAAGTGTGCTACTAGAAAAGAGAAACGTAAAGCTCTTGAAGAGAGAAAAAGTATAAAAAGAAAACAAAGTGTCCAAAATCCTTAGAAAGAAAAAACAAAGGTAAGATTTTATTATATTTTTTCATACTTTTTATATAATCAATTAAATATATTATTTTTATTTTTAATTTTTTTGGACGTGAATATATTTTTATTATTATTTTTTATTCATTATATATGGTTTATGATTATATTTTTTATTCATAAGTTTTTTATATAATTGTGTAGACATATTATCACAATTTTGTAATAAATACTTATTTTGTAAATTTTATTATGAAATATTTATATATGATTATTTTGTAGTGCATCATTTTGTTTCTCCGCTAAAAACTTAAAAAGGCCCCCTTAATGTTTCTTTCTTATCAGCCAAGCCCAAAAACAAAAGGCCCTCCTTAATATTTCTTTCCTTTCAGCCAAGCCCAAAAAAAGGACCCCTTAATATTTCTTTCCTATCAGGAGAAGGATTCGTCCTCTCCTACAAGTAACGTGTTGAAAAAGAAAACAAAGTGTCCTGTCCTCCTATAAATAAAATAACTAGCACACAGTTTGAAAAAAAAAAAACAAAGTGTGCTACAGAAAAAAAAAACAAAGTGTGCTACAGAAAAGAGAAACGTAAAGCTCTTGAAGAGAGAAAAAGTATAAAAAGAAAACAAAGTGTCCAAAAACCTTAGAAAGAAAAAACAAAGGTAAGATTTTATTATATTTTCTTATTTTTTTATATAAATTAATTAAATATATTATTTTTATTTTAAATTTTTTTGGACGTGAATATATTTTTATTATTATTTTTTATTCATTATATATGGTTTATGATTATTTTTTTATTCATAAGTTTTTTATATAATTGTGTAGACATATTATCACAATTTTGTAATAAATACTCATTTTGTAAATTTTATTATGAAATATTTATATATGATTATTTATGAAATTTTATCATGAAATTATTTATATATGTTCGTTTTAGGTACCTAGATACTCGGGCTAGCCTCAGTTATTATCTCGTATTAATGTGTTATATTTAAATATCAGTTAAATTTTTATATATCCTTTAAATTCTCGAATTTTCTTATGATTTAAGTTTAATTTTAATATAGGCAATGAATCCAGTCAATAAGAGAGTTTGGATTAAATCAAATAATTGTTATACTCGAGAATTTGTGCTGGGTGTGAGAGCTTTTATTACATTTGCGGAAAATCACATGGATAAAACAGGTCTAATTTTTTGCCCATGTAAAACATGTTTAAATAATCGGAGAAAAGATATAGCTGGTGTACAAGCCGATATTTTAAAGAACGGGTTTTTGTCCACATATGAGGTTTGGACAAAACATGGTGAAATTGAACAGATCCCCGTGAATACCTCTACCCGTATCGTAGATGACGAAATGATGGACGTTATAGATGATTTGAGACCGAGTATTAATATCGAGATGGATGATGAGAATAATCAAAGTACAAATCGTGGTTGTTTCGACGCTTTGTTTAGAGAAATGGAAACTGAGTTATACCCTGGTTACACGGATACGAGTTCGTTGAATTTTATTGCTAAGTTGATGCACATCAAGGTCAAGAACAAGTGGACAAATACCTCTTTCACTGAACTTCTTCAATTGTTGTGTCGTGTTCTACCTAAAGGTCATTCTTTGCCTTCTTCGTACGAGGAGTGTAACAAAAAGCTAAAAAGTTTGGGTATGGGATACATTACGATCGATGTGTGTTTGAATGATTGTGTTTTGTATTACAAAGAGAATGGAGTACTCGAAAAATGCCCAATATGTGGTGAATCTAGGTGGGATCCGAAGAAGGGGAAGAAAGTTCCACATAAGAAACTGCGTTATTTTCCTATTGCGCCAAGGTTGCAGAGAATGTTTGCTTCGAGGCACACCGCCAAAGACATGATTTGGCACCATACTGGACAAAGTACAGACGACGATGTTCTACGTCATCTAGTTGATGGTATTAGTTGGAAAAAGTTTGATGAGCGGCACCCTGAATTTGCTAGTGAACCTCGTAATGTACGATTAGGTTTGGGTATCGATGGATTTTGTCCGTTCTCAATGCAAAAAACCTCGTATAGCATGTGGCCAGTTATACTGACAGTCTACAATTTGCCACCGTGGTTATGCATGAAGGAATCCACTTTTATGCTTACTTTGTTGATTCCAGGTCCGCGTTCACCAGGTAAAGATATGGATGTCTTTCTCCGTCCTATTATTGATGAGTTGGAAATGTTGTGGGACACAGGGATCCTTACGTATGATGCTCATAAGAAAGAATAATTTGTAATGAAGGTTTGTTTACTGTTCACGATTAATGATTACCCAGCTAGGTCATACACCTCAGGATGGTCGGGCCAAGGTTACAAAGCTTGCCCCGAATGCATGGATTCTACGCCGTCTTTGCGGGTGAGTAAAGGTATTGTGTATTTTGATCACAGACGGTGGTTACCTATTCGTCATCGGTTTAGAAAGGATGATACAACGTACAAGAAAGTCGAGAATAGGGCCCCGCCAAGAAAATATAGTCCCGCCAATATTCATACACAGTTAGATAGATTGCCTATTGTGTTTCCCGGTAAACACAAGGACTTTGGTGGAAAGGCGAAAAAGATAACAGGTCCTCAAGAATTTAACTGGAAGAAAAAGAGTATTTTGTATCGTTTACCTTATTGGTCTGAAAACTTGTTGAAACATAACATTGACGTTATGCATTGTGAAAAGAATGTGTGTGATAGTCTACTTGGTACCGTGGTTGGACTAGATGGAAAAATAAACAAAGATAATGTGAAAGCGAGAAAGGATCTAGAAAATATGGGCATCAGACAGGAGTTGTGGTTATTCGAGGAACAAGGTAAATTGATTCTACCGGGCGCAAACTATGCGATGAAACAGGACAAGCGACGTATGTTTCTTGATTGGTTGAAAGCGCAGAAGTTTCCAGATGGGTTTGCGTCAAGTTTGAAAAATAACGTTCACAGTGATTTAGGAAAGATAATCGGTATGAAATCTCATGATTGTCACATTATGATGCAGTTTCTTTTCGTGGCTAGTATACCCGGGCTTATCGACGATAAATCGGTGAGCGGTCCGATAATTGTGTTGTGCAACGTTTTCAAGAATGTTTGTAAAAAGAATCTAAGTATGCGAGAACTGGAAAGAGGAAAAGATGAAGTGGTGGTGCTTATGTGCAAGCTTGAAATGATGTTTCCTCCAGCATATTTTGACATTATGGTTCATCTAGTCATACATTTATACGAGGAAGCGCAATTAGGAGGTCCGGTTCAAATGCGTTGGATGTACCCGTTTGAGAGGTACTTGAAGAAATTAAAAGAATATATTCGGAATCCGGGCAGGCCCGAGGGTTCAATTGCCGAGGGATACGTTGTAGAGGAGACATTAACTTTTATATCACGATATTTACAAGAAGAAAGCACCAAATTCAATAAACCTGGTAGATACGGGGATGCGCTTACGGAACCCAAACAAATTTCAGTGTTTAATAGTCAGTGTCGATCAATAGGTAAAACAGAGTTTTGTAACCTCCCACACAAAGAAAATGAGAGAATTGATTGGTACATCCTCCACAACTGCGATGAGATCGAACAATATATGATGTAAGTAACATTGTGGTTATGTATTAACACAATTAAGTGTATATATATTTAATGCTAACATTTATGTACAGTGAACACAAGTCTTCACTTCCAGTCACTAACCAAGAAAAAACTCATCGGGAAAAGTTTTGTGAATGGTTCTCAGAGAAGGTATATATATCACTTTTCCATTTCTAATTATCTTATACTATTTTACATTATATTTTGATGTTAAATGTTTTTGTTGGTAGGTTTATTCAATGCGTATAGCCGTAGATCCACGGGTTACCGATGAACTTATTTCATTGGCCAACATGTCCCACGGTGCAGTCCATCGATTTGAGTCATGCGTTGTAAACGGTGTCAAATGGGTAACTCGTGTAAAAGGAGAAAAGAGAGTGACTCAAGATTACGGGGTTCGTACAATCACCGATGGTGTTTCTTATTACGGTGAACTAGTCAAAATTTTGAAGGTCATGTTTAGTAATGATTGTTCAGTTGTGTTGTTTGAGTGTAAATGGTATAACACCGACGCGAAAGCTAAAAAGAGGAGGTCGGAACACGGAGCAACCATGATCAACACAACTTCTTTTTGCTGGAGTGACTGGCCTTATATTCTTGCCACCCAGGCAAAAAAGGTCTTTTATATCGATGAAATAAATGCAAGAAAGTCACAAAAGGGGTGGAAAGTGGTATGGGAGGTAAATGACCGACATGGATGGAGTCCCGATTTGTGGGGTGCTGAATCAGTAACACCTATCACCATTCCTTTAGTTGATGACACAAATGGGGGGCAATTACGTTTGAGTACAGGAGAAGGCACTGAAATTGATCCAAAAGAGTTGGGTTACGATCAAGTGACTGAAGATGATGATGAAATTCCAGACGACACATTGGATGAGTACGTGGATGAATTGGTGGAACAACCGATATATATCGACAGCGACGATGAATTAATATCCCCGGAAGGTTACGAGACAGATTAGTTTTGTGTTTTTGTAATTGAATTTATAACCCCGAAAGCGACGATGATTATTTTTGTAATTGTTTTAATCTTCTTTGATTTTGTTTTTCGTATTTAATTTGGTGTTATGTGATTTGTGATTGTGTTAGTGTCTATTATATAGCAGGTAAATTTTTTGGGTGATTTTATATTTAAAAAAAATATTTTTTTAAGTAATTCTATAATTTCTTTTTCAATAATTGTATAATTTAAAAAAATATTTTGTTAAGTAATTTTATATTCTAAGAACATAATTTTTTAAGCAAAATATTTTAGGGAAAAAAGCATGTCAATTTCCCGCATTTTTATTTCGCCATTATACTTAGTCTTTTATCATTAAAACCCACACCCTCAAAACCTCACCGCACTCCATCTCTATCCCCAAACTACCATTCGCCACCAATATCTCCTTCACTACTCAAGCTGTTGCTGTCTTCTGCCGCCTCTGCTGAGCACCTGTCGCCTCCGCTAACAGCCTGCCGACTCCGCTAACAGCCTGCCGACTCCGCCAAGCCCCTGCCGTCTCTCCTATTACAGTCTAAGTAATTTATTTTTAATATTGTTTATACTATTTAATTTTGATTCCAATTAAAGATAGGTTTATAAATTAGGACATAGAATAATGATAAAGAGAAACACATTCTGTTGATATAATAGGTTATTTACACTCTTTTGTCTACACCATATAAAAGCCTATTGAATAATGAAAACCAACAATAAAGATAAAGTAATTATGTAATTGAAAAGGATATAACAGATTCGGCCATTTTTATATTTATATTTTGAAAGTTTAGTCTTTAATCTTGCAAAAGTAAACCTTTTATCCTTTATATTTAGATTTTTTTTGCATACATAAGAGGCTTAAAAAAACCGATAAGCAGGAATTATTACATTACATAGGGACCAAGGTCCTTATTGAATATCCAATACTACTCTAGGAGATGCTCGTCCACTCCTGTCACTAGTAATCAAGTCCCACAAATACTCTGGAGGATCCATAAACGTTACCGGTTGTTCGTACATATTTGCCCCTTCTTTTGCTAGTTTATCAGCGCAAAAGTTCGCTTCTCTATAGATGTGTGTTAGTACGAAACTCGGGTTTTTTTTCTAACATTAACTGGCATTCCCTAACATATGAAACGCAGCGGCTATTTGGGCTTCCACCGCCCTTCATAAGCGCGTGAAGCCCCCTCAAGCCCTGATCATTGTGATGACTCGAACTCCCACCGCCCTTCACTAGCGCATGGAGTTCCTTTGAGTCCGTCTCTATGCATAGGTCTTTGTATCCATTATCTATAGCCCATTTCAGACCAAAGTGAAGCGCAAGCATTTCCGAAACTAGCGGAGAAATTACCAAACAAGGGCCAACAAAGCCCGATACACATGACCCATTTAAATCTCTTATTATGCCACCTATACCAGCTGTATTTTTTCCGCTATTATAACTACCATCTACATTTAATTTCAAACCATTCGTAGGACTTTCCCATTTGATCAACACATTTTTTCCTAGCTTAAGCATGCCACCATCGAGATACTTACCCCAAGCTGAGATAAAAGATTGGGCAAGATTGATAATATCGAATTTTAGTTGTCTTTCATGAGGAACTTCTGCACTTTCATCAAATAGCATGGAGTTCCTTTTATTCCACATTGTCCATAACGCAACAGTAAAGATGAAGGCCATTCCAGTCCCTCAACTGAAGCATTGGAACTGAGGTGACCTTGAATCCAAATCTTGATCAGGTCTGTACCCTTCTGTCGAGCTGTACCTGTTGCGCCATCTGGAGGAGTATCACAGCGAATTGCAGCAGCAGCTGCTGCTCTTCTCCCATTCTGCCACGCCATGTTTAGTAGCAACAGCTCATCTCGAGCTGTCTCATTATGCCACGATACCAGTCTCCCATCCGCTCCAGCAGAATCTCGAGAAGCTCCAGCAGTTCCAGGCGCCCCTGTCCTCCTGCTCGGACCTGCAAAAAGACCAAATAATTTCCAAAAAATGGATGAGATTTTGCAATTTACCATCGCGTGATAAAGGTCATCTCGTTCCGCTCCACAGATGATGCATTCCTTATAATCAACAATGCCTCTCTTGTGAAGATTTTCCGAGGTGGGAAGTCGGTTTAACACTACTCTCCAAAGGAATATTCTAGCTTTTTGTGAGCACTTTAGTCTCCAAATATACTCCCACTTAAAAGTGTGATCTTCCACGCTTACTTCCATGTTTTCATAAGCCGATTTAACCGAAAAGATACCCGTTTTCTCGAGCCGCCATTTAGTTTCCACACCAAATTCTTCAACCTGGTCTACCACACCTTCACGAAGAACTTTCACCCCCGCTAAGATAGCCTTACATATACTCGAATCATTTGATTTTTGTTGACGATTGAGAATTCCATTTTTAAAATATTTGTTCCGGAACACCTCCGTCCATATTACGGTCTTATCTTTTTTCAAAACCTTCCACCCTAGTTTTGCTAAAAGCGCTAAGTTATATTTTTCCGCGCTCCTAATCCCAAGACCTCCATTACGCTTCGGTTTACAAACCTGTTCCCACGCTACCCAGTGAAGTTTCCTTTCGGACGGTAAGGAACCCCAAATAAATTCTCTTGACACTCTATCAATTTCCTTGCAAATATACTTTGGTAACTTTGTAACTTGCATCTGGTATACCGGAACGGCACTCAATACCGATTGTACCAAGGTGATACGCCCTGCTAACGATAATGTTTTCGCCTTCCATGTTGCCAACTTCTTCCTCATTTTCTCCAATATACCTTTGTAGAACCCTTTTGGTAACCTACCAGATAAAATAGGTGTTCCCAAGTAGGTACCAAAAGAATCACTATGGCAAAAACCACTAGCTTCCATCAACTCATTATGTACGTTCTCCGGGACATTCCTTGAGAAATATATAAGAGACTTTTCCGAGCTTATGCTTTGTCCAGATTCCATGCAAAAAATATCCATCGTCTCCTGTATCAATTGTACCTGCAAAATAGACGCCTCACCAAAAAGAATTAGATCATCTGCATAAAATCAATGAGAGAGAGAAGGTCCCTGACGACCAAGCCTTATTTCTTTCCATCTTCCATCTCTACACAGCTTTTGGATTAGTAATGAGAGTCTTTCCATACACAATACAAAAATGTATGGAGAAAGAGGGTCCCCTTGCCGAATGCCCTGATGGGGTTTGAAAGGGGCAAAGGTTCTCCGTTCCATAAGACACTCATTTCATTTTCCTCCATGCTTGCCATGATTAACGTGATTCAGCTATCCGGTAGACCAAAATGACTAATCATATCTCTTATAAACTCCCATCTGATTCTATCATAAGCTTTTGCAAGGTCGATTTTCACCGCCATTATTCCTTTATTCCCTTGGAGATGGCGCATCCTATGGTCCACCTCTCGCATCAACACTATATTATCCACTGTAGAGCGACCTGGTAAGAAGCTACTCTGGCATGGACCAACAATATTAGCAATTATAGGCCTAAGTCTATTGACTATGGCCTTCATAATAAATTTAACTGGGGAATTAATAAGACTAATAGGTCGATACAAACTTACCCGATTCGGGTCTGACACTTTTGGGATTAAATGTATAAGTGTTCCATTCAGACCCGAAGGAAGATGTCCTGTACTTATTGCATCCCGAACCATCTTACAAACCGAGGGACCCACTGTGTCCCAGCATTTCTGGTAAAAGGCTGCCGACATTCCGTCTGGACCTGAAGCTTTGGAGGGGTCAGATTGAAATATAACAATACGAATCTCCTCATCCGTGAAAGGTTGACTTAGTTCATCTATCACTTCATTCTCAATAGTTCGGATTTGTGGCAAACTGTATTCCCCCTCGTGATCATTGGGCTTTTTATATAATTCCTCGAAGTATGTTCGAACCATAAACTTGAGAGCTTCCTCGTCTTCTACCCAGTTATCCATATCATCATAAAGTCCCATGCAAATTGCTGACTTCTTCCTAGTAGTAACCGAAAGTTGATAGAACCTTGTGTTTCGATCACCCGAATTAATCCTCTTCTCTCTAGACTTTTGAAACCACATATTCTCCTCTTGCTCAAGAACACTTTCATATTCTTTCGCAAAGCGAATACCCATCTGTCGAAGTGAGGAGTTATAAGAAATCTGAAGGGATTTTTGAATGCCCCTGATTCTCGTGCTCAATTCTCTTTTCCTTCGATTTAAATCCCCGAATACATCTATTTTCCACTTCCTCAACGAATTCTGAATACCATTTATACTATCACTGAAACTCACATTATTTCCATCCCATTTTTCTCTAACAAAGTCTTTAAATTTTTTGTGTAAGCACCACGCTGTTTCAAATCTAAATCGCCGCGAATTCACTTTATCCCTTTGATTGGGGCAAAGCTGTATAAGGATTGGCATATGATCTGAATGAACTCTCGCTAAATGAATCACTCTAGCTTCCGGAATCATGAACTGCCACTCAACGTTACCATAGGCTCTATCTAGTCGTTCCATAATACATTGTCCCGAGTTTCATGAATCACACCACGTATACCGAATAGTCCTACTTTATTGAAGGATTTGTTGGATCCTATCTCTTCCAACTCACCCCTCATTTGCTCTCTCCTGAATTTTTTTACAATTAATTGCACTGTAGTTCTTAAATTATTACACTTTGTATTATTACAGGACCACTGATATATTACAGGGGTGATTTGTTTTTTTCTGATTTAATAGCTGTCTTGTATTTTATTGTAGGATTTGGTAAATTATTCAAAGAAGCAAAGTTTAGGTAGTTGATTCATCTGAAGCACCACCAGGTACTTTAAGGTGTTTTTTTAGATTTAATTGCAACAATTGCTGGATTGTCAAATTGTGTTATATAACATTAAAATGAAAAAAAATATTATTTATCACATTTGTACTCTTCCTCACATTTATTCAGCTGTATATTGTTTACTTAATGTGGTGTGATTCCCTTAAGTATAGTATACAGGTGTAAATAAACTAAGGTACTTGTGAACCATTTGAGACTGATTCAGGAAGAAGCACATTTGGACTAATATCTAATTGCTAACAGATGGCCGATACTATGTCACGTAATCACAACAGAGATGGTAATAATAACGATCCACCGCGTTCAAATAACAACGTGTTTACCGGATGCAACGGTCCAGGTAATCAAAACTCATAAATTAAATTCGTATATATTTTATTACAACTTAATTATTATTAATTATTAATTATTATTTGTAAACAAACAGCCAAAAAACCTCGTAAGCCGAGAGGTAAAGCAATCTTGCAATCTACTCATCGAGAGATGAATAAGTTACAGGGTAAGCTTCCAGTTGAGTATTGTGCCATTGACGAAACATGGAACCCAATCACTCAACACGGAAAACATGTCCCGCGTGTTATTGGGTTAACCGTACGAGAGAAGGTCCCGCCGTGTTATAAATCGTGGGCTCTTGTACCAGCACATATGAGTCAAAAAGTGATTGATCGTTTGGGAGTAAGAATAATTGTCTTTTCTTATCTGCATTAATTATAATTATTTACTTGTGATATGTATGTATTTAATGTTAGGATTTTTTTCGGATTGAAGAGTGGAAGTTGAAAGGTGACTGGAACAATATTTTGGAAATGTTGAATAAGTCGTGTGTCGGTCGCTACAAATATTATAAGCACCGCTGTAAGGCGAAGTACTACTTAAAAAATCTCAAACCAGACGACGTGTCTGATGAGCATTGGGACTTAGCCTGTGAGCTATGGGGCACTCCAGAAGCTTTGGTAATTTTTCTTTACATTATAAGCTTGTATTATTTTCTTCAGTATTTACTATGGATCTTAAAGTTATAATAATTTCTAAAATACAGAAGCAGACGGCTGCCAATAGGAATAATCGGGCCCAACAAAAAAACCCAAGTGGGACGGGGTCGAAAAATTATTCGCAGCAGCGATCGGATTTATTCGCGGTATACTATTATATTTTATATGTTAATTTTTGTTACGAAATAAAAATTTAATATATTTGTAATAACTCAAATAGGAGGGATATGAGGAACTATCAGATGAAGAGGATGCGGTAGATGGAGAGAAGGAGAGGATACCCCTTCCACAGATGGCGATTCTTTTTAAGAGGGTCGGTTATGACAAGATTAAGAATGTATGGAGGACCGACCATTATAGGGATAGTCATGTAAGTTTACGATACATTATTGTTAACATTTTAAGCATTTTAACTTATTAATAATGTTTGATATGGTATGTAATAGGATGTGTTGAGAGATCAGATGCACACCATGATTACCAAGAGTTCACTGTCTGGATCCGGATCCGTTGAAGCCTCAAATACTGTCCTGGAGTTGAGCCAAAAGGAGATGGTGGATCAGGTGATTGTGGCTGCTAATAAAGTCATGGGTAATACTTCTCGGAGTTGGGTGGTGTGGGCCCTATTTCGAGGGACAAGAGGACGAGATCCACCGAGACTCAGATTCCTCCTCATATGCTTCAGAATTTGGAAGGTGTAATGAATATGATAAATGATTATTTGGTTAGCAAAGTCCGAGAAAGCTTAATTCCAGCAGCTAGTAGTTTGATGGCATCTGATTCTGCTAGTTCTACTCCTCGCGTGACTTCTACTCCCCGTGCTTTTACCCTAGAGGATGTTGGTCGGATGATCACATGGTTTAATGATGAACGCTTAGCCGAAGGTCTACCCCCGTTCGATCTCAATGTCGGCCCTACCACTTCTGTAGTTCCTCCTACTCCTACTGGTTCTGCTACTGTTAATGTTCCTCCTACTGGTTCTGCTACTGTTAATGTTCCTCCTACTGTTCATGTTGATAATGTTAATCCTATGGCTAGAAAACGAAGAAGGCTTCTTGATGAATCCATTGAGAATCTTGATGGTCCGTGATTTTGTTTACCTTTATTGGAGATAACTTTATCGCTTTAGGACTTTTATCTTTTGTTAAGTTTTTCACTTTAGGACTTATCTTTTATTAGGTTGTGTAATGTATTCATTTTGATTAGTATTTTAGGCTTTTATCGTTTATTTGGTACGGTACTATTTGAATTTTTGTTTGGATATTAAATTTTAAATCTCGGTTTTAATTTTGGAATTTTTATTTTATTTTGTATTATTTTTTGGTAGCTAAAATTAAATATAAAAAATTAAATAACAAAACAATTTTTTAAATTTTAAAAAATAAAATAAGGATCATTACCAACGACTTTGTCGTCGGTATTAATCTAGTTGGTAAAGACTAGTATTCATTAGCCACTAATCAATGGAGACCAAACAAGTCGTCTCTAATAATAAAGTAACAATAAAGACAACCTATTTCGTCTCTAATGAATATTAGTCATTAGCGACGACATCTTTACCGACGAATCATGTCGTCTCTAATGACTATTGGTCAATCCCCACGACACGCCAAACGTCGTCTCTAAAGATATCTTTACCTACGAACTTTTAGAGACTAATTATTAGAGACGAAATGTCGTCTCTAAAGACCAAATGCTATCTTTAGAGACAAAATTTATGGTTATTAGAGACTAAAAAAGTCGTCTCAAATGATCCAAACTGTAGTAGCAACGGTTCTTGTTACATTATGGAATATTTGGAAAGCTCGTATGGATGGTTTCTTTGAAAATAAAGCCTGGAATATTAGGGAAATCAATGAAAAATCCAAAGCATTATTGAAATATCTCTTTGCAGATGAAACTGGAACTGATAAGGAAACCCGGACCCTCCCAGAAGGATCAATTTGAAGAAGACTGAAGATAATCACGTCCTTAGTGATAATGCCGAGTTTACATGGCTAAACGATGCTTCTTTTTCCAATAGCTGAGACCTAGCTAGTATGGTGTCCCTTGGCGTCAATAAGGAGGGCGCAATCCAACATAAAGTGATAAAAAGAGCTAGGGTGAACACAGCAGTTGAAGGAGAAATGTGGGCCATCCTTCAAGTTATGAGGTCTGCAGCAGACCTTAGCCTTTAGAGTAGCTCGTTCTATTCTGACAACCTTGAAGTCATTCAAGGAATTTCAAAAGCTAAGGGAAATAATTGGCGCATTCGACCAATGATTACTGAAGCATTAAATTGGGCGAAAAGATTTCCGATGTGAAAAGTAATTCATATCAAAAGAAAAATTTCACCGTATTTGCACGATAAGTCTATATATTAAGTAAAAATTGCAAAATAAGTTCTTATATTATGCAAAAATGCACTTTAAGTCCCTATATTGTGTAAAGATTGCAATATAAGTCCGGATATTATTTTTTTTAATTAATTATCTAATAAATTTTTATGTTCAATAATAAATAACATATATATTGTTGTAAAAAAACAAAAAATCCTATAAATAAAATAATTTAAAGTCTAATAAAACAAAGGGATATATGCTAAAAGATGCCTAAAAAAGTACCTAATTATTAAATTAAGTCTTTAATTATTTATTTAATAAAAAAATCCAATTGAACAATTATTTATAGAAGACACCCCCTTTATATTTATTATACCTTTACTACACTTATTATTAAATATATTTTTTATTTTTAATACAATATTTATTTTTAAATATTAAACAAATAATAGGGTACCACCACCACCACTACCATATATTTAACCACAACCTACTACTATTTCTATCACACACGTGCGTTTGTGAATTTTTTTATATCGTCATAACTAATTCTAAAAAAATCAGAAAAATAAAAAATTTGCATTTTTCGACAAAGCAAATTAATATTTACGTCTATGATTTTTATGATTTTTTGATTTTTTTGTTTTTTTTCGCTGACACCAGTGGCGAATCCAGAAATACATATTAGGGTGGGCTTCATCATAGATAAGGGGATAAAAGATAATATTACTATTTAATTCTATAATTTATTTTGTCTTAAAATCCAAAAAATTTATATCCTTAAATGAATCAAACTTATTAATTTTTTGTTTGATTTGAAATATATTTAGCATGAGATAAATTAGTGGATAGGAGATCGATAGTTGGCCTAGTGGTTAGGTTACTCCGCAGAGACCAAGAGGTCCTGGGATCGAATCTCATTGGAGTCAAATTGACTCCGAGTCCAAAGTGACTCTCTCATGTACTCAAAAAAAAAAATTAGTGGATAGAGAAAAAGGATTTATTATGAGGCAAAATATATCGTATTTTTGGTTTAGAATAAGGAAAAGAATATTTAAGAAATGTAAAATAATTAATAATATAAAAAATATTTACTAAAAATAACCGTATATCATATATATTACAACATTATAATAATTTTTTTTTAAGTTGAGGGTGGGCTTAAGCCCACCATTTGCAAAGATAGATCCGCCAATGGCTGACACGAATTTTCATGTTTAAAACATGAAATTCCATATTTGAAATATTGATTTTTTTCCGCAGATACGGATTTTCATGTTTAAAACATGAAATTACATGTTCAAAACATGAAATTCGGTGTCAGCGAAAAAAATTCAAAAAATCCCAAAAAAAATCATAGACGTAAATATTAATTTGATTTATCTAAATATATAAATTTTTTATTTTTTTGATTTTTTTCGAATTAGTTATGACAATGTTAAAAAAATTCACGAACGCGCGCGTGTGTTTATTAGTTTTTGTTATGTTTTTTTCTAATTACTATTTGTAGGGATATTTTGGGTTGAGACATTTTTTAGTAAAGAGTTTTATTCAGGTATTTTTTTATTAATAGTTTTTTTAATAGGCATATTTTTTATAATTGATTTTTAAATAAATTTTAAAAGTTAAAGGTAGCCAAATAAAGTTTTAAAAAAAAATAAGATTAATTACTTATAATTTTTTTTTAATAAAAAAAAGTTATAACTTTTTTTTTTAGAAAAAACCAGGGTGGGCATGAACCTCACTCCCTATGGAGCTCCGTCCCTGATTATGCTTAAAAACCGTACAAATATCCCTCAGTAAATTGTAATCACCAAAAGTCCAAAACACTTAATCAAACATATCCCAAAAAAATCCCAAGCAAAACTTCCATGGAAGTCCATCAAAATGATGAAACCAAAATTACAGCCGGCCACCATCCCGCCAACCCACTTCAAATTCATATTGTCACTTTCATATAAATTCCCAAGTTAATTACGTGTTACAATTAATAGTCCATTGTGTTGAACTATTCACCCTTTCAACACTGGCCCAACATGACCACCAATAATCCATTGTTTGTATACAGGCCCCCATGCACACTTTCATTCATCTTTCTCTTTGTTTGTATTCAGTCGACCCGTCAGCAAGTGTCCACACACAAAAACCCAAAGCAAATATCCTCCCCTCTCCGCTGCAAACAGTCAAATACCCCGTCGAAAGGTAACACCAATTCCGGTGAGACTTCTCCCCAATATCATACACCCCTTCATCGTTCCAATTAAACCCGTACAATACTAACAGCACAACCCTTTCGCCACCCTAGGGCGCCAGTCCATTTCGAACCAGAACTCCCACAACACCCTGGACCACAACATGATCGGAGAGCAGAGAATTTTCTTGTACTTCTTCTTTGCAAGGTCATACTTTGTATCCGAACAATTGCTCCCAGTACCTTCACGACCCATATGTGAATGCTGACAATGACCAATTAGCCTTTCGTAAGACACAAACTCGATCGAACATGTAACTCCCAGTTTTACTCAAATTCCATCTCCAAACAAGAGCAGAAACCTAAAAAAATTGACAAGAGTTGTGAAATCATTAAAATTGAAAATTAAATCTGACTTTCAATCTCCCAATAAAAATGTAAACCCAAGAAATTGATACATATCTAAGACTAACGAGTGAAAATCTGATCTTTTTGAGTGAAGAAACTCCAGCAATGGGTTTGCACACACTAGGGGTACTTTCGCACATAGTAAGAGGGATTTTTTTTTATTACAATGGAGATCCTAAAGGACCGTGGGAATCTAAGCTAATACATCGTTGAGCAAATCAAGACTATAGACTACTGTAGGTGTTTTTCAACCCATCCTGTCACGTGTAAGTAAATTCCAAATGCCATCTGAAGGATAAAAAAGATACGACAATTCATTAACTTGAGATGCACCTTATTTGATGAATAGTATCCCTATAAAGTGGGTTTTTAGATGTAATAATTATGTGGATAGTGCCGAGTCAGTTTAAATTAATTAATAAAGCAAAAATAAAATGGTTTATGTAGTTAAAATTATCGTTGTAATTGCATGCATGGGTTATTATTTGTTTGAATTCTCCACCGTAAGAAAAAGTGATAATAGCTTGTCTTGCCACATGTCACGATGAGAGATTTTTGGATTTTATTTAAATAAAATGGTCATTTCAATGCTAGTTGTCATCCAATATGACTTGTAAGTGGAGTTTTGATTATGTTGTGTGTAGTGTAATATTTTGTTTTTGTATTGTTAACCTTTGTATCATTTTGTATTAATAAAATAGTGTTTTGTCTTTTGTGATGATTGAAATTTATGACACGTGTCAACCTGTGGGAGTTTCAAATTAATTTGGGTGTAGTGTATTTTTTGTTAATGTATTGTTTGAGGTGATTATCAATAACGTTGGATGAAGAAGCTCGGGTTTTATCAGTATCCAGGCCGTTAGCCTTTCCTAATTTGTTTTTCATGAATGACATATGTATGTATTATGAATTTCAAGTATAAGGGTGTAAATGAACAACTTAGATGCATTTATGGTGACACGATAGATATTGTTGGGATGGTTGGTAGTAGTTAATGCTATGGTTTAATGATATATCACCAACCGACGTGGTTATGAATAAATGATGGAGGTTACTTAAAGTCTATATATAAGATGATCTTTAGTTAGTTGGATGAAGAAGAAATAATTATCCGGATTAGCTTCTTATATACATATAGCTGGGAGATCGTCAATCGAGTGGTATTCGAGTAAAGAACATGGAGTCAAACAGTTAGTTACTTTTTGATCTCATATGCGGTCAATTTAAGTTTATTGTCAATATTTTGTAGTTTAGGGTTATTTTATGTACTAAGGGAGGATTAGATCAGTTTGTAATGGTTAGAACACTTAGTTAGGGTTATGGGTGCAGTGGATATGAACAATCGGTATAAAAGACGTATATTTCTCGTAATAGGACTTAGTATGGTTATTATGTGGAAACTCGTGTTTATTAGTATAGTTAATGGAGTTAGTATAGTTTAGGGTTATTTTATGTATCAAATGTGGCTTACTGGTATTTTACTATAGTTTAGGGTTTATTAGTATAACTAATGGATATTAGTATAGTTTAGGGTTATTTTAGTATACTTTAGGGTTTATTTGTATAGTTAATGGATATTAGTATAACTTAGGGTTGTTTTATGTACTAAAGGTGGCTTAGAGTTATATTAGTATAGTTTAGGGTTTATTTGTATAGTTAATGAATATTAGTATAGTATAGTATAGGGTTATTTAATGTACCAAAGGTGGTTTAGGGTTATTCTATTATAGTTAATAGTAAGTCGAATTAATAGATATAAGGTATATATAATATAAAATTTGAAATTAGCATATGAAAGAGTTATTTAATTTCCTATTTAGTCGAAAATAAATATAATAATATAAAAATAGCTAGGTATATATAATTTCTAAATAATGCTAGAATTTACATAAGTATTTATTAGTAAATTACAAATTAATATAATTCGAAATGTTAAAAGAAATAAATAACTAATATTATAATAAATGATTTTTATATAATTATTTAAATGTGTAGAATTAAATGTAATTGTGTATTAATATATTATGTCATTTAAATGTTTAATTTTTTTATTGTAGGATTTATGTAAAAGCAAGAATTTTGATAGTTACACATTTATTTGTTATGTGATATTTAATTTGTTAGGAGATGAGAATCTCTGGGGTGACGAGTCTCTACGTAATTTGACTCGAGATGAATTTATGCAGTTGCGGTGTTCAAGTGAGGGCAACGCGTATATGTTCAACAACATGTATGCCCGCGCGATGGGGTTTAGCGTAAGACATGATCGTTTGGAGAAGGGTATGAGGGGAGATGGCATGGTTGTTGCTCGCCTTTTTGTGTGTTCGTGTGCCGGAGCTAGAATAAATAAATACTTAGAATTGAAAGGCAAGGTTAGAGTCCACAGGGCAGAGACGAGATGCAACTGTAAGGCTAGTCTTTGTGTAAAGTTTAACCGTGACAATGAATGTTACGACGTTGTTCAATTTGAATGAGAGCACAACTACACGTTAACTCCAGGGTACACATCACATTATCTACGTTCCATCAGGAAAATGGATGAAGGGCACCTTGATCAAGCACTGTCCTTGCGTGAGGCTGGGGTACGAACGAGTAAGATCATGTATGTGTTTTTGAAAGAGGAAGGAGCTCTAAAGATATCGGGTTCATGTGGAAGGATTTGTACAATGTCCTAGGTAGGATTAGGTCGGACGAGATAAGCGAGGGTGACGTGAATGTGGCACTGGTGTACCTGGAAGGTAGGTGCATGAATGATCAGTTATTTGTGTTCAAGCACACGGTGGACAAAGATAATCGTCTTGAGAAGCTATTTTTCTACGACGGGCGCACTAGTTAGAGTTTGCGGTGTTCGGTGATGTCTTAATATTTGACGCCCCCTACAAGACCAACGCGTATCGTTTCCCCTTAGTGTGCTTACTGGCGTGAACAACCACTGCAACATGTATATTCGGGGTGGATTTGGTGAAGAACAAGACAACTGAGGCTTATATATGGGTGCTCGAAACCGTAATGGTAGTAATGAGCGTGGAAAAAACCGATATATGTTGTCACTGACGGGGACATGTCCATGCATTCTGCAATTGAAAGAGTTTTCCCCATGCGGCTCATAGGTTATCTAGTTGGAATTTAACCCGTAATGTAGTTACAAACGTCAAGATTGAAGGGTTGGGGGACATTTTTAAGTCCATTAGATCATCGCCGGTTAGCGTCAAAATGTGGGAAGAAGTATGGTTGAATATGGTGACAAAGCATGGCCTAGTGGAGACAAGTGGATCATGGAAACGTATGAGAAATGGTAAATGTGGGCCGAGACATATCTTAGGGGAGCTTTTTTGGTTTTATGAAAAGTATGCAACATTGTGAAGGCATAAATGCGTACGTAAACATGCATTTAAACAAGCGTGTGAAGTTTTGAATTCGTCAAATCATTCTTGTTCGGTATGGTAACTATTAAGGATAATGCCAATCAAGAAGAGTACATACGATCAATACTAGCCAAGTGTTGACTACTCTACTGGAGGACATCGAGATACACGCCTCCAAGGAGTTCACCCTTGAGGTTTTCTTTAAGATCGGAACTGAGATAGGGTTTCACGGTGCGTTATATCATCGGGTGTATACTAAATCCTTTAGAACTCAAACGTACGTGGTGGTGGCCTTCCACAAAGCTGGAAGTATGGTACGTATGGTCTCGTACACAAACGTTGATGATGTCTCTCTATTTGTGATATATTAATTAATACTTGAGGTATCATTTTAGGTTTATTTAGTTATTAATTACGGGATTTTCCCCTATTTATTTATACTTTACACTTTCTTGTCTAGTTTAGGTGTTTTGATATTTTGTGAGCTTTTGCGCGTAATTTGTGTGTTACTTGTGTAGCACTTAGATATATGGAAGCTATTAAACCTATGGAAACTGATTTGAAGTGGAAAAGTAAAGGAAACCCATTAGTCAAAGTAAAAAGAGGAAGAGTTTGGATATATTTGGAATGTAAAGAAGTTGTCAAAACTGCACCTATGTCCATTAATTAAATTGTTGCGGAAGAACGGCCAGTTATTAGGAAGATATTTTTATATGAGCAAATAGATAATTTAAACGCGGTCGTTTCCATATAAATAACATTTAAATCGGATAAGTAAAGAAGGAGATATGACCAAATCAAAATCTGCTAAGGTTTATCTCTTCCTACAAGTTAAGAATACGAATTTTGGTAAGATCTGGACTCTTTAACTTGGGGATTACTCCTAATTTAGACCAAGGGCCTATATATACCCATTCCTACCTTAGAGAAATCATTTTTGGTAAGTCCCTAATCATCTAAAGACCAAGAGGAAGCCTAGATCAGAAGAAGAAGAAAAGAAGGAGCTTGGAAGTTGTTCATGTCATTTCAACCCTTCCTGTTTGTAATTCTGTATTCTTATTTCTTTCTTATGAACAAATTTATTTAGCTTGATATTAGAATATGGATATGAACCCTATACTTGTTTTATATGTTATCTAATTTGGGTTGTCCTTTTACATTTAACTGAATTTAGTAGTGATAACTCTGTGTTATGTGCTTTGAATTAATGTTTGTAGTTCTTGCGATGCACACGTATAGGATTACCTTAGTAATTGAGTCAAGATCCGGAGAGGGGATTCAATTATATAAAACACCACATAGTCGTCTAGTATGCAAATAAAGCCAATAAGACCGTGGGGTGTAATCGAGGACGTGCTCGTCCAAGTAGGTAACCTTGTTATTCCCACAGATTTTATTATTATTGACTATAAAGCAAATAAGAACATCCCATTTGTACTTGGGCGTCCATTACATGAGAAACACCATAGTCAATGTGAATGAGGGAACCGTGACTCTATGTATTGAAGATGATTCAGAAACATTCTATGTTTTGGGAAAGAAGAAGAAAAAGATGTCACTAGAATTATCAGCAATCAGAGTTGTGACCAAAAATCTAGAACCTGTAAGCCCCCAAGACACCATGGAAAAGGAAATTGAGTTTGGGGTAGGAGATGAGGTAGCATGGAAATCTCCTAACCTTATACATAAAAGTTCTTGGATAGGGCCATACTTCATCACTTGAATTATTTCAGCATGAGTGCTCAAATTAAAAGCTATAGAGAGTTGCAAGCTCAGGTTAGTAGATGTTAATCACCTCATTCACTGCTCGGGAGGCTATAAAAAGAAATAACAGAGGTAACACGTTGAACATTAAAAGACGTTAAACAAAAGTGCCTTTGGGAGACATCCCACCGTTTTATGTGTTTATGTTGTTATTCAATTTAGTTAGTTTATGTGTTTTTGAGTACATATTTCAGTAATAAGGAAGGTATAAGTATTTTTGATGTGTAGGTATGCAAGGGTTCGAGTTTGAGGTGAAAAAAATAAAAAAATTTGAAGTTAAAAGTGCTGGACAGAGGTATTTTGCGGTGCACCACACCCTACCCACGGTGCACCACACCTCTACCGTATCGTCAAGTGCGAAAAACCGTGCCACGGACTAGAAAACTTTAAAAGGCCATAACTTTACACTCGGAAGTCGGAATTCACTTTTTCTCGAGTCTAAATCGCATATTTTTTTTCGAGATCTATCTAATGGAGTGGAGAAAACTTGATTTGGAGGTCAAATAAAAACGGTTTTTTTTGTGTCATCCAGAGACTTCATGCGGTATACCACATGAAGCTCTGCGGTGCACCGCATGGGAGAAAATTGTTACAACAGTATGTAAATTGGGTTCGTGGCTGAAAAGCAACATAGAGAACCGTGTTGTCAAAGTTCGCAAGACCGTGGCAATAGTTCGGAAACAGAATGTTCATGCGGTACACCGCATATGACCCGTCTGGTGCACACCTCCATGAATAAACTGTCATAACAGTCAACACATCAGGGTCAATGCTGAGAGTCAACAAGTCCAAACCGTTTCTTCAAACATGCAAGACCATGCCACGGGGACATGACGTCACCTACGGTACACTGCAGGTTCAGTCCGGTGCACCGCAGTAAGGCGGTTTGGAAGAGGAAGTTGAGTTTTTTTATGGATTCTTACCTTACAAGACCTAACCCTAGCCTCTTTCAACCTTCCTAACATGAAAGTTTCAACCCCAAACTCCATTCAAATATCATGAAAGCTTCAGCAAACATCTACCTCACATCAAAACATCACCAAATAACCATAGATTCATATTCAAATCCTTCCCTACCTTCCTATAAACAAGAATCAGAGTCGTATAATTGATTGGGATAAATCAAAATAGGAGGTAAGGGAGTGCGAAATTGGTGATACTAGAAGTTTACATACAAGAAAGCAGTGCACCCTATTCTTGGGTATTATCATGCGAGTCAATAGCCTCAAAGAGTAGGTTTTCTTTCTTCCCTACCACTTATTTATGTGTAATATTTGTGTTAATTTAAATTTTATTGCTTTTTCTAGAGTCTTTTTCAAGTCGTGGGGACACGACTCATTTTTTAGTTGGGGGGTGGGGATTTGTTGTCCTCATCTTCCTTTTCGTTTTTTGCATAAAATTTAAATTTTTTAGGGTTAGAATTGGCATAGAATATGGTGAATGTACATACTGAGCATGGTTTAATTAAGTCAATGATAGTAAGTAGTATGTTTTTGAACAATGTCACAAATATATTTAGTATGCATGAATGAAAACAGGAAGTAAAAGATAGGGAAGATTAACAAGAATTGCGTATGAAGTGTCAAGTTGGAACTTAGGAAGAGTCAATTGGTGTGTAAAACGTGAGATTTGAAATTAGTTGAAAACACTCTTGTCTATGAACTAATAGTGAAAAAGTAACGAAATTTGGTAGTTAGAAAAGTGAATAAGGCGGTTCTTTCATATTGAAGCCACTTGAAACATTTTTGCTTTCTCACCCTTTTATTTGATTATTATTATTATCCGTCTTAGCCCCTCTGAGCCTTTCTAAAGACTTTTATTAGCCACATTACAAGCCATACCCCTTAGTTTATAGGAGTTATCTATATGACCTGCACTCGAATCGCAAAACCTGAGACAAGTTGATTTAGAGCTTGAGTTTGGGGTGTTGGGTTTCATCGTTGGGAAACATTGGGGTTGGGGAATTTTATTGTAATTTTGATATTATTGATGATGAGTTTATTATTGTAACCCTTTGCCGGGGTAAAAGTAAATGAAAAAAAGATATGTTGAAAAGAAAAAATTATATGAGAAAAGTGGTATGATATCTCATCTCAAAAAGGGAGTCATAACCAGCTTGAAAAAAAGAAATATGAAAAAAATTGAAAAGATTTGGACCGTCAAAGAGAAATTTTGTTATGTAATCATCATGAAAAGGTTTTACTTGGGTTATTTGTGGATGCAAATAGATGCATCAAAAATTAGGTTGAGTGAGAACATCTTCGAGTGAAACTCAAGTTTTAGGGCGATTCGTTGATGAAATGTGAGGAGAGAGCCAAAATCTCACTTTTCCTTATCCAAATATATCACACTCTCCCTAAGCCATGTTATAACCGTAAAGACCTTAGGGTTTCTAGCTACTTGGTGGAGGAACAATGGAACAATAAGGGCATAGATGAGTGGACTATTGGATACTATATTAGGACCTATGGTCACCCTATAGCCGTTAACACAAAATGAGTTGAAGACCGCTCCTTCTTGCATTGCGAAGTTAATCTGGACTTGAATTTATGGATTTTTTATTAAGTGTATATTAAGCATATATGTGCATTATTTCTTTAGCATTACTACATGAGACTTTTTAGATATTTTGCTCTAGGATCATTTATTATTTCTTCTTCTTCTTCTTCTTCTTCTTCTTCTTTGCTCCTTCTATATTTATTGTTGACTACCCTACCGTTCTTCTCTTTATTGTATCGAGACGATACAACTTTGAGTTGGGGGTCTTGATATATCTCTATTTGTTATATATTAATCTATACCTGAGACATCATTTTAGGGTTATTTAGTTATTAATTTCTTGATTTTCCCCATTTATTTATACTTTACACTTTCTTGTATACTTTTAGGTGTTTTGATATTTTGTGAGTTTTTGCGCGTAATTTGTGTAGCACTTAGGTATATGGAAGTTATTACACCTACGGAAACAGATTTAAAGTAGAAAAGTAAAAGAAAACCCTTAGTCAAAGTAAAAAAGGAAGAGTTTGGATATATCTGGAATGTAAAGAAGCTGCCACAACTGCACCTACGTTAATTAATTAAATTTCTGCAGAAAAACGGCCAGGAATTAGGAAGATATTTTTATATGAGCAGATAGATAATTCAAACGCGGTCGTTTCCATATGAAGAACGTCTAAATCAGATAAGTAACGAAGAAGATATGACCAAATCAAAATCTGCTAAGGTTTATCCCTTCCTACAAGTTAGGAATACAAATTTTGGTAAGATCTGGACTCTTTAACTTGGTGGTTACTCCTAATTTCGACCAAAGTCCTATATATACCCATTTCTACCTTAGAGAAATCATCCTTGGCCAGTCCCTAAGCATCTAAATACCAAGAGAAAGCCTGGATCAGATGAAGAAGAGAAGAAGGAGCTTGGAAGTTGTTCATGCCATTCCAACCCTTCCCGTTTGTATTTTTGTATTCTTATATCTTTCTTATGAACTAATTTATTTAGCTTGAGATTAGAATATGGGTATGAACCCTAGACTGGTTTTATATGTTATTTAATTTGGCATGTCCTTTTACATTTAATTGAATTTAGTAGTGATAACTCTGTATTATTTGCTTTGAATTAATATTTGTAGTTCTTGCGATGCGCACGTATAGGATTACCTTAGTAATTGAGTTAACATCCAGAAGGGGGATTCAATTATAGAAAACACCACATAGTCATTTAGTGTGCGGTAGTGATCCGGAAGGGCTTGCCTAACTGGATAGTCATTAGGGCTTAATTTAACCACCTAGTTTTGAGCCTCCTAAGTCCACCCAGAAGGGGATTAGGAGGAATTTAGAATCCCGGCTATTGTATATGACATTATTCTCCCTTAGGTAATAAACATAGAACAAGGCTAGTGGAGATTACTTGCTAGTTCTCAAACTAAAATATCATAAACTTTTATCTATCCTAATTTACTTTCTTGACTTTAATTTAAGTCTGTTTAGAGTAAAAAAAAACCAAATAAATATTTCAGAGTCTTTCCTTTTCAACATTTTATTTTTCTAGCTTCTTTTAATTGCACTTTATATTTGCATAAGTTCTACTAACTTTTGTAGTCTTTGAGGACGAATTCTACTTATCATTACAACTTGCGTACGATTTGTGATACTTGCAATGGGTAACGTTTCTCGGTTAGGGTGTTAGTTGCATCTTTATTTATCATTATTTTATCACACCCAAAACGACACCAGTTGCGTCTAAGGTGATCATAGAATGTGAATGCTTACTGCACGAGACACACGGTAAAAAGTGTATGCACATATTCTACGTGATGAAAGTGGAAGGTGTGAGGTAGATCCCAAATATTTATATTAGGTTTCGTTGGATCCCACAGAGTAGTTTAACTCACCGCGACAAGTGCTTATCGGAATTGAACTCTACTGAAAGAGAAACGACGAGGATGGGATATTTGAACACGAAGTGGAAAGACATGCGCTACCATGCCGCCAGGAGCGAGCGGGGATATAACGATACTCTCGAGGCCATAACTAACGTAGTTGCCTGTACCAATAACTACCCAAATGATGATGGAAGCGTGTCAGATATACCTATGAAGTTCTTTACCAACATAGAAGATCCCGAGGTTGCCCGACCGAAGGGGATCACTACCAAATCACCTCGACGTTGCAGTATCTGTCGATCAATTGGACATCAAAAGAACAACTATCCACAACCTACGCAACGAAACGTCGTCGATGAAGAGATTGTACCACAAGCCGAGCTACAATTATTTTAGATTACTAGATTTCCTAATTTTGTTTGGTTAATTTTAATTAGTATTTTCGATTTAAAGTAATTTTTATTTACCTAAAACAATTTGTAATATTTGATGGCTAAGTAATTGTGTAATGTTATCTACAAAATATTTTTATTAGCAATATATATATATATATATATATATATATAATGTTTTGTTTAATATATTGTATTAAGTATAGTATATCAAAAAATAAAAACATTTTTCTTTATAACTATGCAATCCAACCAAATCTTGCAACTTAAATTTTGACTAGATGTTATAAGTTGGATTTGCAACCAATACTTTTGCGCCATAAAGGATCGACTAGATGTTATGAGTCAAGTTTTTATTGTATGAGTGATGTGTGTAATAAATATGTAGCCAAATGTATGACAAAAACTTGTATAAATGAAAAAAGTCTTTGAGTCTTTAAGCATTCAATACACAAGTAACAAAAGCTATTCTTCTTCTCTTCATCTTGCATTTCGAGACCTTACATCCCAAGGTCTTTTTGGTTTCTTTACAAGCTTTAAAATCGACAATGCCTATTACTATACTACGCATGCATGTTATATATTCACGTTTACTTATAAGCTTTATATTCCAAATGATATTATAACTTAAACCATTTATAGGTTTATTTACTTTAAATGGTAAACTAACATATTAATTTTATTTTTGCACATAAGGATATGTCGAATTCTTCGACGGATGTGGTGTGTTTGGGTGTCTTCAAAGACACTAACAATGTCTCTAGAAGACTTCGATTCGAGGAAGTCCATCGCGGTGAGTACGGAATCAATCGTAGAATTCGACTGTACCCAATTTACATCGACGACAAGAAAGACAAACTCTACAATGAGTGTGTCATACACAGGTTAGTTAGTTGGGAAGACCCGGTTTTCGCCGTGTGGGTGATATTTCTTCCGAATAAAGTGTCGGTGGCTTTGAGGTCAGCCTTGGGGGTGGTTTGGTTGAAGAGGCGGCAGTGGAATCAGTGGAGGTACGCCAAGGTGACCGGTTTGGGTCGAATGGCATCACGATGTTTTTGGTGGCCGTGATTGTTGTGTTGGTCGATTTGTTGGTTAACGAAATGTCTCGTTAATTAAACTTAGTGGGCTTGGTTATCATTTTAAGTAATTTTGTTCAGGTTTATGGTAACAATTAGGAGCCGATTAGGCTAATTTTCTCTAAAGTAATGTAAAAGTTCCATATATTAAATTAATGTCATTCTGGTTTGGTTTAATTTATGTCACATATTTCATTTTTTTGGTCTCACTAACTCCTCCATTGGACTCCCCCGTAATGCTAAGAATAACAATATTGAGTTGGAAAAAATACAATAATTATTATACTTCATATCACATCATTTTCTTCCATAGCATGCAATAGTCCCATCTAGCTACTATTCATGTTTTCTTTTACGACGTATTAGGGGTGTAAGGGTGTGTTACACTCTGGTGGTCCTTTGTGTGTTCTAAAAATTAAATGCAATTGCTAATCGAACCACAACCGCAAGTGTACGGTTGTCCCAAGTAGTACGTATGGTAATACAGATTCGTTCCAAGGACGGAATGGTTGATCACAATGTCTAGCAAATAGTGATTGATGCACTTATGAAAAATAAAAGATAATAAAATGTTTGTTTGGTTTTGTTGATTAACGCTAATGAATGAAAGACAAATATTAAAATGCAAGTAAAAGCTAAGACGCAAGTAAAATAAGTGAAAACGCAATATGAGATGTAGTACTTGAGAACGCAAGGATCCTCCTAATCTTACTTCCTAACTTATGTTGTTTAAGGGCTAAATTGGTCAATTACAATGGTCGGGATTCTAAATTCCTTATACCCCCGTCAGGGTGGACTATAAGGCGATCCTAGAGTGTCACTAGTCCCGTCAGGGTAAATATGATCCACTTTCGGATGTTTAAGTTTTATTACCTCATTGGCCCTAGAATTAGCTAAGTTCGTCAGAATCAATAGCTTCTATCCTAGATTAAATAAATATTTCCGTACCTAAACCCTCCGTCAGGATGATCCAATCGCCACTAATTGGAATAGCCTAGATACTAACACCTGTTCTTAGTTAGCTACTCTAAAAACAGTAAAATAATCTCAATTTATTGAAAAGAGTAAAAGCCCTAATTTAGTTTAATTCAATAAAAACCCAAATTCAACATTCGTTAATTAATAAGATTGAGATTCACCCATTAATTGTTCTCAAGCACTATGAAAAGCTTATCTCATATTAAAATTAAAAACTAAATTAAAAATAAAGGAATTCATATTTGATTACAAAATTAAAATTGAAAGAACCTAATTTCCGGAATTGGAATGACTACGAACGGAGCTATAGACCCACTCCAGCTCTTGTAGCTTCTTCTTTCTTCCTTCTGTTGCTTCTCTCTGGTGTTTAATCTTGTGGAATGTGAATTGTGTGTAAAATAAAAGTGCAGACCTCCTTTTATAAGTGCAAATTCGTTCTAGGGCTTGGACCAGAAAATAGAATATTAATTAAATGTCCAAGCCCACTTTCTAAGCCCAAAATCCCGTAACTGCTGATACACCTTCACTAAAACGGCTTTTCCCGATGCGTTATGACTCCGATTGACCTCATTCCAGTTGCTAAAGTTCCGTAACTCGATAAGGAATGATTTCTCTTCAAAGGTCAACAGCTAGATCATCGCTTAAGCACCTCGAAATCAGCAATCTATGGCCTGGAAAATGGATTTTCAGCTCTAAAAATAATATCTTCGGGATTTCTTTTCAAGTCTTGACTCTATCTTTTGATCTTCGACTTTCTCCTCGGATTCCTCTTCTAGCTAACATCTAAAACCTGTAAAATATTCACTAAAAATACCAATATTACGCGCAAAAGCTTAATAAATCAAAAATGCTAGAAATAAAAGAGAAAAATCATATTATTGCACATTTAGTCCAAAAGTCTATCGAATTAATTAAATAAACACCAAAAATGATGTCTCCTAAGGGTCGAAAATAAGAACAATTAAGGAGACATCACACTCATTATTTGTCTCTCTCCACACCAACCCACCTTCTTATTCCCATTATTTTTTGCATGAATACTCTCTATATTCAAGGAACAAAAATGGAGCCTTCATGTGATAGTGTGGATGAGAAGGATAGCGGTGACCATAAAAAGGTCCAAAAAAGCAAAAAAAGGGTAAGAATAAAGAAGATAGCTACCCGCAAAAGAAGGAAGGTTCTTGAACCCACACCACTTGCCATTATCTACCAAAACACGATTATGTACAACAACAAGTCTAATTTAGAGCTAAAAGAAGAAGGAGAAAGGTTATCACAAGTTACAACTGAAAAAGATCTTGGTAAGTTTAAAAAAGACTCCGGTTCATACCCTAACTCCACTTGATATTTTCCTTTAAGATTTGAGTATCCTTTGGTGTTTATAAAACAAATAGAGTTAAAGAAATTTTTATAATAGGGCGAATATTAAGCATCTTATTTTGGGGTATGGATTATTAGGAAGTTTATGTGATATATTGGGTGCTAAAGGATTTTAAATTCTTTGTGTTGTATACATAACCTTGAATTAATATTAGGTTATTACCATTTAATATTTATATATTATTTTGTTTCTATATTAGCTTGAAAACAAAATCTTGAAGAAAAATTATATTACCTTTTAATTTTTATATAATTTTTTGTTTCCAAATTAGCTTGAAAATAAAACCATGAATGAAGGCGAGTTCACCTTTTAATGTATATATATTTTTTTTTGTTTCTATATTACCTTGAAAAAAAATGTTGTCGTAAAAAAACAAGGCTTAAGTGTTAAGAAGAAATGGTGATGAATGATGCTCATTCACACCTATACGAGGGGATTCATATTTCATGATAATGTGAATCAATTCTTCAAGGCAACAATAGCTAGTAAAACAACCATCAAAAAACAAAATAAATACAACACCATCCTTACTTCTTCTAGATGTGTTGTTTCTCTTCTCTCGTAGCGTTCTTCTAGAATAGGTTGGTAAGTTGTCAACGACTCTCCGATATTTGTACTATCAACATCCTCTAAAGGAGTGAACCATCACCAAACCTTGTATTTTCCATCGCATGAGTAATATAGAGCTCCATAGTTACCCTTATCATTACCTGGGTGATCCTAGGTTCCAACTCGTTTGGAGTTGGGAAATTGCACCATAACAGTCTTATTTTTACTTTCTTAACAACATTGGGAAGGATTTTGGGAGACATTGGTTAGTGTTTGTACTAGTTGAGTTGGTATGAAAGAGATAACAATGCACAATGTTATGCTTACATACTTCCTCACCTTTTATAGCATCATATAATATAGTCGTTGGTGTTGTTTGTCTTCATTTGTAATAAATAATTGATACAAGAGTAAATAATGCATAAGGAGTATTTAAATAGTTGCTAGCTTGCATTTATTTATGAAATATAGTCGTTAGTGGATTGTTGTGATATATATAATTGATGATAGTTCTCCATTTTCCTTTAATTTCTTGTCTTCATTTCTAAACAATTTTATTCACCACTTAATTAATGGAAAAGAAACCACCATATGTAGGTGGCTTATCTCCAAGTTTATCAAGATTAACCAAGACACCAGAATATTTTTCAAAATATAGTCCATCTAGCATACAAAAATCCTACCAACATTTGACGAATATTCACTACAATTACAACGCATCTCCGAGTTATACTCCACGTTTTCCACCAAACAAAGTCAACATACGCACATCAAAAGATCCCCGACATGCCACAAATTACAAGTCGACAACCATTGGTCGAAGTAAGTTAACGAAAGTCACTATTAAGAGACACCACATCGATGATAGTTACAAATCAAGCTTAGAATTCACGCCTTCCATCAATAGCTACCCACGAAGGGTTAAGGAGGATGTACCTAGGAAAACGTTGACATAATTACTAAAGAGAAACAAACGTATCTAAACGCAATCAAAAAACATCAATATTCGACTTAACAACTTGAAAGTTTCATTTTATTATATTGGTTTTGTTTGTTAACGTTATTGTACTAGTCTTCATCCATTCCGTTTCAATTTATTATAAATTCCACTTTAATTTAATGTTGTTTAATATAATTGGTAATATTTTATTAATCAACTATGATTTTATTAATGTAGTTTTCAATTTCTATTTCATATCCTATTTTGTATGGTATAAAATATTTATTTCAACATATGACTGTATTTTATTATAGTATATGCTATATATTTGTGTAAAGGGCTCTTGAATAGGTAAAATAAAATAAACACTACAAGTCTTCAAATCTATACATTCAAAATACACAATAAATAAAATAAATAAAAAACATACTTAACACAAATTGGAGAATCTGACTGTCTAACATAAAAACTTAACAACATAAAATATAAACCATACACACAAAACAACAACCAACCATGCAACTTAAAAACTCCTATAGAGTCTGTCTTACACACCAACAAAATAAGAATCTTAAAACACACATCACCATCTTTCTTAACTTACAACACAAAAACATTAAGCAAGAATATTTCTTAAATTAGAGTGACACTTCATTAATAAAGTACTTAAACTCATTACACTCATTCCGGAAGAGGCCCATGGACAACTCCAATCTTCTAGTTCCCGATTTTGAATTTGTCCAAGACATAAGAATCCCCCTTGTACGACTGTACCTCATCATTAGGCAATTATGAATTGCGCAATCATTCATATCACATTGTTGAGGGACCCAATCTGGGTACTATAAATAGAAATTGAGCAACCTTGGTTGGACTTTGTTTTGTGAAATAAGATCGATCCAACTTTGTAACCGATCCACCTAAAATGAATAAAAAAGTAATTACAAACTACAAATTAAAGTGCAACCTAAATTTACATATCAACTATCAACTTACCACTATAAAAATTGAGCTAAGTACCCCCAGACTTGGATTCCCCATTGGAAATTTTGTGTCGCAAAAACAAATTTCCCCACGTCGAAAGTCCACAATAATCAGGTACCAAAGACCCCGCTCCGTATTTATAGGTATAAAAATCTACAAAATCAAAGAAAGTTAAAAGGTTAGCAACACTCAACAAATAAAATAAAGGTATAAATTAATGTACCTGTTGTACGTCATCAACACTCCCGGTAGACCTATCCGGACCATAGTACAGATTTGTAAGGTCACACACTTTTTTGTTGTCACCAGTAAGATGGGTCTACAACGTGATACACAAGTAATATAGTTATTAATTATACATTTTAATATGATGTACAATATACAAAAATAGTGTGAAACCTTTTCTACCGCAAAGTAAGTAGGCAAGTATCACATACGACATCGAGGATCAACAGACCTCTCTTTTTGGCATAAAGACTCGACCCATAGGTCAATAACCTTAAAAAGAACACAAAAAATGTCAACAACACTTAAAAATGTTAATAAAAATAATATAAACAAAAGTAAAAAAACAAAATGACTCACATCATCTGAAACAAAAGCCCCTGGATTCAACAAGTTTCTCATTTTGTAGCGTGATAGGTGAAAGTTCTAGTATTTCACAATAACCTCACTACAAACATTTAAAATAATTATTAATATTTGAAAAAACAAAATCCAAAGATCATTTAGAAGAAATTACCTCGCAGGTGCTAAGGGGTCACTCAGGTAAACGACGAGCAAATCATCACCAGTCATGAGTCTCCTTGAAAAATCTATCCAATCGGCCCCGGAAACACTACATATATCATATCTCCTAAGCAGCGGGATCGGTATGTCAGTCATTGCACTAGATTCGTCCAGAAATTTGGGTTCATCCATGGGTTATGGGCTCCTACTACTTGGTTTAGCGTAATCCGCGTAAGGAGCCTCTCCAAATCACCATATGTCTTGTTGCATACTAGTGCCCCTGCTCGGGCTCCCCATCATAGTATCTTTTGCTTTCCACGACGCAACCTCAGATTCATCGACCCTACCTCCCCGTCTAATATCTATGGCAACCGGGCCACAAAATTTCTCATGCATGGCCTTCATAAGCTTACTCATCTCCTCGAACTCTCTTCTACACACTGGCCCTTCCCCCTTTTGCCCGACACACTCCCCTTCCAACTTTGTTGACCAAACAACCCCTTATCATATTCCTCCACCACCTCCTCCTCCTCCTCCTCATCATCCACCTTTAATGGGACAAACCAGCATCTGATGACAATAAAACCCCCCACAATGTCTCAAAAGCCTAATCTTCCTCGAATAGTTGTTCGTATCCCAATTCCGAACGTATGAAATAGAAGTAGGTACCGGAACGGTACGTTGTATGTGTTGGAGGAAAAGAATCTACATCAAAGAGCTAAAAACAATAAATTAGTGCAACAAAAACCGTTTAGTAAAATGTAGACACAACTAAGGTAGCTACAGTAATATCTTTTACCTGGAGAATGTAAACACACCCGTTGAAATATTTTGACTTCACATGCTCCTGACATGTTTGGAATTCAACTATCCCTATAACAGCCATATCATATACAGAATAAGACCAATTGAATGTCTGTATCAACCAAACATCCCCAGTCGAATAAAAATAATCTATCAACAACATGCATATTTGGTGTGGCAAAAAAAACCCGATAATATAAATCATGAACAGTTGTTTAAACTCAACACCACTTGTCCCACAAGAAAAGAGACACTCCTCGACAAGATTAAACTTAACATACCTCACGTTCACCCATTCGCCGGCGAACCTCATATTTAAGTCTCGCACCTTAGGGCAATCCAGACCATAAACTGGTGGGCGGGCCTGTTCCTAGGTATTACCGAGCACCATGTGCACATCTACGTAGGGGAAAGGTAGTTCTAACCCCATAAGCTTGAATGAGTTGGTGAACACCTCGAATACCTCCACCATGAATTGGAGAACGTCTCTCTGAATGATTGCCTTCGAGAAGTCTAACATCCCTCCAAACCCTAAGTCTATTATGGATTGTCTTTGCTCTGCTGAAATAATTCATGCAAACCTGTGACGCTTATGTCATCAAAGGCATTACAAAGGAGCAGATGTATTACGTTATGTTCCAGTTCTTTTTGATCGGAGGTGCAAGCAATTGGTACGATTCCCAACATCCCGGTGATATTCTAGACTGGGACAAACTCCAATCAAAATTTCAAGATCGATTTTATCCGGTCAGTAGATGCTTAAAAGATATGTTGGATCTTGAACCGATTATGCAAGAACACGGGGAAGGTGTTGGTAAAGCATAGTTACGTTTTAATGAGAAGAAAGCGAGGTTTCCATTCCACGTCTCCTCTCCTAAATATCAATTAACCATGTTCTATGGAGGACTCAATGACGAGTCCAAAAGAAAAGCAGATTTGTTAGGAAATGGAAGTTTCGTATTATTAAAATCCTAAAGAAGCTCATACTATCTTGGAAAAAGTTCTTGAAACTGAGAGAAGTTGTCCGTTAGAATCAGAAAAACAAAAGAGACCTCAGAATCTCTAAGGCTCAAAGAATTAAACCAACAACTCAAGGGATTACGAGAACAAGCGCGAACAATAGCTCAGGTAAACATAGTACATACTTTACCTTCATTCCTGGTTGTGGAGCAAGGAATCATTCGTAGGAGAATTGTATGAATAATCCAGCTTCGATTTCCTTCGTATCTAATCAAAGAAACCGTTATTCTAATGGTTATTATCATTCTTAAGGAAATTACGCTAATTATCAGCCCCCACAGAATCAAAATTGGGTCAGAAATCAAAAGACTTATTATCAACCTCGACCTCAATCTTACTATCCACCACAACCTATCTATCAAGAAGCGCTAATTTATACATAAACTTATCAAGAACCACCTCAATGTTCAATGCAAAAAGCTACACAAGAGCAACCTTCAAGTTTGGATTCAAGTATGGCTAAGATGATGAAACTAGTTGAAGAAAATATGAAGATGATCCAGCAAAGACTCCAAACCCAATCCAATGTAATCAAGAATCTCGAGCATACACTGTCACAAATGGCGAGTACACTTCAAAACAGGCCAAAAGTGCAACTCCCAAGTGATACTATTGCTCCAGAATATGACGCTTGTCATGCAGTTGAATTGAGAAGTGGTATACAATTACCTCTGCCTACAGTAGAACCAGAACCAACCTGTATTCCTGACAAAGTGGTTGAAGAAACAGTAGAAGATAAGGTTGAAGAGGTCGTTGAACCAAAGAGTGTCCCAGAGAAGACACCAGAAAAGAAGAAAAGATCAGTGGAAATTAATACACGTCCTCCTCCACCATACCCATCACGTGTCAAAAAGAAGAACAATGAAAAAGAATTCAAGAAGTTCGTTGACATGGTGAGCAAGCTAGATATTAATATTCCGTTTGTAGAAGCTCTCAAGAGAATGCCAAAATATCTGAAATTCATGAAGGACATTCTTTCTAACGAACGAAGTTTAGAAACTGGGGAGATGATTGGATTACCAGAGGAGTGTACATTTATTTGTCAAAGCAAGTTGCCACCAAAGCTACAAGATCCCGGAAGTTTTATGATTCCCATTTCTATTGGAGAAAGTTGGATCGGGAAAGCATTATGTGATCTAGGTGTGAGTATAAATCTCATGCCAAAGTCCCTATTCGAGAAGCTCAAAATAGTAGAGGTAGTTACTACTTCAGTGGTATTACAAATGGCAAATCGCTCCCTCTCCCGAGCAGTAGGTAAAATTGAAGATGTTTTAGTTAAAGCTGGTAGTTTTATATTTCCTTATGATTTTATTATTCTTGACTACGACGTGAATAAGAATGTCCCCATCATCTTGGGTAGACCATCCTTAGCCACGGGGCGTACACTAATAGATGTTGAGAATGGTGAGTTGATCATGAGAGTCCAAGACGAACAAGTGAAATTTAAGGTATTCAAAGCAATGAAGTTTCATGGTTCTCTGGGAAATTGTTTGTTCTTAGACGCAATTAAACAAGTTGCAAAGAAGAGAACCAGAAACATGTTGCGAAGGTTCCAAGAGAACCCAAGAAGAACGAAAGAAGGAGGAGTTCTAAATAAGCAAAGAATTCGAATCGAAAAATCCTGATCCTCTACAAAAAGCATGCACACCCATGACTACTAAGAATAGATTCGAGAAGTTAGTGGGCGTGAAAGGCAAGAGATTCTAATTTCGCTTGCCAAATATTAATAAATTTACTCATTGCTGGGGAGGTGATCTTTATACATGATCACCGAGGTACACGTCTAACTCAAAGACGTTAAATAAAAGTTCTCTTTGGAGACACCCCTTGTTTTAATTGCTTTCTAGTTAGTTTTATGTTTTGTAGTGTATAATTCTAAGTTAGTGTATATTATTAAAGTGTTTACAAGCTAATAGGAGAGAAAGGTAGTGTGTTACATATGTGCTAACCAGCAGCTTGGTGCGGTATACCGCACCTTAAGTTGCGGTGCACCGCAGGTCCAAACCGTGAAGACGGTTTTTCACCACGATATATTTCCGAGACACGAAACGAAAAACCGTATCGAGAATCTGCGCCTACGGTTTTTTCCAGCACGGGTCCGATGTACCGCAAGGTATGTCCGGTGTACCGCAAAGGTCAAAACCGTGGCGACGGTTTTCCAATACGGATATTTGCCGAGAAGACCCATGGAAAACCGTAGCGACTCTTTGCGCCCTTGGTTTTGGTCAGATTTTACGTGCAGTATACCGCACCAGATGTCCGGTGCACCGCACCGAGGTGGTTTGTGAAGCGTTTGTTGCCATATCAACTTCTTACCATACCAAATCATAACCTAGCCTCTCCAACACAAATTTTTCAGACCCAAACCTTATAAAAACACCTTGAAGCTTGATTAAACCTCCACAACAACCACAACAACAAGAAATCTCTCCTCCATCCTCCATAAACAAATATTCTTCATCAAATTTATTACACTACACCATAAAACACCATCAAAGATCATCAAGCTATCAAGAATTCTTCAAAGAACAATCACATAAACCTTCTTCTACCAGTAATAATCATTAATCCAAGCTAGAAAGTCAAGCCACACCAATATTTCTTAACTTGATTCTATTCTTGGTGTAACTTGAGTTGTGGGTTAATCAGAGATGACAAACAGAACAGATGCTATGGATTATAAGAGTAAGTGTTCAATCTTAGGGAAGAACAAGAATTTGCCTGGAGCCACTGTTGTAAAGGCCATTGACCTTGATGAGCCTATTGAAAAGAAACCAAAGATAGAGGCACCATCACAACCACTACGAAAGAGATTAACAGCCAGAATGAGTGTACCACCAAGGCCTAAAGCAAAGACACCAATCCTAGATCAAGGTTCTTCTTCATATCCTAATAATTCATGCATGCCACCAGAATGGGCGATCAAATTACAAGATGATATTAATTATTTAAGGAAACAATTTGATGCATGTTGGGAGGAAATTGCAAAGATTAATCAGGTATTAGATGAAGTAACTGAGAACTTGGATATCAATAATTATTCTTCTTCCTCTTTGGAGGTTGACTTGCTAGATCTTTATGGACAGGTACCCAGTTCTAATCCTGGTTCTTAATTGTGTATATGTATTAGGTAGTTTAGTTTAGTTTAATTTTAAATTTTATTTCTTTATTGAGTCTTTTTCGAGTCGTGGGGACACGACTCACTTTTGAGTTGGGGGTGGGGATTCGTTGTCCTCATCTTCCTTTTTTTTTTGCATAAAATTTTAAAAATTTAGGTTTGAATGGGCATAGAATATATTGAATGTACCTATTGAGCATGATTTAATTAGTTAATGATAGTAAGAATTATGTTTATGAAAGGTGTCACAAATATGTTTAATATGCATGTATGAAAACAGGAAATAAAAGATAGAAAAGTTAACGAGCAATGATAAGAAGTTATGTTAAAACTCAGGGAGAGTTCTTTGGTGTGTCAAACGTGAGGTTTGAAATTAGTTGAAAACCCGCTTATCTATGAACTAGTAGTGAAGAAGTAACGAAATTTGGTAGTTAGAAAAGTAAATAAGGCAGTTCTTTCATATTGAAGCCACTTGAAGCCTTTTAGCTTTCTCACCCTTTTATTTGATTATTACTATTATTTATCCGTCTTAGCCCCTCTAAGCCTTTCTAAAGCCTTTTTTTAAACCACGTTATAAGCCATACCCCTTAGTTTATAGGACTTATGCATATGACCCGCACTCGAATCGCAAAACCTGAGATAGGTCATTTTTAGAGCTTGAGTTTGGGGTGGTGGGTTTCATCATTAGGGTACATTGGGTTTGGGAAATTGTAATTGTGATATTATTGATGATGAAAAGGTTATTATAGTAACACTTTGCCGGGGTAAGAGTAAATGAAAAAGGCTGAAAAACATGAATTGAAAAGAAAAATATTTATGAGAAAAATAGCATAATATCTCAACATAAAAAGAGAGTCATAAGTATACAAAAGAAAAAATTGATATGAAAAGAATATATATTTGGACCGAAAAAGTGGAATTTGTATGTCATCATGAAAAGGTTTTTACTTGGGTTATTTGGGGATGCAAATCAAAAGCATCAAAAATTGGGTTGAGTGAGAACATCTTCGAGTGAAAACTCAAGCTCTAGGGCGATTCGTTGATGGAATATGAGGAGAGAGACAAAAGCTCACTTTTCATTATCCAAATATACCACACCGTCCCTAAGCCACGTTATAACCGTAAAGACCTTAGGATTTCTAGCTACTTGGTGGAGAAACAAATTGAGCTATTAGGATGTAGGTAAGTGGACCATTGGATACAATATTAGGACTTATGAACAACCTATAGCCATTAACATGAACTAAGTTGAAAACCTCTCCTTCTGGCATTGCGAAATTAATCTGGACTTGAATTTATGGAATGTTGATTATGTGTAAAGTAAGCATATGTGTGCATTCTTTCTTTAGCATTACTGCATGAGACTTTTTCGATATTATGCTCTAGGATCATTTATTGTGTTCTATTCTTCTTCTCCTCCTACTTATTCTTCTCTGTCATTTGACTACCCTACGATTCTTTATTTTTATTGTATCGGGACGATACAACTTTGAGTTGGGGTTCTTGATGTCTCCCTATTTGTGATGAATTAATCTAGCTTGGAGACATCATTTTAGGTGTATTTATTAGGTTATAGGTTGATTTTTACGTGATTTATTACAATTTCCAATTTCTGGTCTTGATTTGATTATTTATTATTTTTAGAGCATATTGGGTTTAATTTGTTTATTTAGTGTGAAGCTTTAAAGATATATGGAAATTAATTAGATGCCAAGTCAATTATAAGAGATAAAGGAAAGAGGATATGCATGGAAATTGGAGATAGAGAAAAGAAAGGATAAGTATGGAAAGATAAAGTTGCCAAGTATATCTGAATTCCAGCAGCTACATTCACAAAAGTGATCACAACTCAGTAACGGCTGGGAATTTGGAAGAATGGTATGAAGCAAAGTTATAGAGCTTTGCGAGACGATCAGTTTCGATACAAAGAACACGTCAATCGGAGTTGAAACGAAGAAGTTACGGCTAAAACAAAACAGAAACAGTTTATTACCTTTCTTGTATTTTAGGGTTACAAATTTGAGTTGGGCTAGAAGTCCAATACTTGTCTTCCACTCCAAGAAAACGTTTTAGGGTTTCCTATACCCTATAAATACACCCTCTAATCAGTATAAACACATCCTTGGCCAATCCTTAAGCCAAGAAGAAGCTTACATCAAGAGAAGAGAAGTCTGGAAGGAGTTACACACCATGTCATGTCTTCACAAGCCTTCGAATTTGTAATTGTTTTCTTTTCTTTCTCTTGTATGAACTAATTTACTTTTAGCTTGAGATTTAGAATATATATGAACCCTATACTTGTTTTACATCTATCTAATATGGGATACCATTGTATTAATTAAAATTTATGTTTTATTCTCTATTTTATGTGCGTTGATTTATTGCCTGTTTTCCTTGCTAGTGCACGAGTATAGGATTACCTTAATAGTAATTAGATGGTCACCCGGAAGGGGTGTCTAATTATTGAAACACCACATAAACGTCTAGTTTACTGTAGTAATCCTGACAAGATTTGCCTAACTAGATAATATTAGGGTTTGATTTAATCACCAATCATCATTAGAAGGCCAGACTTACTTAGGAACCTAGTGGCATAAGATCACCCTATTTAAGTCCCCTCGTGATTGTGAGGTCGCCACTCTAGTTTGCTCTCCGGGGATAGGGAGGAATTTTGAATCCTGGTTATTGCAATTCTACATAATTCACCCTTACATGTTTAGAATAAACCAGACTAGTGGGGATTACTTGCTAATTTCTCGAGCTAACTTCTCATACTATCTTCTCTTCATATTTAATTTCCGGTCTTTAATATATTTAGTTTAATTTTATATTTTACAAAAACCAACAAAAATCTATTTAGTCTTTTAAGTTCTTGCGTATTATTTAATCTAGCTTTTATATTTGCACTTGATAATTTGCATAAGTTCTCTCTAACTTTCGTAGTCTCTGAGGAGCAAAACTTATTTATCATTAAAACTTGCATACGTCCTGTAATACTTGTAGTACCGTGCTAGGCTAGGGTGTTTATTTTGCACTTATTTATATCATATTTTTATCACACCCTAGTCGACACCAAAACAACATAATTATAAATGATAGTAAAAGCATAAAAGTAAACTCACAGTCTCATTCTATTTGTAGAAAAGGATGTAATGTTTGAAGTAGAGGTTTTCAGGCATAACCGAACAAAGAAAATTTATAACTAAAATTCCATAATAACATATCTGTTGAGTTCAAAACCAATACATTAAATAGTAAAACGTTTTGATTACAAAATACCAAGTCAATTAAAACCTAAAGTTTGCAAACACATGTTCGAACATTCACTTATCCTATGAGTCCAACTCTATCTTACTGCATAATAACCACCATGTCTATCTCGCTCATTAATCATGATAATATTAGATTTCCTTGAAATGCTAATAGAAAAATCCTTAAATGAAATAACATGCAATAAACAAAAAGTTCCTAATATATTGATCTGAAGAAAAGCGTTACATACTCAAATCTAACAAGAGAGAAAATGAAGCCTGACAAATACAATGTAAATGCGCCTAAGTTCGTAATTAGTTAATTTTGTAATCAATTAATATTGTATTTATCAAAGTTAGTAAATCAATGGGTATAAAGAAGGATGATTATATATTAACGGTCAAAATTACAGATATAAAAACCCATTTCATTTATTATTTTCGCTAAGAAAATTGATAATTTTGCATTCATTATAATGATGAGTTGAAGAATATATAATCCATCCATAAAATCAGTCTCTGTTAATACACATAATTTGTCAAAACCAATACATTAAAGTCTACAACGCTGCGATTATAAAATGCCAAGTCCAAAATGTGTTCAAATACGTTAAAGTCTACAATGGTGTGATTACAAAATATCAAGTCTAAAACTGTTCCTAATACATTAAAGCCTAAAACGTTGTGATTACAAAATACCAAGCCAATTAAAGCCTAAAGTTTTGCAGAACCATGTTTGAACTTTCGCTCAAACTACGAGTTCAACTCTATTTTGCTGTGTAATATCCCAAAACACTTATCTTGCTTGTTAATCACGATAACATTAGATCCCTTTGAAATGCCAATAGAAGAAATCTGAAATAGAAAAAAACTTGCAATAAATAGAAAGTTCCAGAATGATTAATCCAAAGAAAAATGTGACACGATCAAAACATTAAAACTTTAATATCTGATTCTAGATTATCATATAAATTATATATGATAGACCCCTAAATCTGCACAAAAACATATCTCAAAAGAGTATCCATTACCAGTAGATCTGTGGTTGGGTTGCCATAATCACTTGAAAATTGTTGACCTAGTGATATATATACCATCTAATTCAAGCTCAGTAACAACACCATGAAGCCCCCAAGATGATTATACAACCTAATCTTTGTGCTTTGCTGTCAATATAAGAATTAAAAAAACAAAATTAATGTCATACATAATAAGTTAATAACAAATATACAAAATCAATAATGAATATATATATATATAGGGTGAATGCCCAATAAACACCTGCCACCTTAGCCACTTGCCCATAAAAGGCACTTAAGGTAAATATACCTTAATGCCCTTACTGCTGTCTACTGCCGTCTGCTGCTGCTGCCAAGGGCGAGTAATGGGAATGTTTCCCAACACTCGTGCAAGTACACTTTTGTAAAGGTTGAGTAATGGGAATGTTTCCCAGCATTCGTGCAAGTACACTTTTGTACTTGTGGGCTAGTGTTGAGTAATGGGAATGTTTCCCAGCACTCGTGCAAGTACATTTTTGTACTTGTGGGCTAATGTTGAGTAATGTGAATGTTTCCCAGCACTCGTGCAAGTACACTTTTGTACTTGTGGGCCAATGTTGAGTAGTGGGAATGTTTCCCAACACTCGTGCACGTACACTTTTGTACTGTCTGCTGCTGCCAAGGGTGAGAGAGAGAGAGACAGAGGAGATATATATAACTAACTCAATGTATACGAACTAACAACTAATAAATGGACGGCGGCTGGGGTGAGGGGTAAAATTGGAAAGAAAAAAGAAGAAGTGCCTTTTATGGGCAAGAAGAAAGCGGCGGGGGTGAGGGGGCATTAATTCTAATTTGAGGTGTTTCTTGGGCAATAATCCATATATATATATATATACATACTAAAACTAAGATTTTCACTTGTGGTGTCCTTCGTGCTTGACACTTTTTTTTTCATTTCCCAGTGACTTTTTTCTTTCATTAGATTTCCTTTTAGATCCTATATAGAGAGGGTCATTTTAGAAGGTTCATTGTTAATATTAATGTCTCGAATATCGTTATTAGTCGACCCTTGCGCGTTTTTAGAAGACTCAACATTCATATTTATTCCACTAAGAAATTCAGATGCTTTTTTAGCTCCATATTTTTAATACACAATTAAGCTTGCGCCTTTGTGTGATTTGGTCTACATCACAAGATCACAAGCCATCCTCATAGCAATATTTGAATAAAAGATTTCTGATTCTTTCCCTTTTTCTTTTGAGAACTCGCGAGCCTCAGTTACATCAATCACATTCCTTGTATGTTTACTCCATCACTTCAAGCATATTTTTCTTGAATCTCATGTATATCTTTAACAATAAATGATTTTACAGAATGAGAGCATAAAATCCCCAGTTTCTAAATCTAGCTCAACAATTCTAATCTTATTGATATCCCTCCTATGCATACTCACTTCAAATTTTCTAATGGTGCCATCAAATGAAAATTCTCGAAATAAAGTACCCCCAACACCATCTAAAAATTTTGCCTCAGATATTTTGTACATTTTGTGAGTGTAAAAACTTACCGTCTGCCTTAATATTGGGTTGCACCCAATGATGCATGATGGCATGCCTTGATGACAACGAAAATTTTCTTCTTTTTTCATTCTCTCTCCACTTAAATATCATTTTGTTAAAGGCAAAAACAAATTCAATCGATCAAGTACATTTCTTACCGAGATTATTCATAAATTGTTGGTACTTTCTTTTCTGGATGTTTTTTTTTATTACAGCATGAAATACATTAGTATTAAAGGCAATCGACCATTGATGTCAAATAGTATAAATGTGTTGGAGTCATGTGTTATCAATGGCATCATATTCCTTCAACATTCTCGACCAAGTTTCCTTAAAATCATTCTCGGACTCACAATAAGACATGCATTTATAAAATATATATTTGAATACTTTATCGGATTTGAGATTTCCCAAGTGCGAAGGGCATTTTTGAGATATGCCATTGGCACAAACGATGAATTGTCTGTCCAAATACCTTACCAGGTGCATTTCCAATGGCTTATATTGATTGCTAAATAGGGTTACATGAGGTTTATTACCTAATGACTCCAAGAATGTCGAGAACAACCATTGAAATGCTTCTTTCCTTTGATTTAGACTAAAGACTACGCCCAAACATAATATTTTGCAAATGGTGATTAATACCGACAAATGGTGTACGTAGAATGTTGTATTTGTTGGTTTTAAGTGTAATATAAAAAGAAACGACATCTCCAAAATTGTCATAATCAATTCTTGATTGACCATCCTTCCAAAATATATTAGCAATTCTTCCATCTTGATCAAGTTGAACATCCCAGTAAAATATTCCATCCTCGTTATCTTTGTTCTTAGAATGATTTGAGACTTTGAGCTGGACTCAAATAGACAATTTCTCTGGGTGTCCATGTAATTATACATATCTTTTTTTTGTAAATCCAAGAAATTCACCACCCCTTCCTTCCTCACATAAATACAAATAAGCATTATTTTTTCTTAATCCAGCATTGAGTAATCGAGTTTAAAACACTCTTTTGTGGGTCCAAAATACTTCTAGCATATCTCAATAAATGTTGCTCATGACGTTGTGTCATTTCATATTTATGATCTTTAACAAATTTTGTAACCTTCCACCGACCAGATTCGAGAACTAAAAAAGAAACCATCACTTTACATCCTTTTCTAATTAGAAACCTATTATATAAAATTCCAATACTGGTATTGGCTTTCTCGTCCTTCACTCCTTCTTTGGAGCAATAAAATATTTTTGCTTTAACAATTTTTGCTTTGTACTTATAAGCATTTTTTCCTTTTTTAACGATGAATTACAATGCATGTGCTTATACGCAGTTTAGTTTATATGCTTTTTCCTTATTACTTACTTCTTGTTGTAACAGTTTTTTATCCACCACTTCAATAAATGTGATCGATGAACCGTTCTCATTCATCTCTTCTCTAAATATTGTAGGTTCATCTACATTATTATCTTCATCGAGAATGCTTACATCCGAAATATTTTTCACGTTCTTTTGTACCATTGTTTATTTCCATCTTGGAAGAATCCTGAATTGTTGAATTTACACGATGGATTAATACTCTCTCCGTCCAACTTTATTTGTCCAACTTTTTAAAAGAAGATATTATTTGTTCCTTTTTCAATACCAAGACACGTTTCCCTACTTTTTCCAATATTACCCTGATTAAAATATAAAAAGAGTATTACAATAAATAAAATCATGCATATCAATTAAGGGCAATTGTGTAAAGAGAAGAATATTAAATACTCATTTTAATATTTGTGTACCAAAAAGATGGACAAATAAAAAATAGACAGAAGGAATAACGATTAAAACATATATTAATAATCAAATATTAATTATGATTATACACACATATCTTACAATTAAATAGAGATACCCACATATCCTTACTTATTGTCCTTGGGCAAGGGCATTCTGGTTAACTTCTCCCTTTAACCTAAGAATTGGTAACCACTAAACTAGACACTTGGATGGCTAGGTGATTAGTGTGCAAGTTGATATTATGGCATGATAGATATGGAAGGAAATAATTGAATTTATGTTTAATAATGGAAAACTTTTTCCCTTAAATATTGTCTAAAAAACTCTTTCCTTGTGGGAAGAACAAAGAATCTTAAAAAACCCAATGATGATTGGTCAAATATGAGGGATATACCATAAAAACAGTAAAAGGAATGAAATTGTAAGGAATAACAAGACACCTAACGATGATATTACTTGTCTGGGGATATATCAAAGCAGTCCGGGGATATATCTAACCCCAAAGTGATTATACAAACTAATAGTCATACAAATGAGTTTGAACAAATAAATATGAATATTGGGAGTATTAAAAAAGAAATGAGTAAGTGGATACCCCCTTTCCCCTCCCTTCCCCTCCCCCTCTCTCGGTTTAGAATACATTATCTATTATTCCGAACAACAAATGAGTCATTATCATATATTATGCGTGGGAAATAGGTACAAAAAATCCTTTGGAGGCTGATACTTTGGGTATCTTGAAGGCATGTTTGTGAGTTAGGGAAATCAAGAATACAAAATGCATGGTAGAGAATGACTGTAAAGTCATCATGGAAACTCTTGCATCTAATCTCAACATTATTTATCCTAGTATTAATAATATTATTCAGGTTATGATTTAGGATTTATTCCACCCTAATAAGCGGAACTAGTAGCACTTGATGCCAATCCCGAGCATGACCAATGGGGTCTTTATTTTAGGTCTTTAAATCTAGATTTGAAGACCCAATTTAAAGACCCATTGTTAAAATCGAGTCTTTAAATTATTGTCAACACCAAAGGTTTGGTTTTAAATTTGAGTTTTTATATAAAAAATACTAATAATTATATACATTATTTTAATTTCATAATTTATATTAATAAATTAATTTAATATTAACTAATTTTATATAGGTAATAATTTTTTTATTAATATTCAGATATAAAAAAATAAATTTGGATATATATTTAAAAATTAAATTTAAAAATTGGCTGAAAAGTTAAATTTAATTTAAAAATCATATTTTAAATTTAAATATGATACTTAATTTAATATATTTTACGTCATATTTATTTTATATCATTTATCATTTATATAATTTTAAAACTAAAATTTTTAAAAATCTCATTAAATGAATAAATTATATTACCTATATAAATAAATAAAAGATATAAGATAATTCATTAATCACTTAAATTTATACTATTTTTATTTAGGGAAAATGACCTAAAAAATCAAAGTATTAATTTTTTATGCCCAATTAAATCAAGACAAAAAATTATGCCCAATAACATCATTAACTGAATTATCTAAAAAAATATTTGACTAAACTATCCCTACTTTTTATATACCCTGATTTTTAAAACACTTTATTTTCTTTAATCTACTCTCTCTCTTAATCTTCTCTCTATAGTCGCACATCGAGACCTCATGTGAAGAAAAAGATGAAGAAGTTCACAATCATCAAACCCCATCTGTAATATCTCAAGAACCTGATATCACAGTGATTTATCAAAGGAGATCAGCGCCCAATATTAAAAGCAAAGATATAGTATTAGTAGAAAGGTTAAATCTTTCTTTTTAATCTTTTATATATTAATTTTTTCTTAATTAGATACTAAAATTTGGAAATGATTTGTTCAATTCAGGCGCAAATCGAATTCAATTCCTGGAAATATAAATCGGTTGAGTTTTGTTGTTTCTCGACGTATCAGTTGGAATCGTGCACTTCCCACCAGGTAGGTTGTTTTTATCCGTAATTCATGGTTAGATTAAGCATTAATTAAGAATTACAAAAGAAGATTCCTGAAATACATTTTAATATCTTTACCTTTGAACTTCAAGGGAACGAACAAGTATAGTTACAGCATGTGGAAATTATCAATCTCAACAAATTGTTGGACAAAGGTATTGATTTAACAATCATTTGTCTTTTTCACTGTACTATTTGTTGATTTTTCAGGATAGGTACATGCAGAACAGACTTGTGAGACTTGTTTGTGTGTTTCTACATAGCCTAATCCGAACCAAAATTATAAACCGTAGTCTTTTTTGTTGTTGCGTAACGTAGGGTCTATAGTGCAATTAACTCGGATTTTGTTTGTGTATACCGTTCATGATCTTTTTATCGAAGTGCAAGCATTTTGTATCGAGTTTTCACGCATTAGAGAAGCGCTGGACTGTTTTGGCTTTTAAAAACATTGGAATGACAGGTCATTAGTTCATCTTTCGGAGCATATAATTGTATATCTGGTGATGGGATTTATTCACATGATCTTCAGCTTTTACAGTTCAAAAGCATACATAGGTATTCATTTGTTTATTCATTAAGTTATTTATTTTTACATTGCATTATATGGTGTGACTGTTATTACAGGTGCCACTATATGCATTGTCCACAAGGGTAACTAGGAAAACATTACGAAAAGCTTATTCAATGTGATTCTCGCCTCAACTTTTTTAGTCAACAACCCGAGGTGATACTAGGAAATCCATATTTCGAGCCAAAAGTAGCTGTTGTATATGAGAATCCTAGAGAAACTAATCAAAGCAGCTTTGGCTAAAGATAGGATGACTTTTGGGAGTCGATATATTGAGCTTTTTGCATCAACTCTTGAGGAATTGAATGATACTCTTGCAAGGGGACGTTGAAAATATTTATATTATCGGAGTGATTATTTTATGTTTTAGAATATGGATTATGTAAAATGAGTGGTTGTTTGTGGTTTGCAATGTAGACTTGATGGTATTATGTTTTAGAATATGGATTATTTAGTTGATGGGATTTATTTTTGTTATGGGATTATATACGTTAGTTGATGGGATATAGTTTGTATTGGTGGGATTTTTTTTTGTCAAAATATTGGTGGAATTCGATACAACTTTGATGGGATTTATATGCGTCATGGGATTTTTATACGTTAGTTGATGAGATATAGTTGTATTGGTGGGATTTTTTTTTGTCAAAATATTGGTGGAATTCAATACAACTAGTGATGGGATTTATATGCGTAATGACGGGATTCGTCGGTGACGGGAATCGTCCTTGACGGGAATCGTCCGTGACGGGAATCGTCCTTGACGGGAATCGTCCTTGACGGGAATCGTGCTTGACGGGAATCGTCCTTGACGGGAATCGTCCTTGACGGGAATCGTCCTTGACGGGAATCGTGCTTGACGGGAATCGTCCTTGACGGGAATCGTCCTTGACGGGAATCGTCCTTGACGGGAATCGTGCTTGACGGGAATCGTCCTTGACGGGAATCGTCCTTGACGGGAATCGTCCTTGACGGGAATCGTGCTTGACGGGAATCGTCCTTGACGGGAATCGTCCTTGACGGGAATCGTCCTTGACGGGAATCGTCCGTGACGGGAATCGTCCGTGACGGGAATCGTCCGTGACGGGAATCGTGCTTGACGGGAATCGTCCTTGACGGGAATCGTGCTTGACGGGAATCGTGCTTGACGGGAATAGTTCTTATGGTGTAAGGGTAAACATGTAATCTTATAATAGTAAGTTAATGGATGATTCTTTGGGGCAAGTATAATATTATTTTGATTTTTTGGGTCATTGGCCCTTTTATTTATTTAATCACTCTAATTTAATTTATTTTTTAATCAATTAATTAACTATTTAATTTTCTTAATTCAGAATTAATAAATCTTTCTAATTTATCATATATTGATTTTTCTTTCTTTTGATGACCTATAAATAAATCTATTTTTATTTTTTATTTTACCTTTTTTATATTAAATCTACACCTTGTGTAATTTAACAAAATGTCAAATATGTATACATCTAGCTATATTTGACAAAATTTATACATATTGAGTCTCTATCTCTATATGTGGAGAGTCTTCAAAAACACCATTGATGTTGCTTAATAATCTATTTTAACTTTTAGGTCTTCAAACCCCATTGGTCTTGCTCTTAGAGATTGGTTCAGTATTTTTATTTTTTAATTTGATTCACTAAGTATTAGAGAAAGAATAAAATAAAAAAGGAAAATGAGAATACGAGCTGTCACATGCGAATCATGTGAGATGAGAAAGGATAGAAAGCGTGAAATTGCCATATAATGAGTGATTTTAATGTCTCGGTTGGTGGTGGAGTCGATATATTATAAGTGCTTGCTATTATTACTATTATTGAAATTTCCTCACTAGTCATCTTTGTTGCTTTGAAAGTGGGGAAAAACTTGTGTCAACCCACACTACATGTGGGGACATAGTTTTAGTATATTAAATAATATTTTTTGTGTGAAAGATGAGAGAGAAGATGGAGTATTACGTACTTTGTTTCTTTTAATTTCTTTATGTTTTTTTTTTCGTTTCATATTTGCTGAAATTATGAAAATAGGTAAGGTTGTATATCATTTCTTTATTACTAGGTAGATTTTAACTACCAATCATAGGATTTTTTTTTAAATTTTTTCTTTGTTTATGATTACTTCACATAAATGGTAATAAATAAGTAATCTAATTTAGGATAATATTCCACATTACTTTTATAAAATTATACATAATTTGACAAAAAAATAATTATTTGTAAATTTTTATATAACTATATATTTATTAAATATACTAAATATAAAGAAAGTTTTTTTCTGAATATTTTTTATTAAAGATGGGTTAATAAATAATAAAAATAAAAAGTTATATATTTTTCAATTATAGACTATTGCTTGGTTTATTTTTGTTTAAATACTAATAAAATAATGCTATATATTTTTAATAAAAGTAGATGGTGCATAAATATTTGGAGTAATCTTTAGCATTTTTTAAATTTCTTTTAAAAATTCATTGGCTATTAGATTATTAAGAAAAGATCATAAATTTTTTTGTTATAATCTAATAGCCAATTTTTTTTTTTATAAATCATTAAACATTACCTCAAATATTTATGCACCATCTATTTTTATTAAAAAAATTCTCTTGTGGATATTCACTATTTTGTGATTTGGAAAAATAAGTACCCAACTTTTTAAAAATGACAACACGTATCCAATGTTCTGTTTTTTGTATCCATTAGTACCTTTTGTGAAATTTGGCTTTAAATGCCATGTGACAATAAATAACACAAGAACTTTATTTGCAAACAAAGAACGTTGAGCACCTATTTGTCTACTTTTGTAAGCTTAGGTATTTCATTTTGGAAAGAAAAGGTAGTCACGTCCAGGGGCGGAGGCCCAGGGGGGGCTCAAGCCCCCCCTGAACTCGTAAATTTTAAAATACGTCAACGTAATTTTGACTCGAAAAATAATTAACTTTCACTGAAAAGTTACCTGACATGTACATGCAATAAAAAACATACAAGTCATTGTAGTTTAGTGGTTTATTATCTTTATATATATTAAAATTTATCTTAGAGGTCATGTGTTCGAATCATAGCTTTTGGTGTTGGATTGATTATTTTAGAGCTAAAAGCGATTTTCAATTAAAATTTTAATGTTTGTAACAAATATTAAAAATTATTTTGACATTCATATTAAATTTTTATATTTGTATTTTGACATTATTAATTATATGTTTATTTATCCTTTTTTTACCTTAATTTTTTTTTTTGAAAAACGTTAACCCCTAATTTTTTGTATATTTCAAGCCCCCCTCGATTTAACTTCTGGATCCACCCCTGGTCACGTCATTAACACATGGTATTTAACGGCAAATTTCACGACAGGTACTAACGGAAGGCAAAATATAGAATGTTGGATACCTATTTGTCACTGTTGAAAATTTAGGTACTTAATTGTCAAAATTTAAAACACAGAGTATCTACGGGATAATTTTTAAAAAATATATAATATTATCTTATTTTTATTTAAACAAAAATAAATCGCAATAATTTCTAATCAAAAACATATAACCTTTCATTTTTATTTTTCAGTAACCCATTTTCAATAAAAAAATATTAAGAGTTAAAAAAATCCTTCTATATATTCAATATTTCTAATAAATATATAGTTACATTAAATTTACAATTAAAATTTTATCAAATTATGTATAATATTATATAATCACCCAACCATGAAGTGAAAAGAAAAAACATCAAGCAAGAAAGAAAAAAAGAAAACTTGTACGTAACATACTACTCTTTCCTTTGTCATAAAAAAAATATTATTATTATATACTAAAACTATGTCCCCACATGTAGTGTGGGTTTACACAAGTTTTTCCCTTTGAAAGGAAGTGGGGTCTTCAACTAATACATTGACAGCTAATTTTGGTTATTCAGTTTGACCCCACTTCATTCATGGCTTCCCCAATTCTCCCTCCCTCTCTTCTTTCACTCTACTTCCATTCATACCATTCTTCTTTTCCTCATCTTAATCTTAAACTTTGAAACTTAGCTCAATCTTTTCACATTTGGGTATTCCTTTTCTTGCATTTGCCATGAGACAACATTTGCCTCAAACCTGCAAACTTTACCTTCTGCTTGGGTTATTACTCATTCTTGGTAAGTAAAATTTGTTAATTTATTTTTCTTCGAATGTTCTATTACTTAGTTGGGTAATCATTAAAATCCTGTCGTTTCTGTTCCATTGCTTAGCTTTAGAAAAATTAATATAAGTTACTTTTATAGCATACTGTATTAAAGTATGTATTAAATCGTGTCAGCTTTAATTAAAATTCAATCTTATTGTAAATTAAACTTCTACATTGTTACAATTGCTAGTTAATAAGCTTCAATTGTACCTGTATTGATAAATCTTAGCCGTATAATAAGGTCTTTAAAGACATCATGGTTCTGTTTATAACATTTGTTTATAACATTATACCTGTTTGTATTTTTACTGACACTTGTTTAACTATACAGCGTCCAAGAAATGTAATGCTGACTCTGTAAAAAATGTCAAAACAGAGGATACACTTTTACCTGAGATATCCCCAAATTCAGCTCCTGAGCCTTTTCTTCCTCTTCTCGCACCTTCTCCGTGGGCCCCATTCACAAATAGCTCTGTCCCAAAGTTATCTGGTTCGTTAAACATTCTTTTTCTAACCTCTTAAGCTTTTAGAACAGTTTGTGTTTAATTTTGATCTATTATACAGGACAATGCACGTTAAATTTCAATGAGGTAGAAAAATTAATGAGCACAACAGCTATGGATTGTGTAGAAGCATTTGCACCATATCTAGCTAACATAATATGTTGTCCACAATTAGAAGCTACACTAGTTATTATCATAGGTCAATCTAGTAAAGACACAAATACCCTAGCTTTAAACGAGACACTTGCAACTCATTGTCTCAAAGATTTTCAACAAATTTTAGTTGGTCAAGGAGCAAACGATGGGTTATCAAAGATATGCTCAATCCATCCATTAAACCTAACCGAAAGTTCTTGCCCAGTCAAAGATGTAAGTGAATTCGAGTCAACTGTTGACTCATCAAATCTTCTAGCTTCTTGTGGAAAAATAAATCTCGTAAATGAATGTTGTGAACAAGTTTGTCAAAACGCTATATCAGAAGCTGCTCAAAAATTAGCTTTAAAAGGTTTAAACCACTTAACTAGAGTTAATGATTGTAAGAGTATTGTTCTTCGATGGTTAGCTAGTAAACTCGATCCTTCCCATGCTAAACAAGTCCTTCGCGGATTATCCAATTGCCGTATCAATAAAGGTTTTTCTTTTTTTTGTTTGTTTTTTTGCAATTTACTCCTTGTGGTTTCTAAAACTCTTTTTTGTTACAGTGTGTCCTTTGTCTTTCCCGAGCATGAGTCATGTAGTAAAGGATTGTGCGAATGTAGTGAGTAATTATAGCACGTGTTGTAATGCTATGAATGGATATGTATCTCACTTACAAAAGCAAAGTTTTACGACAAATTTACAAGCTTTAAATTGTGCGTCATCACTTGGATTACGATTACAAAAAGCAAATGTTACCAAAAATATTTACAATCTTTGTCATATTAGTCTCAAGGACTTTTCACTTCAAGGTCAGTTTTGTTTCATTATTTACTGTTCAAATTTATACGCGGTTACTAATTCTTTTATCTGTTTCCTGATTCGGAAATCTTTACTTGGCTAACAATAGTTGGATCTCAAGGTAATTTAAACAAAGGACTATATTGTCAAACATGTTAAATAAAAGGACCAAATAATTAACCGGTTTTTTTTAATTTTTTAAATAGAGTCTGGATGTCTTTTACCTAGCTTACCATCAGATGTGGTATTTGATCAATCAGCAGGGATTAGTTTTCTGTGTGATTTAAACGATAATATTCCAGCTCCTTGGCCTTCTCTATCTCAGATTTCATCTTCTTCATGCAATAAAAGTAATTGCACTATATGTCCTTATATTTATTTAAATATTCCACTATCAATTAGTTTTTGGGTTCATCTCAATATTTCTTTTAATGCAGCTATTAAGATCCCGGCACTACCTGCAGCAGCTTCAGGACAGACCAGTAAGAGAATATTAATTACTTTTTGTACTCTTTAGGGGTATTAATGGAAGAATTTTTTATTTTTTTCAGGTCTTTACAGCGGTAAAAATGGGTGGTACTTGCTTTTAAGCATCTCTGTAGGTGTTCATATGATTCTCTTGCGATTTGATTTTTTCTAGTATTAAGGTTATGGTAGAGACAGTTCTTTCTTTGTTTTAAACTTAGTTTCTTAAGGCTAAAGGAGGAGAGAATCTATTTGCAAATGATTTGGTGTTACTAATACAAATTACAAGAACTCTTGTTAGATTTTTGTATTGTAGGTATTCATTATTCTTGGATTTATGTAATAAAGACTTGTTGTATAAATGTAAATTATTAGTGTCATGTAAGCTAATATTGAATACTCTTTATTTATTACGTATGTTGAAACTTAGTTGGCTAAGTTATTAATCTCGTTTGTTATGATAGTATATTGTGGTTAATTAAGCGTATAGGGGTTAAGGTTTGTTTCTTTGTTATGGTCGTTGTTTGTAGTGATTGGACCCACTTTCGAGTACTAAGTAATGGTAATCGCCGGTTTTTGTACAAAAGTTAATGAAAAGATTCATTTCCTGATCAAAAAGAAATGCGAATTGGGTAGTGTTTGGTTATGTGGTGGTGGTTTTGATTAGTGAATTGGTGTTAAGGATGTGTGGTGGTGGTGAAAGGTGGGTACCGAAATAGAAAGGATAAAGTAGGGAATAATGATTTCTTATTTTTATTCTAATAGAAATTGTTGTGTATTCTTGAAAGCCTTTTAACGAAATTACATTACATTTTCTTTTAAAAGACTACTATCTCATTGTCATGAGAAAATAGAAATTATTCGATCTCGAATTTCAAAAAAAAAATAGGTATGTGTTCAATGATATGTGTCGTCCATTCGCCCTTCGCCTAGTTTTCTTCGCAATGGTGCCTGTTTGAACATTGAGGGTTCTTGAGATACGGTAAATCCACATAAGGTTTCACCAAATCTCCAATTCTCCTTAGCATCGGCCACATTGACACCTTATGAGCTAGCCTAATATTATGCATAATTTCAAAGTTATTTGAAAACATAGTTTTCTCTTGTATCATATTTAGGCCTCTATCATCACTGCGTAAGCTTCCCCTTCCAAAGTTGAACAACTGTTAATTGCCCGTGAATGAGAAAGACACACCCTATTATGTTTGTGTACTTCAACGATTCCTAATCTCGTGGGTTCCCATTTGGTAGTGAATGACGCGTCGCACAAAAATAAAACATCATCGAATACTCCATCAGTCGGTATATCATCAGAGAATTACTCAGAGTTGGTTATTTGATTTGCATCTTGAACTGCCCATCCTGAGCTTAAGTGTCCGGCCACTATTTTCTTTGTCGCAAAAATCACCGCACATATATCAATGTCTCATTTTTCATGACATGCCTTCATCTTTGGTTTTCAAATATTCTAAATCATCACTAAGCCATAAGATCTGACAACTTTTTCATTCTATATACCCTGCTCATATAATCTGACAACATTTAGCATCCATTCTCTAAAGTTTCCCATCATATCTTTATCTAAATGAATCTTAAACGTAGAACCTACCCAAATCGGCATACTCACATGACATAATAGTAAAAGATGTGTAATCAACTCAGTACTCTTCGGACACCAATAACGATAGTCATCTTTAAGACACTTCCTTTTTTTCAAGTTTAACGTCGTCGGTATCGAGTTATTGCAACATTTCCAAACAAATATACTAATCTTGGTAGAGACATTCGATTTCTAAACCATCTTCCATAGTTCTGGAATATTGTCCATATTAGCCAGTGGAGTCTGAGGAGTCGCTTCCCTAACTTGATTAGTAAAACATGGTAAACAAACTTCGATGAATACTCCCTTAACTTGGAATGTTACCAAATGAACTGTTAGCCTTACCTTGTTTTTATTCCCGTTTTAATATTCGACAAATCATTATTTAACTAAAATTCATTTAGTATCACTTTTAAATGTTTTCCAAAACCCCTCATTAGATTAGTTATCTTAAAATCCTTGAACTTGAGCTTCATTAGTACAGTGGCGCGGTACACCGGACAACATCTGCGGTACACCGCAGTACCACGGACCAAAGGCGCGGTACACAGCTAGTCCGAACAGAAAGTAAGAAAATGTGCGGTACACCGGACTGAAAGTGCGGTACACCGGACCAAGGGTGCGGACCAAGAACACGGTGCATGGGGTAGCCCGTCAGTAAGCTATGAAATCGATACGAGGAGAAGTGTGGTACACCGCACCATATCCGCGGTACACCGCGAGAAAGGGTTTCCTGCACTTTAGAACAAGACAAAGCTTATATCCGTTGGAGTTTAAATCTATCCGTTAGATAGAAGCCTTTTGACCGTTGGAAGCTTATTTTAGCTATAAATTGAAGCTCATTCAAGACACAACTCATCCCTTCTATCTACCAATCTTAAGAGCAATTAATATTATCATTCAAGAAGGTTTCAAAGGAGCATTCAAGTCATATTCATTCCTCAAGCTACATAGTTTATATCCACTCATTTAGGAGTCTAGTTACAAGCTATTATAACACCCTTAAACACTTTTCCTTTCCTCTTAGTTCTTGTAATAGATTAAGAGAGTAGTGTGAGTATAGGTTCTATACTTGGTTCCTTGTGTTGGTATTAACACAAGTGTATTTCCTTCAAGGTTTTGAAGTGGTTGTAAAGGGTTTGTAATCTCACCCGGGTTAAAGAGTTACGAAGATTAGTTGAGAATCTTGCAAATCCTAAGGAGGCTTCCTTAGGTAGTGGATGTAGGGAAACCGAACCACTATACATCGTTGTGTATCTTTCTATCCCTACACTCTTTACTTTTCCGCACTCTATATGCTTGATAAAATGCTTACATGAATAGTTTGATAATATTGTCTTTTAGGATTATCTAGTTCTTGACTATTTAGTTTGCTAAAACAATAGGATTCAAATTAGCTTTTAATTTTATTTACTTGAAATACGGTTATTATGATTAGGAGGCATGCAAACACACAAATATACCACGGAGAAACATTATCATTAATACACAAAATAACATAATATGTACACTTGTTAACTATACTAATGTTAAATAAGTCTTGCCAGAGAACAACCCCCCCCCCCCTTCCGATCTGTATATACCAACCGAGTCTTTGGAAGTAAGCTTTCAAATAGACAAAGAAAAGAAAGTTGGTATTTAGAAATCAACGACTAAAACACTTTTTTTATCTGCACGTCTCCTTGGCGCTTCTATTCTAGCACACTCACAAAAGTTATCTGGTATTTTAGGAACAATCCAAATATCTTTAAGTAAATTGTTCATACCAATATCGTAAATCAAACAAACCTCTTTCCTGTCTTCCTTATCCTACTTCCAAAATAATTTTCACGTTAATCCCTTCTCACAATTATGTAGCCCATGCGAAAAGTTACTCATCCCTCCAATACATGCCCAAAAGGCCCAATAATTACTCACACTCCACCCTCCTAACCGGGGCGGAGCCATGCATACCCCAGGGGTCCATGCCCCCCTCCCCCCCGACTTTTCAAAAAAAAAATTAATTAATTATTGTTATTTACCACCCCAAATTTTTTTAAATCTTCTTTTAGACCCCCCCCCCCCCCCCCACCCCCACCCAACTTTTAAAATTAATTTTATTAACCTTATAATTATATTATTTATAGAATAATTCATTTATTAAAATTTATAGTGAAATGTTTCTTTAATATAAAACTTATAGTACAATTTTTACCTAATATAGGATTAATAGTGTAAGTTATGTACAATATAAGAGTTCAAAATTCTAGTTAATTAAACAAGATCCCCTAAATAATACCTTATTCCCTCAAGTTCAAAACAAATGTAAGGCCAAATCGAATGATCTGAGCTAACCAAAATACGATACTCAATAAAATCCCAATTCACTACAATATATTGAGAGCTTTATTTAAATTATGCAAATAAATCTCTACCTGTCGCGTTTAATATGAGTCTACTCCTTTGCAAGGAAGACAATTTTAAACATAAATGAGACAAATCTCAGAAGGGAATAATTTCCAAGAAAATACCTTAACAAAATCATTATCTCTAGTTCCTTAAACATAACTCATTTTTTGTATATATAAATTAGAGGAGTAATGATATATACCACCCAAATTCATACCACTTAAATACTACCCAATGACGTGGCGTGAATTGGTTGGTTACAAATCTTTAATCAAATCAAGAAAATAAATACATTAACAATTTGTAACCGACCAATTCACGCCACGTCATTGGGTGGTATTTGGGTGGTATGAATTTGGGTGGTATATATCATTACTCAAATTAGAGACATAGCACCTCTCGTCACATTTAGGAAAAAAGAGAAACAATGGCTTAAATGAAAATAGAACTCTAATATTAACGAACAAAGGCAACGGCAAATTCAGTAACTCCCTCAATTCAGTTTCAAAGCGTGAAACGTCAGCTCCTACGCGTTCCTGGCTCCAAGTATTATCTAGAAATCAAAGAATCCTCCATAATCTTCATCAAATTTGTCTGGTAACTCAAACAAGTCGATTTCCAAATCTGGCCAACAACGACTCTCACTTTTTAAATGTGGTAGACTAATCCTTCTGCACCATGACTAACGGGTAATCTTGTTTTATTGACTTCTTTGCATCGTCTCAGTGTATCTTAGAATCCACGTACCTAAGATCTGCTAAAAATCTCCATAAGTAACATAAACACCAAAACTAGACAATAACGTGTAAACTATCAAATAATAGGGGAAAGTCCCTCAACTTTGTCTTAAATACCCCTAAAAAGATGTCCCGTAATTAGATTAATCTATCATTCTATCAAAAACCTGGATACTAACAGTTAGGTTGGACTCTAAGTATGTCACTTGACCCTTATGATTGCACATATTTATTTATTTTAATTTTGTCTTTTTTTCTTTCATAATTTAAACTCAAGTATAGAGTTTCGGATATAGATGTCACTTGTATCTAACTATTACTTTTTTAAACTTGATTTATAGACTCTATATCTAAATATTGAGCCTAAATTTTGAAACTTCAAACGAGAGACTCTAAGTAATACTATTTTGGACATTTAAGGCAAAAAGAGATTGTAGATACCAATGGAATTCGCGAAAGATCTCTGAGTACCCATACTATAATATGATATTTGTAGGTACTCAACGTTTCAGTTTGGTCCAACCATTGATACCGTCTCTATTTCACGTTCAGTTTTATATGGAAAACCAAATACGGGATTCAAACAAAAACAGCTGGGAGTTACAACAATTGGCGCAAAATGGGAGGGGCTGGAGACGTAATTAGGGATGCGGAGGGTAGTTGGATTAGGGGATTCTCGATGAATTTCCAATGCCACTCTCCGGTGATTGCGGAAGTGGTAGCCTTATATGAAGGTTTGAAGATGGCAGAGCAGCAGAGGATCGGTGTTTTGTGTGTGGAAGTGGATTCCCGAGAAGTTATTGAGGTAATCTTCCAAGCGTCAAGAGGGAGAGGGCCTGCGACATAATGAATTCCGAAAATTAGGACGATCTTGGCATGAAACATATCATTTTTAATCACGAACATCTATAGAGAGGCGAATGAGTGCGCAAATTGGATGGTTCACCTTGATTTGTCTCAGGTGGTGGCATATAGTACTTACGTGGATTCCCCGGATGGGATTTGGGGCAGTCTCACACGAGATAGGTTCGGGTGGAAATCTCTGAGATTGATTTTAACACAAGATTAGTGAATGAAGTGTTAGATTAGAATTTCAAAATCTATGGGACCTCCATTGTAACAAAAAGAAAATATTTTTTGGTTAAAAAGAAATAAAATAAAATAAAGGGATACTTAAGTAAATGAAAAAAAAAACATATAGATACACATACTATTTTTCACGTCAATATTTAAGGATTGGACTGATGACAAGTACTAAAAATTTAAATCAAATCAAAATGTTGAGTTTGCAAAAATCTTTCTTTTAGTATATGTATTTAGATATTGTTTCACAAATTCTTTGGATATGTATGATGAATTTTTCCCGATACTTAATATATATATATAGAGTTTTAAGGTAATCGAACGAATTGTGAAGCCATGTGGGATATGATTAAAAATATTCTTATTATTTTGATTGTTTTGCAGCACATGATATGATTAAAATAAATACATTACGAGACTTTATGAACATGGAAAAATGCTATATGTGATGAGGTCGAGTACTATTAAGGTTTGCTGAGTTGGTGAGGTACTGATTATTGGGTCTGTTTCGACCAAAAATAAAAAAAGATTATTGGGTCTGTGGAACAAAAAAAAAAAAAAAGATTATTGGGTATGTGGACATCTTTAAAGAGGTCACTATACAAGAAAGGATGCATATAGTTGGGAAGAAACATTGCAACACCTTGGTAAATATTTAGGTATTCCCTCCTCATGGGGAAAATCTAAGGTAAAATCTCTTGAATGGCTTACTGAGATGGTTTTAAATAGAATGGGAGGATGGGACACTAAATTACTCTCTAAAAGTGGTAAGGAAGTGTTAATTAAAGCAGTTATAGGAGCAATTCCTAACTTCATTATGTCAGTTTTTCTTATTCCCAAAAAAGTCACTTCACATCTTACTTCTCTTGTGTCCAATTTCTATTGGAACAATAAAGGGGAAGGTAGATGCCACTGGATTAAGTGGAAAACCCTTATGAACACTAAAAATGATGGTGGTTTGGGATTTAAAGAATTTCACTGTCAAAATTTAGCTTTATTAGCTTCCAATGCATGAAATTTTTTTACTAACAAAGATTCTTTATTTTACAGACTTTTTAAAGGAAAATACTTTCCTAATGGTGATTTCTTAACTGTTGAATTGGGCAGTAATTGCTCATGGGGATGGAGAAGTTTATTGGAAGGTAGGAAATGCTTTATCAATGATATTAAATGAAATATAGGTAATGGTGCCTCTATAAGAATCTGGGAGGACTCTTGGGCAACAAACTGTCATGATCTTATTAAACCTCCAGGTTGTACCTTTAAATATGTTTCTGAACTTATTGATCCTATATCTAATAGCTGGAATCTGGATATTTTAGATGTTTTATTCTCTAAAACCTCAGTAGCAACCATCTCAGGAATGCTTATTCCTTCTTACTACTGTTTTGACTCCCCATACTGGATTCACTCTATGAATGGGGTTGTCACAGTAAAGGATATGTAATCCAGAGTATGGAAGGCTCAAGAGGGGGTAGAGAAGATTAAAGATGAAAAAAAAGGATCATCTTCTTTTAAACTAGAACCTAAAGACTGGAAATTTATATGGAAAATGAAAACTTTACCTAAAATTAAAAAATTTATATGGAAATGTTGTGAAAATGGGCTAGCAACAAATGAAAATAGAGGTTGAAAATAAAGACTGGAAATTTATATGGAAGTCTTGTACTTCTTCAATGTGCTCTATATGTGGTATTGAGGTTGAAAATATTGAACACCTTTTGTTTCACTGCTCATGGTCTAGGGCAGTTTGGATGGCAAGTCCACTTTGCTTTAAGACCTTCACTGAGCCTTCTTTTAATTTTAAGAAATAGATTCAGTTTTTAAGACTTTGTCTTGATCAATCTGATTCAAGTGGAGTTTGCTTAGGTGAAATGGCATTTTTATAGCCTGGCAAATTTGGAAAGGAAGGAATGAATGGCTATTTAAAGGAATTGAACCTGACCCTTTGAGAATCTTAAATGATTCACTTACTGCCTATGATGAGTTTAAATTTTCAAAAAAATTAACTCCTGAGGCATCATCAATAACTAATCTTGACACAATGCCTAGCACTGAACAAGAGAATTTGCATAATTCTACTTTAACTGATAATAATGTTATTATTGATAATGGTGTTCATAATGTTAGAAATAACTTTATTATCTATAAAAGGGATAACTCTTGGTCTCCTCCTGCCCCTGGGTCCTTTAAAATTAATTGCGATGCCTCTTTTGATGTTTGTACTAATCAGGCCTCTTTTGCTTGTTTAGTTAGGGATCATTTTGGTAACTTGATTGAAAGGAAGTCGTCTAAGATTGTGGCTAATTCTGCTATTGAAGCTGAGGCTAGAGGAGTTTATGAGGCGTGTGCAATGGCGTCTAAATTTCCCGAGGGCAAAGTTGAGATTGAGAATGATTGCCAAGCTCTTATTAATCAAACTTGTAATTCTTCCAAATTATTTTGTAACACTTTAATTTTGGTGAGGAATATTTTGAGGTGTAAGGTTTTGTATAAGCTCAAAATCTCCTTTGTGAGGAGATCCAAAAATATGTGTGCTGATTAGGTTGCTAAACAAATGCTATTTGGCCCTTTGTTTAGTCTTTGGAGTTTCTTTCCTCCACCCCGATTAGCATCTCTCTTGGCTAGGGACTTCAATTCTCTAGGAATTGGTTAATTTGTACTTGTTTGTTTATTAATACAAGTTTCTTTCGACTAAAAAAAAAGTAACCTTTTAGGAAAACGGGAAGAGGGGGGACCAACAAATAAGCGAGAGGAAGAAAGACAGTTCTTGATAGCAGAGGAGCAAGAATCAATGTCAAGCCAGGTAGGATCAAGCTTAAAAGCAGGTCTAGGTATGAATATGGGAGGATCATCCCAATGCAGGACCATAGGAGAATGATCATAACCAATATGGGGGTGGTTATGGATCCATGCATCACGGAAAAGATTAAACCAAGGGGCAGATCCTAATCCTCTATCAAGTTTCTGAAGGATGAGGTTATCATCACTTCGATTATTCCTCCAAGTAAAGGAGCAAACTTTAGAGAGAATTTCATTAAGTTCATTAAGGATTATGTTATTATTGAACAATCTCATTTCCGAGGGACTCTTACCCAGCTCCCCAACTTTCTCCTGGGCATTACGAATATCATTAAAATCACCTATGAACAAATTAGAGGAGAGGGGGTCATCCTTAGAAGTTTTTTCAATAAAGTCCCATAACAGTTTTTTACTATCAGCATTAGGGAGAGTACAAATAAAATGAATGTACCAAAATGAATCTAAACCAGAAGGGATAGAGAGGGAAATATGATTAATGGAGGAAGAGGTTACCTCAGCATGCCAATCCTCCATCACAAAGATAGCCAGGCCTCCAGATATACCAACTGGGTCAACACTCCAAAGCAGTCTTATTTTCAACTTCTTAGCAAAAACCAACAACTTCTTCTTCTTGGTCTTAGTCTCGGGAAGACCAATACCCCGGGATTCTCCTTAGAAATCAAGTCTCTAAGGTTTTGGACTGTCAAGGGGGACCCCGAACCTTGACAGTTCCAAAATACTCCGATCATGGGTTTTATGGGGGTTGCTCTATGCAACCACCCACAACTTCAGGCTCAACCGTGTCTAAGGGAACAACATCTACCGCCATGTCTAGAAGAGGTACTTCAACCAAACCGTTCTCAACTTCCTTGTAACCAACCATCTCTGCATGTGATAACTTACGCTTCTTTGCACTTGGACCTCCTTGCTTCTCCCCTGGACGCTCCATGGAGATAGGAATGTCAGTGAGAGCCAAGGAGTTATCATGAATAGGGGTATCAGGAACCAAGTAAGTACTCGGAGAAACCATAGGAGTAGAAGAATCTGAAGAGGGGGAAATAGGGTTCTCTGCCACCAAAGGAGATATAACCAGCGCTGAGTAAACCATCGGGGTATCAACCATCTAGGTAGATGACGTTTCTTCATTAGCTTATGAGGTGGAGGATGAAATCAGTATATGGATAGGTTTGGTGGGAGATGGAGTACACGGTAATGGGGTGTTAAAAGGGGTAGGGGAGAAGATGGGATTATGGGAGGAGGAGAAGGTAGAGGGGTTTGATTCTGAGTTTTCTTCAGATCCGGGTTGACCCATTGGAGACTAGTTTTACCGTGGATGGGGTTTGATCTGGACCAGGTCCTAATGGACCACCGATTACCAAAAGCAGGCCTAGCACTTTCCGAGCCCTCCTTCTTAATGGGCCATGCAGGTCATTTGTCTTTTGAAGAGTCACCAACTAACTTTCTCTTCGATCCAGACCAGTTAGAAGAGGGTTTGGATTTAAAATTCTGGGGGGTGGGCCTAGATTCATATCTCCGAACAGAAGGAGACCTTTGACTTGAAAATTGAACCGATTCTTGTTTTTTATCAGCAGAGGGTTTAAAAATGTGGTCAACACCCGGATCCGAGGAGACATCCTATAATAATTCTTTGACAACCAATGAATATCCTTTTTCTGGATCTGAGGAACAACCTCGTAAAAAAGGAGGAATGTCTTCATCTTTATTATCTCTGGCTTTGTCTTTTCCTTTGGTATTAACTGAGAGGGGGACCCGCAATCTGTCTGGGCTTAGATGTTACATCATCAGAAGAGGGAATATAAGAGTCTTCACTACCCGTAATAATGTGGGAAGGGTCATCAAGGTCATCAAACACTTGAATGTTTCTCCCTCTACCTTTTACATGGGTTATACTCATCCAGTCACCGAACATAAAGGGAGCTCTACCACGTAATCTTTTCTGTTCCTCCTTATAGAGGTTACATTCACCAGCTGTATGCGATAGTAGACCACAAAAGAAGCAGAATTTACTGAGTTTTTCAAATCTAACTTTCACTTCCAAAGAGGGAAGGGAGGGTCTCTCGATATTAAAAGAACGGATAAGGGGTTTCTCAATCTTCCATAAAGCACGGACACAGAGCAGTTTAGTAGTATCATTAAACTCGTTGATGTCATAAGAGAGGAGGGTACAGTCAAGGTTTTTACATATATCCTTAGCATTATCCGGGGTAGCAAATGCCGGAGGTAAATTCTGAAAATGGATCCAGAAAGTAGCAGTCGAGAAATCAGCTTCAACCATTGACATTTCTAGGTGCCAAGCTTGAAGGAGGAGTAAATGGCCGTTGATAGACCAAGGCCTAAAGTTCCAAGTGTTTAACAAGTCATCCTGTGACTCAAAAATGAGGAAAAAGGTGTTGAAACCAGCAGAAGTAACATGCATTCGAGATCTAAGACCCCAGGACCTATTTGCTGCAAATTCTACCATAGAAGGAGTAACCTCAGAGCTAGAAAGTATTTTAGAGAGGGGCATGAATCGGCGTGAAAGGATTTCGTCTTGTTTGAAGGAGGGTGTAAGTTTCATAGAAATGATCGGATTAGAAGCCATGGATGGAGATGAAGATTAGAGAGTGTAGAACTGAGAGAGAGTTTTGAGGAGAGAGTGTAAGTGAAAAGAGAGGAGATAATCAGACAAAGGTAAAGTAGGGAGATAAAGCGTTTAAGATACACCTTGGGACTAAAACAATATAAAAGGACGAGACAAAAAATTAAAAGCTGTAATCAAAGAACAAGAATCAAGACTAGGGAATGATTAACCGCGTGGAGAAGGAGGAGTAATGAAGGGTTTAATGTGAATGTGGTAACCAAGGAGATGAGGGAGGATGTATCTAGGGATTGAAACAAAAAGGGACACCATTAAAGTTAAAGCTTCATGAAGAGAGAGAAAGTAATTCTAGAGAGAAGGGTGAGCTGATTGACCAAAAACTTATGTGCAAGTAAGTCATTCTTAAATTTAAAAAAAACTACTAACTAACGTGCCCCCACTTGTGATTGAATTATATTTTTATTAGTTTTTTCTTATTACAAAAATTCAATAAATAAATATAACCACATTTTAATAAGCCACCTTTACAACTTAGAATTTAAACAAATAAAAATAATTCTTTTTACCTAGGTAAAGAAATACAAAATGCCTCCCACAGTCAGCTAATACCAAACCTAAGAAACTGGACCCACTTGAAACTGACCCAATTGTTGCTGGCCCTTCGTCTAGCTGAACGTGCAGTTTTATCAGCCAACCTGTTGTACTGGCTCAGAAGACGGCGGAAAAACATGTTTCCATGGGTTCCTGGCAATTGCCCGAATCTATAAAGCGTACAAGCGGACTAACCATCGCACAACTAACGACAATCTAATATCCTAAATAATTGCAAGGTTGTTCGAATAAATAATAGTCTTGCTTCCCGGGAAAATCTCTGCACGTAATAGCAGCTTCCAAAACAACCATTGATTCTCCTTCTGTAGCATAATCTATTGAGCAAAATTTGGCGATGAAACATCGCCTACCAGATCTTATGTCGAGTCTCACAATACCAAGACCTACAACTTCGACTTGGGAGATCAAAGAAGTGTCACACGTGATAATAACATGTGCATTCTGAACTTCGGTATCGTTCTGATAGGATGTCAGAATTTCTTTGACCTTCAACGGGGATGGTTATCTGATTGTTCTACTCGTATAAAAAACAAGTAAAGCATTCCACTGTTAGTAGCTCGTACTGCATCCTCAATTTAAACGTCTGATTCTCGTGGAGGGACTTCATCTTACACTTCCAAATGTTTCACATCATTAAAAGTAAATACACTGTGATAATTTTCTGATCTGAACCACTATTACCGAAATCATGAGAAACCTTGAGAATACAGTCGCCCAACGAGACTGTAACATTTTCTCTGATTCCGATTTGAAGAGGCAAACCTGCCTAGATCTGCTTGCAGACTAAACAAGACAATAATGAGCGATTGATAGTTTTTGCTCGTTCCTTTCAGCAGAAGCACCATTTGTCATTAGTGTGCATTCACACTTTAACATTTTCCTGCTAGGTAGTACGTGTTTGCACGCCTCCCATGATAAAATGCATACCTTCGCCGACACGCTAAATTTTGAGATGTCCTCCCATACACCACTGTTCTCGGATTCACCTTGAACAGAGGATATTGCCGTATCTGAAATATTGTTGTTTGTCAAATGCTGGTATCTTGGCCTAGTTGTATACTCGCCAGTCCTATTATGGGGCCAGATGAAAGTATCTTTCCCTTGTCGCTAGATGATGGGAATTCTTTCAATCTCAAATATGAAATTCGCATCCAAAATCTCAACATTCCATGTGTCGTCGTCATTTTTCATAAGCTGATCAACACTTTCTAAATATGTTTGAGTAGGCTTCTCTCGAATCTTACCTGACTTCATCCATTTGTGTTCCCAAAGGTTAGTATTTTCTCTGTTTCCAATACGTATGATCCCTTCTTTCTTTAGAAAATATCTTCCCTCTAAAATACTTACCCATGACCAGGATCGACTTTGTTCTAGTTTGATATCAAGGAAATCCTCTCACAGATGATATATAATTTTTGTAAAAGTCTTTGAGATTGAGCGATCAAAAGTGTCGTTTTCATTCTTTTGAGATCCCTGAACCCCATTCCACCTATAAGCTTAGTTATCTTCATCTTATACCGAGCAACCCAATGAATTTTCTTTTTTCAAAGGGTTTCACCAAAACTTAGCAATTATAGATGTTATCTTCCCGTCATAGGTGATGGGGAAAGAGAAAAGGACATTGTATAAGCCAGAATTGCTTGGAGCACCGCCTGATCAGGATTTCCTTCCCACATTGTGACAACTGTTTGGCCTTCCATCCTTAAGCTTTCGAGAAAATTTGTCAACAATCCACGTTAGAGTTTCAATATCTGATCGCTTATGACACAACAGTATCCCACGTATTTTCTCAAATCTCATGTTTCATTAATTTGGAGAGTCTATTGTGTCTCTTCGGATGGATTCTGGAGTGTAATTACTAAGACAAAATAGAAGTTTTCCCAACTTAAACCTATTGTCTAGAACTTGAACATTGAGTATCTATACATTTATGAAATTAGTAGACCCTTCCAGCGTAAGGAAAAATAGTGAATCATCTGCAAAATGATAGAGTTGGGAAATTTTTTGCGTAGTTTGAATCCCTTTGACAGCCTTTATTCTACTTTGCTTTCAATTAGGCTGATAAGAAATTTTGTCATAAGAGAGAATAGAAGTGGAGATAGCGGGCCCTCCTGTCTCAAACCCCTCACAGGAACGAGTTTTGGGAGCCTTTCCCCGTTGAGATTAATTATAAACGCATCGTTGAGATACAATTTTTAATCCAGCGTATCCAATCATGTTAAAATCCCAACTTCTCAAGAATGACAAAAATAAAGTCCCAGCTTACCTTGTCGTACGCTTTACCCATATCAAGTTTAACAGCAGCTAGGTGGTGGTCTCTTTTATTTTTTTCTCTTCATAAATAATGAAACATCTTGCGCAAAAATAATATTGTATTGGGTTTTGCACCCCTTAATAAACGTTGATTGTGTCGGGGCCGTCATAACTTTCATGTTTTTTTCTGTAATCAGCTGGCTAATTATTTTTTGAGATAATCTTATATCCAAAGTTAACGCATGTAATCGCCAACTCCTTCTTATATATACCCCTTATGGATGATAGAAAATAAGTGTCTCCATAAGTTTATCATGGGAAATATTATTCTTGAAAAATTATTGACCATCAAGAGAACATCCTCCTTAATTATGCCCAATATTCATGGTAGAACTTGCCGCTGAGTCCATCTAGGCCTAGATCTTTGACAGGGTTTGCCATGTCAAAAATTACCTTATGAATTTACTCCATATCAAGTTACCATATAAGCATGTCATTCATAAATCTGGTTACTTTTGGTGAATAATTATTACCTCTTCGGCCATATCTGACCCACATACTTTAGTAAAAAGTTCCCTGTAAAAGATAGAAAAGTTAGACTTTATATCTGCGTTTGAATCAATACGGTTACCCTCTTTGTCTTTAAATAATATAAGAAGATTGTGTTTGGATTATTGATGAATCATTATTGTGAAAATTATTTTTCGTAAATTTTGAACTTCCAAAGATAAATATGAAATTATTATACTAAATTGACATTAGAGATCCCCCGATTTCTTTCCAATAATATTTATAACAATGTCTGCCTTTGTTGTATTGACATGTATTTTCAAAAGGACTACTGAATTTTGATTTCTCGTGACATTAGTGAAAAATGACATATACTTTAAGGTTCTCTTTTTATTCTTTATAAATTTTAATAGATTTTGATGAATTTTATGTCAAGATTTACATGAATTCCAACCTCAATAATTATATCAAAACAATATACATGTTTATTGATATGTAGATCAAGAGAAAATTTGACGATACACTACTAAAGATATGTCTCCCCAAGAAGCCATCAAGAAAAAACTCCCATGAGGGAATATACTATTTTTCTCTTGAAAAATGTTAGTCGATCTCATGCAATCTGGAACTCTCTCTGATCATGATTCGATCAATATGTCCTTCTAAAATAGAATTCTTTCAAATTTTGCTTCACAATCCTGATCTCTATCGATCCCTTTGATCTTACCATTTCTTTGAGGTTATCAAAGATCTTCTCTAGTTTATTTCCACAATCCTTTCTTTGTGTTGTGTTTTAACATGAATTATACAAAAATCCTAACTGTTCTCATACAATTTGGTATTCCCATTTGTTCAGTATATCAACCAAAACTGCCTCCCTAAAATGTTTTTTTATCAATTATTACCTTATATATCTTAATCTCTCAATATCAGATTGATCGTCTCTTTAGTCTTGATTTTAAAAAATATATACATTGATACAACATTAGGTGTATATAATATGCGCTTGTTTAACCTTGTCTCCTTTCATATCTCCCTTTTAGCATCAGTTACTCTCTCTCTCTCTCTCTCTCTCTCTATCTCTCTCTCTCTCTCTCTCTCTCTCTCTCTCTCTCTCTCTCTCTCTCTATATTTCACTTAGGTTAGATTTTTCAAAATGGCCTCACAAAAACTTACCTTACCTTCTAAAAGACCATGATCCGACATGTACAAGCTTAACGGATCCAAGATTCCCCTACCTCCCAAGCATCCTACGTGGCCCTCAAAAGTAAAACTTCAGCGATTTCCAGCTAAAAACCTTGACCTCCATCCTTTTTGCATGACTACAAATGTTCTAGCAACAAAGAAGATGGATGCTCTAGCCTTTGAGAGGGAAATGAACCGTTTGGGGCCTTATGGGCCTTGCTATTGTTGAGGAATATATATATAACACATTTATCATTGTGTTTCATTATGAAAAGGATCCCTAAATTTCATGGTATAGTCTCCCTCTCCCATGCACATTTAAATGAAACAATATTTTTCCTCCAAGTCTGGAATAAAAGGCTGGACCTAGACAAGCTCGAATTCTCTACATCAATATCCTAGATGTATGTCCACAATATCCCTAAGGATTGCATCTATGAGAAAAATATCAAAGCTCTCGCATCCCCATAGGCTCGGTTGTTGAATTCTGTATTGATCAAAGTAGACATTTTTGTAAGTAACTTATTTTCAGGATTATTTGTCCCGTTTCTAAGTGCCTGTGTACCTGATTCCTTTTAACGGAGGAGTTGAAGGAAGTGATAAAGAAGATAAGGGATCTGAAAGGAAACATAAAAAAATCGTAGACGTTGGCCCAACATGTGACACCACTAGTTCCTTGGAGCTAGCACAATGTAATTCCATCCTGATTTCCTCTTGTATTCTTCTAATTTTGTTAATATTGCTTCTGAATGTAAATTAGCTACTTCTAGGGTAGGAAAGATTAGCTTGCTCTTTCTCCCCCAGTTTCGTAACTGATGCACCTAGTCTTAGGAATAGTTTTTTGCATTATGTTTTGCCACATAACTATTTTGTCTCGTGGTTTAATATCTTTGATTCTCCAATTTTGAGATTGATCAAATTGGGTGTTGTGCATTGATCATCCTGTGTCTAGTAACATGTGATCTATGCGTAATAATATTCCTTACTTATCACACCCCGTAAGTGTAGAAAAAAACCCCGACATATGTTATCCTTTTTTCCCTGACTTAGATGTTTCTCTATGGACCCACCTATTGCGGAGGTAGTCCCCGTTGATCTGATCTCTAAGTGCGTTCTGAATTTTGGGGTTGGTCACCTATATCCGGGTCTCTTACTCGTAACCCTTCTCTCGTAAGCGATCATATTACTAGTTTTGCGTGCCAACTTGCTTTAGAGTTTGATAGCATAAAATTTTATGTAAATTATTTAGAGTTCCATCACTTTTCGTGAGTGATGCTTTGGTACTTTTTAACTAGTCAGTTGCATTCCGAGCCTCGTCTCGGTCTCCACTTTAAACTATTATGCAGCTCTTCGGAGGGTCAAGTAGCTAAACGTGAATAACACTCTTAGTTAAAATGATAGTGGTGTTAATCCCTGCATTGTAAATGTTGTTTTAATGCAGAATCATGAGGAAATCATTTCCAAGGATCTTAATGAAGTTCATTCACCTCTCGATTCTTTGGCCCCACGTATGAACATTATCGATTATGAAGATATTTTTCTACTATACTCCATATCAAAAGTGAGAATCATTAATTCTTTATGGATTCTCAATCTAGGCTCCCTGAAGCTGAACCCTTTGTGCAATTTTTTGGTTTGAAAAAACCTAATACTTCTGATCCAAAAGCTGCTTCTAGTAATATATTTTCAACACACCCAGTTTCTAATTAAATTGTCTCTTTAAATGGTAGATTATTGATCTCCAGCTGACCCTCATCGCTTTCTGCCCAAATAACCATTCCTCTCGTTAGTAGTTCGCCTTGGGTGATTGGCACTACTAAACCTGTTTCCAACTTTACTTGTTGGTCTATTTGGCTGGAAAGAAATAAATTCTTATGGGACAAATAATGTACATGTCCCTACTACTCTCATTCAATTAAATAAATGTCTAGATGGTTTTTTTGCTCATGTTTTGCATGCTCTTCCCCTTTCCCTGGTAACGTCATGATTCTTCAATTATAACTGACGTCTCTTCTTGGAAGCTTCCCTCTCAAGATACCATTAAACTCAACACAGATGTAAATGTTATCCCTAATGAAATTGTTATCGGTTTTATTGGTGGAGACCCTAAAGGGGCTATTGTATTCAGATGAACTAGTCATGCAACCCCTTGCAAAAATTTTACTGCCAAGTGTTTGGCCATCAATATTTCTAATTTATATGCAAGACAATTGTCTTTTATTCGCGTCACCATCAAAAGTGATGGTTTAGTTTTGATCCAATCATCAACTTTCCCACCATCACAACAGACTGGAGATGTCTATCGATCCTAGATGACATCCGATTGTTGGCCGATGATACTTCTCATATTTCTATAAGATGGGTCAAGATATCAACAAATTATGTCATTGATTGGATTTTTAAGAGTGTTGTTGCATCTGGTTCACCTTTTAAATTGGTTTCTTACATGCTCTTTATCTTCCTTTCATTTTTTATCCTGATCTCTCCCCTTCAAATCAGGTAGCTATTGTTTTTTAATAGTATATGCTACTATGTGGTTTAATGAAAAAAGATTATAACATTTTTATTAACGAGGTGTGACTTGTGCCTATTATTGAACCGAGAGGTCTTGACTAACCAGAGAGTCAATAAGGTCAGTATTTATGCATTTGAAAGCGTTGTAGGGTCACTTAGGAGAGGTCCCTACTGTCGTAAAATACTCACCTACCTACCAGGGAGGGATTTAGGATGATAACTAAATCACGCATAATGCTAAAAGACCAATACATCCTTATGTTTAGAAACATCTAACTTATCTCTATTTGGGGATTACTACGAAGACTCAAACTACTCTTTGGGGATTACTACCAAGACTCAAACTACTCTTATCTCATATTTTCCTTTTTTATTGCATCTTAGTCTTTTTGTCTATTATATTAATGTTCCAAATTTAATATTTTGCACTTAATTCCCTACTTTTTAATTACTCATTTGAAAACCAAAATCAAATTAACAGTTTACTTTATACTTTTGCAACACAAACCCCAATAAATTTATTTATAAAAATAATTAACTTCATAGTCTTTATGAAAAATGATAAATAATACTTATTCTTACTTGGGACAACTTGTAGATTTACGAGGATTGATCCATCGAGTGTGGTTATTAAATCATGCCTCGAGAGCCACCATAAGGAAATATCAACAATCCATTTCCCTATTAAACCAATGAGTTTAATATAAATTAAAGAATTTAGCATACATATATCTGAAAGTGGGGAGTCAAAAATAAAAAAACATTAGGGATTTAAGTAACCCACCATTATGTTTCTTCAAGGAAAGAAATTCCAAGAAGGGATACACATTTTTTGATTGACGAATATCCAGAGTAACATGTTTTTCTTTACAAACTCCTAGTTTGTCATATACATTTTTTTAGGTTTAGAGAGTTGTTCGACTAATTTACAAAACCCCTACAGAAATTTTCCTTTTCCATGAATAACCCCATGTAGCTCAAATTTCAATAAGCAAACCCAAATTCCACCATGAACAACCACTTACAACAAAGGTAATAAAGAAGCAATCACCGTATTGAAGAATAAACTTGGTTTACCAATATTCTATTTCTCTACACACACTCCAAAACCAACACTTCCCAATATTTTGATTTCATTAATCAAATAACGATGCATAGATGAACAACCTCTCACAACAAAGGTCGGAAAGAAGAGAAAATATTAAGGAATGCATCCCAATAGGTAGAAGCTCATCGAAACAAGTCCAGATCAAGATTTTAAAGCAAAAACCATATGCGGAAGGGTCTTGCATATATGAAAGAAGAACTGTACCCCAGTTTATAATCTCTTCTCATTCTAAAAATAGATTTTCATCTGCATTATTGTTTTGCTATTTTATGCAAAAATCAAATTATATCTAAGTGAAAAAGTTATGCAAAATAACCAAGTACACCCCTGTTCTGGCACGTTAAATGCATTAACGTTCCCCGAGATATACAAAAAACCAAATATGCCTTTGAGTTATTCTGAAATAAGAAAACAAATTCCATTTTTGGTCCCTAAGTTATGCAAATAGACATATATACCCATTGAATTATTCTAAAATTGAGAAAATGTTATTTTTGCTGCCAAGTTGGTATCAAAATACATAAGACATTAATGTAATTCACCCAAAAGAATAATTGATTAAATTGAATTTGTCTTGATTGAAAAAGATTTCATTTTTGTTCTAGTTTGCTGAGAAGCAAGTCTAACCGTTCTAAGATGGGCTTTAAGTCATATATAAATCATTTACTTATAACTTCTTATGTGAGGCCTTGCTACCTTCACTTTTAAAGGAAAAATGCTTGACTCGGAATCTCCCAATCTTATTATTTCGAATATTGTCCCCAAAAAAAATCAAGTATGTATTCTTTTGCATGCTTTTCTTAGGAATACAATGTGAAAAAAAAAATAACAACACTCAAATATCTTATTATTCAAGAAACTAGACAACAAAATCGTAAAAACTTTATGAAATCTTGTTACCAAAACACGACAACAAGTTCAACAAAGTGAACCGCATAAGTATATTTGGCTATTTTACCAAAAACAGAGACCAATGGTGAAATTAACTTTAGAGATAAACTAAAGATGACATCAACTACATAAAATATTAAATGAAAAATAAACTAACATGGACCACTAGCTACAACAATTAACACTCTACTTACATCAAAAATCCATATACAAGTGTGACAAAAAATAACATTAATTCACTTTGTTTAAATAGAAAATTAAATGAAAGATTATGTTTTACTTGATCTTTTTCACCGTTACTGCAAGAATTACACAAAGACAAATTTAGTAAATTTGAAACCCGAGGCACTTTTAAATTAAACCAAAATTGAGGAAAACACATCTCTATTAGCAATACCACTTCTTTAATTAATGGCAACAACAACCTTAACTTGAGAATGGTAGATAAGTTTTGCTTTGGTGGACAACACAGATTCTTAGCACCGTCAAAATATGAAGTATTACTTCAAATATCCAACAGAGTCACTATAAAAAAGAGATAACTATAAAAAAATTTAAAAGTTATTGTGTTTGTTAATGTTTTACGTGAAAACACCTAAAAACATACTTTATATTATTGTGTTTGGTAGGGTTTCACTTGAAAATAGTTGAAACGTATGAATAGGACCTTCAAATGGAATAATGGTTATGTATAATGATGTGTGGTGATAAACGACAATGGTCATGATGAGATGGGGAAATAGTTGTACTTGTAGGAGTTAATAAATCTATATTACACATGACAAACTGACCGTCTATCCCTAAAATTCTAAGAATCTCCCTAAAATTATCAAAAATCCTTAAAATTTCTCAAATTCTCCTTGAACTACTCAGAACCTCCATTAACAAAAACTATTTCACGTTAAATACAAAATATCACGATCCAACATCCATTTAAATATTACTTTCTAGTATGTTTTTAATTCGCTTATAATTATATTATAGTTTACTTGATAATCGTAAATGTGTGAATGATCTTTTAACAGAAGAGGAGAATGATTTTTTATCTTTTATGAAATATTAAAATTATTGTTGAAGGTGAACGGGGAAGAATGAATTGTAAAGATTTATAGGAGTGGAAGACCCTTTATATTTAAAAGGTTTAAGGGTATTTTAAGATATTTTGGGAAAGTTTTTATAGATTTGAAAATAGTTAATTAGTTTGTGTTATATTATATAGATTTTGATCTAAATTTTAACCATGATTACTATTTAATTCCACATGATATGTGCCCATTTTTTTTAGTCGAATACAAAAGCATTAAAAAGAGAAGTTCATTACATCTTAGTCAATCCCTAGAGGATCAAAATCGCCCTTGATCAAGTTAGCTAATTGGGGAGGTGGAAAAACATTCGAAAGACCAAACAAATTGCCACGTAGCTTTTGTTTGGCCACCCAATCCGCTTTCCTATTGTTTGATCTCTTAGTTGACGAGATCTTAAGGTTATACAATGCTTTACAAATAAAAATGTTCTTAACCAAAATCCTAGTAATACTAGAGTGTTTACTACTAGAATTAATTTGATTAACAATACAAAGATTATCATTCTCTATTTCCACACAACCAGGGGAAATTCTTGAAGCCATATCACAAGCTGCAAAAATCCCCCTTGCTTCTGCTTCAATAACTGAATTGACCTTGATCTCCCTAGCAAAACCTTCAATCATTCTTCTTGTGGAGTCCCTTAATATACAAGAAAAGGCAGCTATATTAGAACTCGAATTAACTAAAGCATCATAGTTAATTTTAAACCTCCCAATACTAGGTGGTTTGCAACTGGATCTAGATTCCCTTCACACTCTTGTCAATTGTACAAGAACAACTTCACAATTATCCCTAAAATTACTATGTTCTTGAACTTGTAAATAAGTTCATCAAGATTATTATTTTAAATTTGCCTCAATAGTTTGCCAATTTGCGAGACTATACTCATCATAGACAATAATGGATATTTGTATAATATTCAATGGGCCAGGGACTAAATCTTTAAAGATAAATTCATTTCTCCCCTTCCAAATATTCCAAGAAATAAAAAAAGTAAGGTCTCACATGTTATAAGAGCGATCTCCCTTTTCTTTACACCTCAGTCTCACAAACTGAATCCATTTTTGTACATTACATGAGGGTTCAGTTAAGGAGTTGAAACAAAGTGGACTAGCAAGCCAACTGCCCTAGCTAATGAACATTGAAACATGAGATGTTAAATTGATTCATCCTTTTCTCCACGAATATCACACAATGGAGTTTCAGTTGATCTCCTTTTAAATCTATTCTCATTTGTTCTATCCCATTATTACAACATTTCTAGATGAATTTTTTAATTTTTGGCATGACTTTACTTTGCCAAATAAATCTCCAATCAAAGTCCTCAAGTTTGAAAGAGGATTACCCTCCTTTCTTATTCTTAAGCATTTCTTTCCTTTGCTAAGCCCTCCATAGTTTGTTATAACATTCTCTGACTGTGACTTTTCCATTCTTGGACCCAGTCCAATAAGGGGTGTCAAAACAGTAAAATAAGGGGATGTATAACCCACTTATGGTTGCTGCAACATGAGGTAATAATAAGTTACTAATCAACTCCAAATTCCATTTATTTTGCCCCTGTGAGAAACAGTTCAGATACAAACATTAATCGACAACCACGAGGTTTGACAGTATATCTAGTATTTGAAATCCAAAAATACTCCCAAATTTTAATTTTTTTCCATCTCCAACTGTCCAAAACAACTCATTTTTGAAACAATACCTCCCTTCAAGTAAACTTTTCCAACCCCAAGAACAGTTAGGACAAAGAGGCATCTAAAAAACCATTATTAGGGAAGTACCTTTAAGAAATTTAAAAAGGAGAGAGTTCTCATTTAAAAATACTTTCCAAGCATTAGAAACCAAGAGTTTGAGTGTGAAAATCTTTAGAACCTATCTCTCCATCCTCTTTTGAATTCATCAAAGTCTGCCATTTAATCTAATGACATCTTTTTTCCCCTTGGTTAGAAACCAGGGATGTTAAATGATTTGTAAGTTTTGTAGTAATAAAAATAATGACATAATAAAGTTAGGAATTGCACCTATAATTGCCTTGACAAGAATTTCCTTTCCAATTTTTGAAAGAAATTTTGTATCCCAACTTTCCATTCTTTTCAGTATCAATTCAACAAGCCATTCTAATGATTTTACCTTGGACTTACCCCAACCAGAAAGAATGCCAATATATTTTCCAAGATCTTCTAGTTTCCTCATTCTGAGTTGACTTGAAATCTTTCTTTTCACTTCCATTGCTGTATTTTTGCTAAATAGAACCTCACTTTTGTTCAAGTTATTTTTTTGTCCTGTAGCCAAACAATTCCAATTAAGAATTGTAAGAAAACTATCAATATTATACTCATCTGCTTCCAAGAAAAAAAAGTCTATCATCATAAAAAACGATATGAGTGATCATAGGGGAAACTCTAGCAATTTTCAATCCTTTAAGCAACCATGACTGCACATAGTGATTAATCAATGAGGTAAGAGCTTAAGTAACTAGCCAAAACAGATAGGGAGACAAAGGGTCTCCCTGTCTTAACCCTATTTTTGGACAATCAATATCATAAAGAACACCATTGACTTGAATTGTATAAGTAACTGTAGAAATACAATTTTTTATCCAATCCACCCATCTAGAGTGAAAACCCATTTTCCTCAATAGACCAAGGAGAAAGTCCCACTCTATATTTTCATATGCCTTACTCTTATCTACCTCAATAGCAATGCTATATTTTTTTGAAGACCTTTTATTTTTAAGAAAGCGACTAGCTTCCTGAGCTATAAGTATATTTTCAAAGATAGACCAACCTGGTATAAAAGTTATCTATATCTTTGAAATGATGCTACTAAGCCAAGGTTGCAATCTATTTGCTAAAATCTTTGAATAATATTGTAAACGAAATTTTCACAGCTAATTGGTCTGAAAGAAGAAACTAAATCAGGGTTAGTACACTTAGGAATAAGCGCAATAGTAGTAAAATAAATATTAGTAAGAGAGGAATTATTCATGATAAAGTTAGATACCAGTTTCACAAGATCCACTTTCAATTCCTCCCAAAAAAATTTAAAGAAGAAACCTCGAAAACCATCGGGTCCAAGTGATTTATCACTACCAAGAGACCAAATGGATTCTTTTAGATCATCTTCAGTATCTGGTTTGACCAAGTTATAATTAATTTCTTGAGAAACAACTTTTTTCACACAACTCAAGCTAGGATCATAGTGTCTAGGTCCCACAGACTTAAACACATTGTTATAGTGTGTTGTGATTTCCTGGACAATTTCCCTTTCCTAAGAAATCCAATCCCCACTTTCATTTTTAATCCTAGAGATTCTGTTTCTAGTTCTCTTGACTTTGGTTATAACATGGAAATGCTTTTTATTTTTATCTTCAAGCTTTAACCAACAATCTCTAGACCTTAGAGCCCAGTACATTTCTTCCTTTTTCCAGTAATATTCAAGTTCCATACTTGGTGTGTAAAATGCGATTTTGTTATTCTATGTGAATGGTTCATTATACAACTTCTCCATCTGAGCAAGATTTTTTTTTTATCAAAATTCAATTGTTTAATACTCTTTTCCTTACCCAGAGAGAAACATGTTTCTGAAAATTTAAGGTCTAATCCTAAATCTTTTAATCCCTTTAAATGATCATAAGAATGAGATTTCCAATTTTTTAAAATCATTTTACAAAAAGAATCATCATGTATCCAACCATTTTCAATCATGCATTTCTTCTTACTTTTTATAGAAGGGGTTCCAAGATTTAAAATAGCTGGTGAATGATCAAAACCCGTAGGGGGAGTAATGCACTCCAAGAGTTAGGGAATCTATCCATCCAAATTTTATTCACCAAAATTCTATCTAGAACTTGCTTAATCATCTGGTTTCCATTTCTCTTGTTGGACCCAGAGAAATTACATCCTTTAGTTGGCAAATCAAGTAATTCATTAGTCTCATTGAAATCATTAAACAATGCCATGTTCTTTTTATTAGCACTACCAATTTCACCGCCCAGTTTCTCAGATTGAAATCTAATAAAATTGAAATCCCCAAGTATGCACCAACAGTTTTGTGTAGTAATAAAATCATAAATTCTTTTCAAAAAGTTTTCCTTATCCACATCAGCTATTGGTCCATACAGAAAGGATAACTCACATAAACCAACTTGAGAACCTTCATAAGAACAATGAATTATGTTCTTTTCAAAACTTATAAGTTTAAATTTCTCTGTATCCTTCACGAAAACAGTAAGACCCCCTGATGAACCCTTAGGATCAACATATGCTACAAGAGACATATTCAGCTTAGGGCACAAATTTTCCAAGTAATTAAATTTGCGTTTAGTTTCAGAGAGAAACAGTACCTTTATATAGTGAACCTTAACCATGTAGATTAGGCTCAGCTCTGTCAAGGTCGTTCCTATGCCTTGACAGTTCCAAACTTGTATCATTGAACAGTTTTGGGTTGATATAGGTCAACCCCGCAAGCCACTTCTGAGTTTTGAGAATCCAGTCTTTCAAGAGATCCTTCATCACCCCACTTATCATATCCCTCTTCATTGTTCAATTTCTCCATTTCCATAGCATAATCCATCTCATCATATTCTCTTTTTAGGTTAAAGTCGATGAAAATTGCTGGAACCATGGAGACGACTTTATCTTCAAGAGGAAGCCCTGGATCTTCTCTAACTAGCTTAGTGCGGTTTTTATTTCTCTCTAGAGACCCAAAGCATATGTTTTTGTCCGAGTTAATAGTGATAGAAGGATCAATAATAACATTTGGTCTGGTACACAGTATTTGGCCTTTTTGCACTTCCTCACTTGGCCACAAAGTTCATGAATCTCTCCTAGACTCAAAGGCCTTATATTCGAAGTAAAGCCCACCCATCTTGACAAGCACGGCCCAAGTCAACTGTTGGCAAAATGAGAAGCTAGTAGACCACATTAGATTTCTCCTTAATACCCCAAGATGTATCATTTTTAATTTCCTTACTTCCTATCTCGTCTTCTTCTCTTCTTCCTCCATTCTTATTCTTACTCTTTAATGGCCTCTTAAATTTGTTTTTTTTTTAATTTGAGGACCATTATCACCCGCCCTAAAAACAAAACCATTTGGTCCCTTATCTTATTCAGATAATCTAATCCGATTCCTCAATTTAGTTATCAACTTGTTAGGAGAATCACGGTTTCTTTCCTCATGCGAAAGATCCCACGCACATAACATAAGTCAAATAATTTCTCTTGCTTAAATGAAATCCAAACTGATTGTCCATCCTTTATCTTAAACATGAACCCAGACAATAAAGGTTTATTAATCTTACAATCAATCTGAACTCTAACTGAGGAGTTCTTTTTAAATTTCTGTGGATTAGGAAGTTCAAGAACAACAACTTGTCCCAATTTCGAAGCAATTTTCCTAACATTTTTTTCCTTGATGAATAGAGGGGGAATCCTTAAAATTCTAACCCGGAATGAGGTCTCCTCAAGTAAATTAGGGTTGTTAACACACTCATCATATTTCTGAACCAAAACATGAAAGCCAAAGATGTGATATGGCCTATTTTCCCAAACATATTCCATATCTTTCTGTTACTCAAAGTGAACGACACATAAATTCATACCTTGCTTATCAATAGATATACGACCTTTAATGCCCCAGTGTTGAATGATAATTTTTTTCAGATAACTCAGGTTAATGTTACATGTTGCTATAATGAGAAGAAAAAGGTTAGGCTCATCAAACTTAGCATAAATTGCATCTCTGTTAGGAGAGAGGTAGAGATCCTCTTCAGCCTCATCAATCACATCATCTTTTTCTAATATTCAGCCGAGATGAAGGTTGAGAAGAGAAACTAGAAGATAAACATGAAAGAGAAATTAATGAAACACGAAATTGAGATTTTAAGAAATCTAATATTCGCAAAAGTGATGAATAAAAGGTTAAACTTCATGGATCGAAACCGGATTAGGGTTGAAAGGATGTAGAAGAGGTTGGAAGAGCAGAATTGTTAGCCTCACCTTGTTTTATTCCCGTTTTAATATTTGACAAATCATCTTTTAAACTAAAATTCATTTTGGTATCTCTTTAAATGTTTTCCAAAACCCCTCATTAGATTAGTTGTGTTTTTATCCTTGAACTTTAGATTATATTCAAATGAACAGCTCCGCGGTACACCGGACAAATCTTGTGGTACACCGCAGAGTCACGGACCAGAGGAGCGGTGCACAGGATCGCCCGTCAGTAAGCTAGTAAAATTGCACGGTACACCGGATCAGAGGCGCGGTACACCGGACCAATGCACGGACCAGGGACGCGGTACATCAAGTAGTCCGTCAGTAAGCTTGAAATCTGGACGAACGTTCTCGCGGTGCACCGGACCATATCCGCGGTACACCGCACAAGAGGGTTTTCTGCACTATTACAAGAGGACAAAGCTTATATCCGTTGGAGATAAAATAGATCCGTTAGAGAGAAGCCTTATGACCGTTGGACCATATTTTTAGCTATAAAATGGAGTTCATTCAAGACACAACTCAAGCCTTCGATCTACCAATCTTAAGAGCAATTAATATTATCATTCAAGGAGGTTTCAAAGGAGCATTCAAGTCATATTCATTGTGAAGCTACTTAGTTCATATCTACTCATTTAGGAGTTTAGTTACAAAGCTTTTATAAAGCACCCCTAAACACTTTTCCCCTTTCCTCTTAGTTCTTGTAATAGATTAAGAGAGTAGTGTGAGCATAGGTTTTATGCTTGGTTCCTTGTGTTGGTGATAACACAAGTGTATTTTCCTTCAAAGGTTTTTGAAGTGGTTGTAAGGGTTTGTAATCTCACCCGGTTAAGAGTTACGAAGATTAGTGGAGAATCTTGCAAATCCTAAGGAGGCTTCCTTAGGTAGTGGATGTAGGGAAACCGAACCACTATACATCGTTGTGTATCGTATTCTATCTCTACACTCTTTACATTTCCGCACTCTATATGCTTGATAAAATGCCTACATGAATAGTTTGATAATATTGTCTTTTAGGATTATCTAGTTCATTACTATTTAGTTTGCTAAAACATTAGGATTCAAATTAGCTTTTAATTTTATTTACTTAATATAAAATTAGCCGATTAATTTCTATTGTCCTATTCAACCCCCCTTCTAGGACGCATATAGACTATCAATTGGTATCAGAGCCTAGCTCTATTGTACTTAATCGTTTCTAGAGTTAATACGATATGGATTCTAATCAACCGGAAGGTTCATGTTCTACTAGACCTCCGCTTTTTGTAGGAAAAGACTACTTTGGGTGGAAAAAGAAAATGGAGATTCACGTCAAAGGAATTGATTACTTTTTGTGGCTTGCTATCAAGAAGGGTCCTTATATTCCTTATGTTACGGGTAGTACGGTGGTGAAAGATGAAGATGATTACAATGATCAAGACATAGCTAAACTCACCAAAAACAACAAAGCTATGAACATCCTCATTAATGGATTAAGTGTCACGGAATACGCTAGAGTTAGTGAATGCAATTCCGCTCATGAAATGTGGCAACTCTTGGAGCTATCATATCAAGGAACGGAAGATATCAAAGAAACTAAGATTGGTCTCTTTATCACTAAGTATGAGCTATTTCGTATGGAGCCCGATGAAGCCTTAAATGCCATGCATCAAAGATTTTCTAAAATTGTCAACACCTTGAAGACTCTTGGTCAAGAGTACACCAACAAAGAACAATGCCGAAAAATCTTATTTGCTCTTCCAAGGAAATACAAATCAAAAATCAACTCTATAAGAGACACTAAAGATCTTTCAAAAATGACGGTTCATGAACTCATTTGCAACCTCATGACGGAAAAGCTTGTGCTTGAAGAAGAAAAGATAAGAGATGATGAGGAGAAGAAGATTAAGAAATCTATTGCTTTCCATGCCATGAGTTCCAAGTTGAAAGAACGAAAAGAAAGGAAGGAAAGTGAAGAAGATAACTCACATGAAGAAGAAACTAGTGAAGATGAAGGAGTGGCTATGTTAGCAAGAGATATGAAAAAATTCATGAGATACAAACGCTTTGCTAAGAAAGGAAGTTCTTCCTCACCTTACAAGAAGAATGATAGAGCTATCAAACAAGATGAACCCACTTGCTATCATTGCAAGAAAGTTGGTCACATCAAAACCTATTGTCCTCTTCTTCAAAAGGAGAAACCTAAGAGAGCAATGCATGCTAATATCACTTGGGATACTCAAAATTCGGAGGAAGAAGAAAGTGATAACGAAAACGTCAATCTTGTTGCTTTTATGGGAGAACTTGAAAATGATGAAGATGCTTTTTCGGATGATGATACCGGTTCAACTCACTTTGCCTTTATGGCAAATCATGAAGAGGTAACTCCTAAATCTAAACTCTCTTTAACTAATGATGATGCTAGTGAACAAGATATTCATGAGGCATTTGATTCTCTTTACAATGATTTTTTAAATTCTATTGAAACAAACAAGGTTTTAACAAAAGATTTAGAATTTGAGAAAAATAGAACTAAAGAGGTTTTTAAAGCTTTGGAAGATTGTCAAAATCTTTGTGATGAATGTATAGATGATAATGAAAAACTTCATCTTATTGAGAAAAATCTTTTGGAAGAAAAAGCTTTGTTAGAGAAAAAGATTGTTGATCAAAATGCCATTATTTTAAAATTTACTAGTGGGCAAGAAAACTTGGATTTGATTTTAGGTTCTCAAAGAATGGCTTGTGAAAAAAGTGGTGTTGGATATGATCCATTCACTCACCAAAAACCTTTGAAAAATGCTTTTGTAAAATCAAAAATTTCAAATGAAAGTCCATCTTCTTCAAAATCTTCTATCACTTGCACCTATTGTGAAAAACTTGGTCATGATGCATCTCATTGTTACTATCGTAAATTATTGGATTTGGGATCTCTTGTGCCAATTTGGAAAAGGCCTATATGGGTCTTAAAAAGAAAATCCACTAACCCTCATGGACCCAAACCTAATTGGGTACCTAAAGCTTAATTTATTTTTGATTGTAGGGATTGAGCATCAAGAAGCAAAATATATGGCTCCTTGATAGTGGATGCTCAAGACACATGACCGGGAATCCTTCATTATTTACACGTTTATATAAAACAAAAGGTGATAGAGTTACTTTTGCCGACAACACTAAGAAACGCGTTTTGGGTAAAGGTAACATTGGTAATATGAATTCTTTACTTATCTCTAATGTGTTACTTGTTGAGGGTCTCTCTTTTAACTTGCTTAGTATTAGTCAACTTTGTGATGTTGGTTTTAGTGTTAAATTTGAAGCATCTAGATGTGTTGTTTTTAAAAATGATGAGTTAGATACTATGTTTATTGCAAAAAGATCGGATAATGTTTTTGTTGTTGATCTTGAAAGTCTTATGTCTAAACATATTAAATGCTTATCCGTGGTAAATGATAGTTGGCTTTGGCATAGACGTTTAGGGCATGCTAGCATGGATTTAATTTCAAAATTATCTAGAAAAAATCTTGTTGTTGGTTTGCCTATTCATAAATTTGATAAAGATAAATTATGTGATGCATGTCAACTTGGTAAACAACATCGTTCATCTTTTAAATCCATAAATAAGGTCATCACCGTTAGGCCACTTCAATTATTGCATATGGATCTTTTTGGTCCCGTTGATGTCACTAGTCTAGGGGGTTCTAGATATGTCTTTGTTGTTGTTGATGATTTCACTAGATATACATGGGTGATGTTCCTTGCTTTAAAAAGTGATGCCTTCAATGAATTTGCAAAACTTTGTAGAAAGGTGCAAAATGAGAAAGGCTACTCTATTACATGCATTCGTAGTGATAATGGTAGTGAATATGTGAATTCTCCTTTTGTGCATTTTTGTGATGAATTTGGGATTGAGCATAATTTTTCGGCCCCTAGAACTCCCCAACAAAATGGGGTAGTGGAAAGGAAAAACCGAACTCTACAAGAAATGGCTAGAACAATGCTAAAAGAACATAGCTTGCCTACATACTTTTGGGGTAAAGCCGTTCATACGGCTTGTTATGTGTTAAATAGAGTTCTTATTAGACCCCTTATTAAGAAAACCCCTTATGAGCTTTGGAATGGTAGACCACCAACTATTGCTTATTTTCGTGTTTTTGGGTGCAAATGTTTTATCCTAAACACTAGGGACTATTTGGGAAAATTTGATGCTAAATCGGATGAAGGCATTTTTCTTGGTTATTCCACTAAAGGAAAAGCCTATCGCATTTTCAACAAACGTACTCGTACTATTGAGGAATCTATGCATGTTGACTTTGATGAGACTAATCCGTTTTGTATCAAGAAAGTGGTAGATGTTGATGAAGATACTCCACTAGATCAACCCTTAGAATCTCCTACTCAAGAATTAAAATCTCATGAAGAACCTCCTAAGGAAAATGATCAAGTATTAAATGAAGCTAGTACGGATTTACCAAGGTGTTGGAAACATATCAAAGATCACCCAAGTGAATTAATTCTAGGTGATCCAAAAGAAGGTGTTACCACTCGCTCCCGTATTATTGCTCTTTGTGCTCATCAAGCATTCTTATCTCAAATTGAGCCCAAGAATATTAAAGAAGCTTTGTTAGATGATCATTGGATTAACGCTATGCATGAGGAATTAAATCAATTTGAGCGTAGCAAAGTTTGGACATTAATGGAGAAACCAATTGGCCCCACTATTATTGGCACTAAGTGGATATTTCGCAACAAGCTAGATGACACCGGCATCATTACTAGAAATAAAGCAAGGTTAGTTGCTCAAGGGTACAATCAAGAAGAAGGTATTGATTTCGATGAAACTTTTGCTCCGGTAGCTAGACTTGAATCTATTCGTATGCTACTTGCTTTTGCTTGTTATATGAATTTTAAACTTTACCAAATGGATGTCAAAAGTGCTTTTTTAAATGGTTTTATAGACGAGGAAGTCTTTGTTAAACAACCACCGGGTTTTGAGGATCCAAAATTTCCAAATCATGTTTTTAAACTCTCAAAAGCTTTATATGGTTTAAAACAAGCACCTCGTGCTTGGTATGAACGATTAAGCAAATTTTTATTAGATGATGGTTTTAAAAGAGGAAATATTGACTCCACTTTATTTATAAAAAGGTCTTCAAAAGATATCCTTCTTGTTCAAATTTATGTGGATGATATTATATTTGGTGCTACTAATGAAAATCTTTGTGAGAATTTTTCTAAAAACATGCATAAGGAATTTGAGATGAGCATGATGGGAGAATTGAATTACTTTCTTGGACTTCAAATCAAGCAAATGAAGGATGGCATCTTTGTCAATCAAGCCAAATATACAAAAGAATTGATCAAAAAATTTGGACTTGAAGATGCAAAGGAAATTGGAACTCCAATGAGCACATCCACAAAATTAGACAAAGATGAAGATGGTAAAAATGTTGATGAGAAAGTATATCGAGGTATGATTGGTAGTTTACTTTATCTAACCGCTTCTAGACCCGATATTATGTTCCCCGTGTGTCTTTGTGCTAGATTTCAATCCTCTCCTAAAGAATTCCATCTTAGTGCCGTTAAGCGTATTTTTAGGTATTTGAAAGGAACCCTTAGTCTAGGACTTTGGTACCCTAGATTTACATCTTTTGAGCTAATAGGTTACTCGGATGCCGATTATGCCGGTTGTAGACTTGATAGGAAGAGTACTAGTGGTAGTTGCCAATTCTTAGGTCAATCCCTTGTTTCTTAGTCTAGTAGAAAACAAAATAGTGTTGCTTTATCCACGGCCGAAGCCGAATATGTTGCGGCCGGAAATTGTGTGACTCAAATTCTTTGGATGAAACAAACCTTACTAGATTTTGGCCTAGAGTATGATCGTGTTCCCATTCGTTGTGATAACACTAGTGCTATCAATCTTACCAAAAATCCCATTCAACACTCTAGAACAAAACACATCGAAATCCGCCATCATTTTATCCGTGATCACACTCAAAAAGGGGATATTGTACTTGAATTTGTCACTTCGGAAAATCAACTAGCCGATATCTTTACCAAACCTTTACCCCAAGATCTTTTTGAGAAAATTCGGTGTGAGATTGGCATGCAAATTCTCTAACCCTCTCTTCTTGCATTTTTTATTTAGTGCTTTTTGTGTATATTCTCTTGTTGCTAATATTTTCTTGATGTGATAGGATCCTTGAAGCTTCTACATTGTTATCCATTTACTTCCTTAGTCCTTGTTTTACTCAAAATGTATTTTGACCCCTTATATTTTTCAAAAATCGTATCATTAGTTCTTTTTGTTGTTGACAAAGGGGGAGAAATTTTAGTTAAACTTTTTCAAATGCATTTTGTGAGGGGGAGTTTTTATAAAAACTCTAGTGATTAGATTGAGGGGGAGTTTTTGTTCAAAACTTAATCTTAGGCATCTTCAAAAGTTTATGATTTGTCAAACATCAAAAAGGGGGAGATTGTTAGCCTCACCTTGTTTTATTCCCGTTTTAATATTCGACAAATCATCTTTTAAACTAAAATTCATTTTGGTATCTCTTTAAATGTTTTCCAAAACCCCTCATTAGATTAGTTGTGTTTTTATCCTTGAACTTTAGATTATATTCAAATGAACAGCTCCGCGGTACACCGGACAAATCTTGCGGTACACCGCAGAGTCACGGACCAGAGGAGCGGTGCACAGGATCGCCCGTCAGTAAGCTAGTAAAATTGCACGGTACACCGGATCAGAGGCGCGGTACACCGGACCAATGCACGGACCAGGGACGCGGTACATCAAGTAGTCCGTCAGTAAGCTTGAAATCTGGACGAACGTTCTCGCGGTGCACCGGACCATATCCGCGGTACACCGCACAAGAGGGTTTTCTGCACTATTACAAGAGGACAAAGCTTATATCCGTTGGAGATAAAATAGATCCGTTAGAGAGAAGCCTTATGACCGTTGGACCATATTTTCAGCTATAAAATGGAGTTCATTCAAGACACAACTCAAGCCTTCGATCTACCAATCTTAAGAGCAATTAATATTATCATTCAAGGAGGTTTCAAAGGAGCATTCAAGTCATATTCATTGTGAAGCTACTTAGTTCATATCTACTCATTTAGGAGTTTAGTTACAAAGCTTTTATAAAGCACCCCTAAACACTTTTCCCCTTTCCTCTTAGTTCTTGTAATAGATTAAGAGAGTAGTGTGAGCATAGGTTTTATGCTTGGTTCCTTGTGTTGGTGATAACACAAGTGTATTTTCCTTCAAAGGTTTTTGAAGTGGTTGTAAGGGTTTGTAATCTCACCCGGTTAAGAGTTACGAAGATTAGTGGAGAATCTTGCAAATCCTAAGGAGGCTTCCTTAGGTAGTGGATGTAGGGAAACCGAACCACTATACATCGTTGTGTATCGTATTCTATCTCTACACTCTTTACATTTCCGCACTCTATATGCTTGATAAAATGCCTACATGAATAGTTTGATAATATTGTCTTTTAGGATTATCTAGTTCATTACTATTTAGTTTGCTAAAACAATAGGATTCAAATTAGCTTTTAATTTTATTTACTTGAAATAAAATTAGCCGATTAATTTCTATTGTCCTATTCAACCCCCCTTCTAGGACGCATATAGACTATCAAGAATCAAGTGGATTTGGGTAGCGATTTGAAGCTGGAGATTCAAAATCTTGTCATCTCGTGTTTTGTGTCTGTGAAGGTTTTGTAGGATATAAAGTTTAGTATATGCAACCATCTACTAATCTACTAAAGATGGTCACTACAAGAAAATGTATCTTTAGCGGCAAAAATTTTAACACTAAAAATCTTAATTTTACCGCTAATAGCCACTATTTGTTCGTCCCTATAAGTTCGTCTCTAAGGATACCTTTAGTAGCAAATTATTTGTTTTTGTCTCTATTGACTTTATCTATTTGCCGCTAAAAATATAATTAGAGGCCATTTTGGTGTTTAAAAATATCATTAGAGGTCATTTTAGTGTTGCCACAATAACCTCGTCCCTAATGATACTATTTTTTGTAGTGGGTAACGGTCAATCATAGTTCCGGCATTTGGTGGGAAACATACAATCACAAATGGGAAGCTAAACATTGATTGAAATTGACCTCTAACCACCCGTGACTAGTAGTAGTAGTACTCTTCAAGTACTTGTGCGGAAAACCACTCCTCCAGGGGACAAATTGGTCCCTAATCAACCCTCTTTTGACGCAATTTTTTTTAAAGCTTTCGAATAGACGTTAAATACGTTAGTGTACTATAACAAAACTCACGTCTTCCAAATATGCCAATTTTATCATTTTATGTGTAACAACGGCATACAGATTATTTTTGCTTGGATTTATAGGACGAACTTTCTCACAAGTTGATATCAGGTTATTCTTTGCTAGAATTCTTATAAAAGTTCTACTATTATTAGTAATTAGATCAAATTTTGAACAACTAATCCTACATTATATGTCGTCACACTAGCAATTAATAATTCATATATCATCGAAGTTACAGTTTATAGTTTGAATTCAACTATGATACAAAGTGTAATTTTTGTACACTTGACATATATGAGTAATTTTTGTCTCATTCACTAATTTTTTAATTCACGTCGCAATGTTTTTCAACTAGTTTTTTTTATAGATAACCATCGTTAAACATAACAAAATTCTCAAATTGCAATAATAATTAATAAAAACAAAATTGTGGACTATGCCAATGAAAGAACAAAAAGATATATAAAAACATGAATTTTTTCATTATATAATTTGACAAACACATCAATCACTCATCAAAATATAAAAAAGTATTAAAAACTTCATATGATAATTGGCTGAAGATTAAGTTTAGCCGCCTCTCTACCACGAAGCAAACGCTTCCAAGCTCTAAGATGATTAACAAGTTGCTTATAAAACCCACCTTTAGCTGAAGAAATATTCAACAATATGCTTCTCCTCAATCTCTTTAATCTCCTCCCTATCTTGATATTTAATTTGCATATCTTTACTTTACGAAAGGATGATTTTCTCTTTGTTTCAACTTGTTCCAGTGCCTTGTATATTAAGAACTGTGCTCTTCTGTGTTGTACTTCTTCAGGATCTTCCATATCCATTTTCGTGTATCCATAGGGTCTACTACTCAAAAACGACATTTTTCTAATAGTAGGTAAACTTATTCTATTAATAAAAAGAAAAAGGGGAAGAAGTTGGACGAGAGAGGGAAAATGTTTACTTATGAGTGATTGAAAATTGAAGGAATATTTATAGGGGGGAAGAAAATGATGGAAATTAAATGGTTATTGGAGTGATCAAAGAGGTCATGTGCATGAGCTGGGAAAATAATGGGGGTAGTAAACAAGTAGTGAGCTGGCCTCTACGGATCAGGGGCATTATCATGGGGTGCAAGAAATTGAATTGCTTACTATGTCAAACTAAAGTAATTTAAATGTAATATTTAAATCTCTTTATGGTAGGGATGATACTAGAGCCATCAACTTACAAGTAGAATTTTATTTTTTGTTCGAAAACTTACAAGTAGAATAGAATATAGGAAGAAGATACCCTTTTTTGTTGACTAAAGAAAAAAATAGGCACTTAAGTAAACCTCCGATGGAGACTGTATGAGCAGTATTGAAAAGAACCGTGATAATAATATGGAGAGATTTGACAAAAAAAAAAAAAAAATATGGAGAGATGAATAAGGAGAGCAATGGTTTTCGACCCAAAAATGAATAAATTTGGAGAGTAATCATTAGAGTATTAAAAAAAATGGATGATATAATTATAAGTATATATTCTTTATCAAAAGCCTTTTTTTTAAAAAATAAAACAATATTAAAAGAAGAAGTATATAGAAAGTTAGATCAGTTTCGGCACCGTGAGAATCAACTATCTCTCTCAGGCACGCACCTACTTTGGTAGCGTTTTTTCATTCATCCTCGCTGATTAAAACAATTGCTCCTCCGCCTTTATCAGTCGTTGTCACCATGAAAGTACTTTTCTTGTTTCGAGCTAGATTCTAATGGCGACTTCATGATTCTAGATGACCTCCATTGATATTATTATCTCGTTTCATCCAAACCATATTAATTTCTATGCTTTTCTTTCCATAGATAACAATATTAATATCACCATTAATTACTCGTTCGCATTTATAAATCTCATCCATTGAGGTGTGATTATACTTGTCTCAACCATTAATATATGTACCAAAAGAGATATGATGGAGATTAGGAAAATACCAATTATGCAGGTTGAAAAAGAAGACGAAGTTGTATGGACAACAACAAAAGATGGAAACTACTCAACCAAATCAGGATACCATTGTCTAGTACAGATAGAAGATGAAAAGAAATGGTCTTCTTCACAGGAAGGTGAGGTAATTAACAAGGAATTATACAACATTATATTGAATTATAATGTGTCGTTGAAGGTTAGAAACTTTATTTGGAAAATCCACAATAATGCCATACCAACAAAAAGTAACCGAAGAAAGAGGAAATGTATGGAGAATGACATTTGTGAATGGTGCAAAACAGGGATTGAGAATGTAGAACACATTTTTTTGGAATGTAGATTCAACAAGAGCATATGGGCTAACTGTCAACTACAAATCAAGATTGAAGAGAAGTTAGAAACTAAGATAGGTGTTTGGATAATTAAAATCATAGAAAGCTACTCAAAGAATGGATGGGATCAAAGATATGTGACTGCAATAATACTCCTGACTTTGTGGAACATATGGAAGGCTAGAATGAAAGGTTTCTTTGAAAAAAAGAAATGGGCAGTGCAAGAAATTTTAGAAAAAACAAAATTCACCATGAAACACCTATTTGAGAATAAGGAGGCTAAGGATCTAAACATCAATGGCAGATCTAAGGCGCAATATCAAGATGAGGAGAACGAAAATCCGATCTTACACGATGATGCAGATATGATATGGCTATGTGATTCGTCGCACACTAAAAGTTGGGAGCCAACAAGTATGGTGTTTATAGCAGTGAATAAAGAGGGCGAAGTTAGGAATATTAATATGAAGAGAGCAAGAGTCAATAGTATCCTGGAAGGGGAGATGTGGGTGATTTTGTTGGCTATGAGATCGGCCGCAAATCTTGGAGTCAATAGTAGCTCTTTCTACTCAGATAACCTTGAGGTGATTCAAGGTATTAATCGACGTGGAGGAATCGACTGGAGAATCCGCCCCTTGATATCTGAGGCATGGAGGTGGATAGGAAGATTCCCGGAATGGAAAATTTACCATGTTAAAAGGAAATTTAACGGAGTAGCGAATATCCTTGCTAAAAGTGTCAGACTTAATTTAGATTTATCTAATTGTCCTAGTAGATCGTTGGTAGAATTTTATACTAGTATTAATAACGTATATTCGAGATGTACCAGACATCGATGTTAGACTGTATTATTGACAAAAAAAAGATTATACTTGTCTCTTTGACAAAAAAAAGATTATACTTGTCTTTGTTTCAGGGTTTTCAGTTTTTGGTGCCAATTGATTGTTTTGGAATTTTTTACTCGAAGTAATGATAAGGGTAATGATAATGAGGACCTTATTCTTGATGTTGATCAAGATTCTGCCTATGCTAAACTTGAAGTTTCAAAGCTTATAGACAAAATCATCAACAAAGAAGTTTTGGGTTTTACAATTTTAAAGACTAATTATTAAGAATTAGGGTTTAATCGGATACGTTGAGTTGGAAAAGAAAGGTTTTAATGCGTGTCTCGTCCCCCGAGGTGTGATAAATAAATCGACACCGGAGGGAGCACTTCCCGTAAGTGTACGAGTCGTTTACAAGTAATAGTAAGTATTAAGATATCCTATTTCACAAGAAATATAAGGTTAATTATGATTGTGCTTTCTAAAGTGTGTAAAGGAGTTGAGTTACAGTTAACAAAAATGTAAAATATGTTACCGTTTTGAAGATTAAGGACTAAAGTGCAATAAAATAAAATACTAATTATACTTAAGCTAAATTATTAAATTGCAATTAACAAAAATGATATGGATGAGAAGCTAGCTTGAGTCTTGCTAGTGATCCCTCTATAGTAACGAATTGATAATTCTAATTATAAAGGGTAAATTGATCTTTTCGCGTTAGTTGGGATTTCAAATTCTCCCTAAATCTCTTCCAGGTAGATAGGGGGTTGTCCTACAATGCTAAGGACTTCTTCTGAATGAACCTAAAATACATTCAAACGCAACAACCCAAATTCGATAGATTGTCTATTTCACTAACAAAGACCGAACGTATATGAACTATTTCTATGTCCCGGCCCCTCTTATCTTCTTCTCTCCATGCATTCTTTTCTTCTCCAGTTGTGTAACCCTTTTTATCTAAAATATCTGATATATACGGTTTCCAAAATGTTTTTGGAGTTGTGAGTCCCAATTAAATGGTCCAAGTCAACCCAACAATGTTTTATGAGAATGCATACTGGCTTGAAACACGATAACAAAAAATTCAATAACTCTTTTGTCTTGACTCCGAATCACAAACATCACTTTAAGATGCTCCTTATTTCAAGTGCTACCATGAAACCAAAGGGATAGCTCATAATATTATCCGATTGCGCGTGGTGGCTCTCTAAAGTCGATTTCAAAGTTTTGTTAGTAAAAGCTTATGATCTTCCAAATTGGCTTTTTGTTCCTTTTACGCCGTACTTTGGGCTAACCTTGGTTTCTTGATTCCTTATTATCATGGATTCTTGTATCAACCTTGTACCTAAGAGTTTCACACTTAACACACAATTAATGCACAAAATCTCTAAAAGAAACAAAATATCTGAAACTAAACAAAAATTCATGAAATATCAAATAACAGGGAATAATCCCTCAAATAGATCCAAATAACCCAAAATTATGTGTTGTGATATGATTATTCTATCACAAAATATGATACATCAAGACCCCAAATCAAAATTTTGTCGTCCCGATAAAATAAGAACTAAACTAGGGGCCTAAACCCAAATAAGTATTGAAGAAGAGAAAATAACGAATGATCCCAAAGCAAAATAATTAAAAGTCGCATGTAGTAATGCCTATAAACTAATTCACACATACATTTATCATACGAACAATCAACACGTTGTAAATTCAGGAATAGATTAGCTTCGGAATGCAAGAAGGATCATTTTTCACTAAGTTTGATATGTTAGATATAGGGTGTTCATCAATATTAACATAATATCCAATGGTCCACTTAACTACTCCCTAATCACTCAACTGTCACTTAACCACATAGTTTTCCTAACGTCTTTCAGTTATAGTGTAGGCTTAGGGTGGTATGATACATATATAGATTGTTTGAAGTGAGCTTTTTTGCTCTCTCCTCAATAGCCGCCAACAAATCACCCTAAAGCTTGATTTTACACTCTAAACATGCTCACTCATCCCACTTGATGCGCTAGATAAGCATCCTCAATCCCAAACTAATTAACGATGATTTTCATATTTTCCCTTGTTGATTCTCTTTTTTTCATTTTTTTTTTATTTTTTTCACTTTTTGTAAGCTGAAGATGACACTCTTTTTTATATGAGTTGTCACGTTGACTTATTTTTCCTACATTTATTATTTTTTCTTTTTTCCTCAAACCTTTTTTTAATAGAATCCGGCATGGGATTACAACAAAGCATATCATCAACATAGCGCATAACAAGATCAACCCTCCCAATGTCAATGTGTTTCCCATAATCAACCCCACCACCCCAAACTCAAGCCTAAAGGACGAATGTTCTTAAGGCGTTGCGATTTGAGTGCGGGTCATATGGATAAGTCCTATTATCTAAGGGGTATGACTTATAATATGGCTAAAAATAAAGGGCCATAGAAGGGGCTAAGACGGATATATCATTATAATACGGTTACCAAGCTAAAAGGCATAAGGAGATATCAAAATAAACACCTTAATCATTTTCCTAAGACGTGATATTGTTACTTTTTCTGTTTTAGTTCATAGAATAAACAGTGTTTCAACTAGCTCGGACCTCACGTTCTACACATTGCTCATTCTTCCCAAGTTTAAACTTATTTCTACGCATTGCTTACTAATCATTTCTATCTTTTACTTGTGTTTTCATGTCAATACTTTAAGCGTGTTATGAATTAGTTCAGAGACACACTATGTTTTATTATAAAATTGTCAAAACTATGCTCGCGGGGGACACTTATTATGCTCTACACCTATTCCCTATATTATACAATTTTTTTAAATTTGTATGGTTTTTTTAGAATGAAATTAAAAACACAAAAATGGGAATGAGGACAACAAATCCCTACCCCCGACCCGAAAAGACTCACAAGATATAAAATTTACTCATTTACATTAAACACATAAATAATTAATGAGAGAGTCGAGGAAACATTACTTGACAGGCAAATGGCTCATCCAAGTTGCGATCAACTGGTCGCTTCGGTCCTTTCCCAAGCATGACTAAAATATGATCTAGCTTTGTCTTCATCCTTGCTTGGGTATCAATGATCTTGACATGCTATGTTAATTAACCGATCATGCACTAACTCTCCCTAAGTAGGTATGTCATCTTTCATCTTTTTTGGTTTGTACTTCTTGAGGAGTCGATGAAAAACCTCTATCATTATCTAATGGCCCTTTTGGTATCTTCTTTTTTGGTTTGACCGACAATTTCCCATTCATAATAGTTTGTTTTGGTGGAGGAGGAACTTGGGGCTTTGGTTTTTGTTTATTTGGATCCCCGATAACGATATCATGTTATTTTTTTGCCCTTAGTAGGTTTATCATCTTCCTAGTGTTGTCTCTCTTACTCTTCCTCTCGTATGTCAACATATTTGTTCTCCTCGTCATCTTAATTAACACCCAAGTCAAAGATTCACTACTCTCGAATTTTTCTTTTATTTTTAGTTTAGTTAATGTTTCTTTGAGTGGGTTGTGTATATGAGGGTATTTAATGGTATTTGGATGGTTTATGACTTGGGTGAGGAAGTATTAAAGATTTTTATGGTGGGGGATGAAGAAAGGGGTTATTGATGTATTTTTGTTATGGAATCGAATGAATTGGGTGGAATTCTATGTGTTAACAGAGTGTGGTTATGAATTTTGGTGCATTTTTTGTGATTATTTGGTGGTGTTATGGAGTATTGGTGAAGGTTTTAATGAACTTTTTTAATGGAGTTTAGGAGCTTTAGTGGTATTTTTGTAAAGGTTGAGAAGATAAAGTTGCAAAAGGAACGAATGTTATGTATTGTAATTAAGGTTAGGGTCTTTGGAGGTTCAAAACTCAAGTTTGCGGTACACCGCGTATTTGGTGCGGTACACCGAGTATTTGTGGTGGTATACCACATATCTTAGTTTGGGTTTCTGACCCTTCATGCAGATGGAAGAATGATGTGTCTACTCTACATTATAGTTGTGCTTCAGCTTCTCTCGCGCGGTATACCATGGGTAAGGGGAGGTATATCGCGTCATATCAGTGACCCCCTACTGATTTCTCCTGTATACGCAACATGGTGAGTAGGCATATTATTACAGCGATTTATACTTGATGCTCCTTCGATTTGGGAGGTACATTGTGACTATTTATGGTTTACCACGGGTTGGCCTATACTAATTTCCTTGTATTTTCACGTGGACTGATCACTCATCCGTCCACACATCTTCAAAAACTCACAATCATCCTGGGGGTGCAGTACACCATGGATTATAGGAAGTATACAGTAGCTTGTGGCAATATACATCCTTTAACTCCTCAAATTTCACACTAAACTCAATTCCTAGTGCCTACACACAAACACAAATACAACTATACTATCTTTCTCAAATGCATACTACACACTAATAAAATAAAATATTTATTGCGTCGTTAAGCTCGACATGTGAACTTCCCCAAAAATTGTCTTGAGGCCCTTACAGTACTCTGCGCTTAAGATTGCCTCCTTCCCAGACTAATTCCAAAGGAACTTTCCAATGTTTTCTTTGTTTCCATCGATATTTTAAAGGGGGTGGGTAGTTCCTTGTTTTGCCATCTTAGTCTCGTGATGAAACACATTTCTCATCATGCGATATTTGATATCCGTTTGTTACAGTATGAGCTCTTTCTTCTCTTCAATCACATGTTCACCTTTGTAAGGCAGAGGGTAGTTCCCCTTCTTTGACATCTTAATTTTGCAGCATGACACCTCGCTCTTAACATATTTATTGATCATCTTTAATGGTGGAGTTAGTTTCGGTTCTTCTAATACCAGTTGATCTTCAACGAATTCATCTCTAGATTCATTCACGATTCGTAATGGTAATGGTGGTGGGAGATTTCCTTGATAAATGACTAAAGCTTTATTCTTTTCGTGCACTCTTGGTGCCACAACTACTTTCTCAACAACTTCTTTCTCATCATCAACCCGATCTTCCACTAGTACATCATCAAAATTTTACTTTGGAAGCTCTTTAAGTTTGGTAACAACTTGCTTTAGCTTGACTTTTTAGTCTTGATTATATGCAAACTTCATGGGGATATCAATTGATTTTTTTTCTTCTGGGATTCATTTAGCTACCCTTTTTTCCACCACGCTCACAAGCGGCTTAAATACATAGTGGTTTTCAACCGCGTTTGGCAAATTTGTCACATTACTAATGCCAATATCTTGTATCACTACCTATTCCTTAACTACTACTTCCAATTGATCTATTCTATCCCTAGAATTAGTGGAATCGTGGTAGGCCTCGTTACAACTCTTAGTAAGGTCATAAGCTCAATTTCGGTAGTCAAGGAGTTTAACATTTGTATCAACTATGCCAAATTGCGTTTCACTTAGACTAGTGTCGACGTGATGTCAATTTTATGTTTGTTTTCCTCTTCTCTTGCCTTTAAACCCTTTCACATTTGTACGAATTTCACGAGAGATTCGTTCAATGATTAGTGAGGAAACTCTTCTAGTCTTGTGAGTCATTGACCTCTGTCCCGTTGATAAAATAGCGTACAAATAATAGGGGGGTGACACCACAGAGTACATATCGTAGGTAAGCAAGAATGATAAGTAGGGTTATTGTTTTCCGCAGGGATTATTGCGATTGAAGGTTTTCAATTTATGAAAATGCGTAAAGTTTGTAATTAAAATAACAAAATACTAAAGATAATATGGGAGAATATCTATTTTGGTTTTGCAATGATTAACAACTATAATAAAATAAATGCTAATAAACTTAAAACCTGAGAATAATGGTTAAACAAGAATTAAAATAAACAACTAAGATAATTAGTGTTAAACTCGATGGGATGTTCTTAAGGATATTTCTAAGTAATATACTATGTCGCTAATTGACCTTGTTATTAACAAGGGCGAGTGGTTTTGTTTTTCACATTAATTGGGATTCTAGTTCAATCTAAGTCCTCGCACGAGCGATCTTAGCTCTATAACTTATTCATCCTCTCGACTTTCGGGTAGGCTTAAGTCCCTTTAACCCCATTGGATACCTAGCGTGCAAGAAACCATCTGCTCAAGGCACTTGGCGCTTGTGTACTAGTTCTGTAATATCGCCCCCTGCCCGGATGTTAGATCAACAACAACAGCTCGTTCTAGTTGGCCAGAGCACAGAAGTAGTTATAATAAATACACAAACAATGGAATTATAACTTAAATCCCAAGTCAATTAAAAATTAATACGATATTCCAAATATAATTACATAATCAAAAGCTAAGCAAAAATGTATTACAAAAGCATCCTCAAGCAGAGATAGTTTAGCTCATAATCGAATTGACACTAATCAAAGAAAAATTAATTAAACTAAAGACAAATTCATGTTTAAAATAGAAAATAAGATAAAGTTACTGTTGATGATATGAGAAGATGGTTAATGGTTGAGGTAGAATAACTGGGTTCATACACAAACCCTTGTTCTTCCTCTTCCTTATGTTCTGGCGCTTCTCCTCCTCTTCTGAACTGATAAATTTTGTCTGGATAATATTGCGTACTGATATGGGTATGGAAAATAAGCTTATATAGATTCTTAAAACGTTTGGTCCCTCTTTAAGTTTAGGAAATTAGGTTTAGAAGGGGCATAATCCGTTTTTACTTAACCAGATTTCTGGTTTGAACCACGACAGGTGAAAATAACATAACTTGTTCATCTTAACTCTGAATTGACTTCCGTCACTTTCCATGCGACCCTGACTTCAAGCTATTTCCAAATCATAATATATCGGGTCAATAGATCTCACCAAAAAGTCGTAGTGATAGAGATATTAAGGTGCAATAATTCTCCGGTGAAAGCTCCAACTCTCCACAATGACTCTAAGCTCAATTTCCGCTTTGACTTGGGGTTTCTCTTGACTCTTTGACTTCTCCTTAACCCTTGTATTAATCATGTACCTAAAATATACACACTAAAAACACCATTAAAGCACAAAAATCTTTATAAACAGTTATAAGTCCAAAACTGGAAGTAAAAGTGCAATATAGAAATTAATAAGGAAAAAATCCCACACTTAGGCCCAATAAACTCCCAAAATAATGTCTTGTGAATGGATTTATTCATCACAAAAAGAGATACATCACTGGTTCTCCCATGGATCACACGTAGTTTGAAAGAAAAACTTCGAATCGAGAGGTTTGAGGTGTCATAGAGGTTATTGAATATTTATGGCTCAATGATTATACCTTCCTTGCTCTTTTGGGTAATTGAATGGTGTTTGGTAGTTTTCATACCATTGTAGATTACCCAAATATTCTTCCACGTAGTTGTTTGGGTTGGCACTTGAATAGTAGCCTCCGTAAATTTTCAAAATCAATCATCCCGAGGGGTTGGTCATTGAAATCACCGCTCGGGGGGCCAGTTTACTATCTAAAAGAGACAAAAAAAGCGTAAACCTAAAACAACTAAACTAACTACACTAAAAAAAACAATAATTAACCAAATAGTCCCTAACAGTGGCGTCGAAAAGTTGTCATCCCCCGAGTTGTGATAAATAAATCGACACCGGAGGAAGCGTTCCTTACAAGTGTACGTGTCATTTGCAAGTAATAGTAAGTATTAAGGAATCGTTCTTTACATGGAATATGAGATTAACTATGATTGTGCTTTATAAAGTGTAAAATAGTTGAGTTGCAATTAACAAAAAGGTAAAAATATATTTTTGTTTTGTTTTGAAGATTAAGGACTAAAGTGATATAAAATTAAATACTAGTTATACTTAAGCCAAAGGATTAAATTACAATTATCTAAGAATATATGGATGAGAAGCTAGCTTGAGTCTTGCTAGTAATTCCCTGTAGAGGAAACTTGATGATTCTAATTATAAGGGCAAATTGGTCTTTTCATGTTTGTCAGGATTTTAAATTCTCCCTAAAAACCCTTCCGGGTAGATGGGGGTGGTCCTAGAACTCTAGGGAATTATTTTGAATGACCCTAAAACACATTCAAATGCAACAACCCAAATCCAATAAACTGTCTTTTTAGTCAAGACCTTCTGGTTCACTAACAAACACTAGACGTATATGAACTATTTATATATCCCAACCCCCTTCCGGATGTAACCGAGGACACTAACACAACCTAATATTCTATCAGGATATAAGCAGATAAAATAAACACAAGTTCATAAACAAAAAAAATAACCCCAATTCAACTAGATATGAATAATCCCAAATAACATGTTATCAACTACGGTTCATACATAATATCAATTCTCAATATATGAGGTTTTAGTTCATAATTAAACAATAAAAACAAAGGATAAAAGTATAATAATCATGTTTAAGACATGACACTAATACAATTTATCTGAAGAGTGGTGGAAATCCGGTGAAGGATTAAGATTGAATAGTGTAGAATTCATGAAACCATCTTCTACAATTGTGTAACTCCTTTTTTATCATTTTTTTGATATATAAGTTTTTCAAAATGTTTTTGGAGTTGTGGAACCTATTTAAGTGGTCCAAGTCAACCCAAAAACGTTTAAGGGAACGCTGACTAGTTCAAACCACATTTGCGGTAAATTCAATAACTTTTTCATCTTTAATCTAAATCCCAAACCGTCACCTCTCACGCGCTCCTGAATCTAATTTTTACCATGAAAGCAAAGGGCTTGCTCAAAATCTTATCATATTTTGCGTGATGACTCTTTTAAGTTGATTTCCAAGTTTTGCTGATAAACGCTCGTGATCTTCCAAAAAGGCTTTTTGGTCCTTTTACGACGTGACCTGGGGTTAAACTTGGTTTCTTTAATTATCCTCATAATATCGGGTTCTCGTATCGCCCGTATACCTAAGATATTCACAGTTTTCACACAATTAACGCACCAAATCTCTAAAAGTAACAAAATATCTGAAACAAAACAAGGAATCATGAAATGTAAAATAATAGGGAATAATCCCTCAAATAGGTCTAAATAACCCCCAAGATGATGTCTCGTGATACGATTATTCTATAACAACAAACGAGACATCGTCTTGTGCTATTGAGTTCAAACAAGAACAATATTGAGTTCAAACAAGAACAAGAATACATGCAAGTTTGGAATTGTAGACATTTGATCATCTCTAGTAAACACGTTATTATTAAAAAAAAAAATGGAGATAGAGGTGTGCAATTACTAACTAAGAAAGGAATTCCTTGGTGTTTTGGGTTCATATACATGGTATTTATTCTACACTAATCATGGAAAGTAATGTGAGAAAGATAACGTCTCAACTAGGAAGGGTGATCAATGTTTGGATGCCTCGTTGTCATCTTTTAAACATTTTGGGTATCTTAGAGCTAGAATTAAATATAATTTCAAAAATAATTATTGGGAATCCTTAGCTTAATGCAGATCAAGGAATAACAGTTAGTGTTGGGAGTCTCTTATCTTGAAGGCTTCACGGAGTTAAAGTGATGTTGTTTACTCATCCTTGTGTGGCGGTACACGAGAAAAGTAGATATTGTCTACTCATCCTTGTGTGGTGGTACACGAGAGAAGTCTTCACAAAGTGTGAAATCATAGGGCAGATACGATTAATTTGAATCACACTAATGTTACCTTCATTGATGTTCTGATCGATAGTACTAATAAGAGATTATGTCATTATAGTAAAAAGGTAAGGAGATAGGGGATCCCCTTGCCTAAGATCTCTGTCGGCTTTAAAGTTATCTAATCTTTCACCATTCAAGTTAATGTTAAAAGAAACCGTGGTGATACAATTTTTCATCCATTGAATCCATTTTTCACAAAAACCAATTTTCCTGAGAACCAATAGAATAAAGTCCCAACGTACCTGGTCATATGCTTTTGCCATATCAACTTTTATTGTTGCCATATGCTTTTTATTTTCCTATTCATAAACAAATATGTTTCTTGTGCTATAATAATATTGTCTTGAATAGCCCTACCTTTGATGAAGGCCGTTTGTGTAGGTGAAATAATGATATTCATATAGTTCCTAAGTCTGTTGGAAAGGATTTTTTCAATAATTTTATAAATAAAGTTTACGCAAGAGATGGGTCTGAAATCTCCAAGGTTCTCTTGAGTAAGTCCTTTCGGGATAAGCGTTATCAAAGTATCATTAATCCTATCGACAGGGCAGTTATTATCAAAGCAATCCAAGATAACTTTAAACACATCATCCCTAATAATGTCCCAAAACTCTTTATAAAACTTACCATTAAGCCCATCTGGATCCAGAGCCTTTGATGCTGATAATTCTTTGACCGCATCCTCTACTTATTCCATAGCTGGCTTCTTAGTGAGTTCTTTATTCATTTCCTCCGAGACGCAAGGTTTGATAAATTCAGTTGCTTTGTTCATATTATCATCCGTAGTTTCAACTTCTTCAAATAAGGTATTATAATAGTCCTGAAAGCAATTTTTAATCTCATTTGTGTCTTCTTCCCAATCTCCATTATTATTTCTAATTCTGGTAATTCTATTAATTTTCCTTCTTTGAATGGTGGCTAAGTGAAAAAAAATTAGTATTCTTGTCCCAAAAAATAAGCCAATTTTGTCTAGCTCTGTCACACCAATATTTTTCTTCATTTTCATATTCTATTTTTAGTTGATCTTTAATGACCTGTTCTTCATTTAAATTGTCTATATTATGATCTTTATTACATATATTTATCACGCGTTCCTGGAGGCTCTTTATTGCGATATCGTGATTTTTGAAAGTCTTAAGATGCAATTTAAACAAGTTCTTTTTTAGTATTATCTCTTTTTTAACAAATTTTTTAATGGGGATTGTGTTATTAATTTTATTCCAACTATTGTCAGCTATTTCACGACACTCGTTATTATCTAGCCAACGGGTTTCGAACTTAAAGAATTTGCTACCAATTTTCATATCAATATTATGATGAATAATAAGAGGAGAGTGATCCGACCCAATAGCCGAAGGTATGTAAATTTGGGCTCTTGGAAATTTATTGATCCAATCATACATAGCGAGGTCTCGATCGATCCTAGTCTTGACATGTTTATCTCCTTCCATCCTGTTAGACCAAGTGAAAAAAAAAAACATCCGTTAGACATAATTTCACAAAAAGCATTATTAAAAGTAAAGTCAACAAATTCATTAATATGTTGTATGTTTGCTGGGTTCTTAGCTATGTTTTTTATTGATATTGAGGATATCATTAAAATCCCCTAATATCATTCCTTTATGTTTATAGTGATATTTTATGTTGTTAGTATTTTCTTTTAAGACATGTTTCATTTTATTAATTGTAAGGATATAACTGTAATTTTGTATTATGTTGATCTGATTTAATAATAAACATTTAAACAAAAGGTTAAGATCTCAAATGGATCCAGGATGAAGAAAGCAAGTACGTAAGTAAAGTCATGATATTTATTTTAGTTAGCTGAGCACAATTAATAATCTTAAATTTTTACCTAACTTGGCAACAAACAGAGTATAAGCTTATGTAATGCTGTGCTGCAAATTCACGCACCACCAAAACTCTTTGATATTACGAAAGCACACCGCCTGCCTTATAATTATTAATTTGTGGACATAAGCTGATTTGTCTTTTGTTGGACCATTTAAAGTGGAAGTGGGATTTCTCCCACATCGGTAGAAAGGAAGAGGCAAAAAGGTTTTTTAACAAATGTGATGGCATTAGCTTCCAAAGAGCCCAACACCATGAACATGGAAAAGCAATGGAGAAGGCCACACGCGCACACCACCACCCCACGCCCGGCCCGGCACCGGCGTGGGGAGTTTGGGAAGTCAAGGGAGTCAAAAAATGAATCAAGTTTTACCATCAGCTATTATAGGGCGTGGGGAGTTTGGGGAGTCAAGGGAGTCAAAAAATGAATCAAGTTTTACCATCAGCTATTATAGGGTCGTTAGCAATCAAACAAAGGTAAAACGTAAAATCAAAGATTCCACAAATCACGCGTGCGTTAAAGGTTAATCTATCAGCTGGCCAAGTCAACAAGTCAACTAGCAGTTACACATGAATACAAAACGTGTGGATTAGAGGAGTCAACTAAAACGTGGGATTAAGAGAATCAAATCAGAAAACGGTTAATCAATTAGTAGGAGGGAATCGTGGAATTAATTGGTCCGTTACTTTGGTCAAAGGTTTCAAACTCCCCCTTCCCCTATAAATAGAGTTCACTCCTCAGCAGTATCAACTACGAAAATTACAAAGCTAAAGCAAAAACGCTCTCCCCTACCTACTCACTTCTCAGAGATAAACCGTAGTAGTTGTAGTCCTCTAGTCTTTTCCGTTTGAAGATACCGGCACGCCGGAATATCTTTTAAACGCTAGACTTATTTCCGTGTAACCGTTTTTCGCTTATTTACGTGTAATCGTTGCTTTGTATTCCGTGTAAGTTCTGATTTGCGTTTGTAATAGCTAGTTGACGCTTTAAATCAATTTTTCTATTTTCTGTTTTGAATTGCCTTTAATTTCTTTTCATTTCGAACGGTGAATATTTCACCTACAATTTTAAAGATATCCCGGTTTTTGTTTTTCACCGTTCTCCTTTTTTCTGGAATGGCTTTTCAAAACACGGCAGTTGCTTCATCATTGAATGCAAAGACTTTTCCCAACGTGAATCAGGTGGAATCCCTTAATGGTTCCAACTACAAACGTTGGGCACAAAAGATCCTTATCTGTCTTGAACAGTACGAACTGGACTTCGTTTTATACGAGGATCCTCCACAATTAGTGGACAATGGGGTTCCCACTGAAGAAGAACAGACTAGGCATCTTGCTCTAGAAGCCAGGTTTAAACGAGCTAATACCATGGCTCGAGGGTGGATGTTGAACAATGTCTCAAACCTCATTTTTGATCTTCTTGCCAAAGAAAAATCGGCAAAGATCATATGGGAGACACTTGAGAAAAAATATGGGGCTGAGGATTCGGGTAAAAAGAAATATGTCACTGGGGCTTGGTACAACTTTCGTCTCACCGATCAAAAACCCATGACCGAACAACTCCACGTCTATGAGAACCTTTGCGCAGATGTGATTGCTGAAGGTATGAAAATGTGTGAAATTCTCCAAGCCAATATCTTGCTAGAAAAATTCCCACCTTCCTGGAGCGAATACCGTAATCAACTGAAGCATAAGAAGAAGGAAATGACACTACAAGAGCTGATTAGCCACATTCAAGTCGAAGAGGCTAATCGACTCAAAGACAGGTCTATCTCTTTTCCTACTCAATCCTCCAAAGCTAATCTTGTTGAAAGTTCTAGTGAAGGTAACAAAGGCAGGTTCAAAGGAAAGGGTAAACAACAAGGCCACAACAAATCCAAATCTGGGGGAAACAAGAATCGCGGCAACTCTAAAGGTGGTGGGTTCAAAACCTCTGGTAAGATTCAAAAACCCAAAGGAGCGTGTTACTGTTGTGGGAAGGAAGGACATAAGGCTTTCGAGTGCAAACTTAGAGCTGATCAAGGTCCCAAACCTGCCGCAAATCTGGTCGAGACCGAAGAAGTTATTGCTGCAGTGATGGTTGAGGTAAACTTAATTGAGAACAAAACCGAGTGGATTCTTGACACTGGAGCCTCTCGTCATTTCTGCTCAACAAGATCCATGTTCAAGAAATTCGAAGAAGCAACAAATGGTGAATTTGTTTACATGGGTGACTCCTCAACCGCCATGGTCTTCGGTAAAGGACAGGTTTCTCTCAAACTCACTTCTGGTAAAACCTTAGAGTTGAATGATGTTCTCTTCGTCCCCTGTCTCCGTAGGAACCTTGTTTCCGGAGCTCTTCTTAATAAAGTAGGCCTTAAACTTGTATTTGAAGGGGGGAAAATGGTTATTACCAAAAATGATGAATTTGTGGGGAAAGGGTACATGAATGGTGGTTTGTTTGTTTTAAATACTGTACAAATGAATGAGAATGCCTCTGATTTTGCTTATGTTGTTGAATCTCTTGACACTTGGCATGGTAGACTAGGTCACCTTAATATCTCTTCTATTAAAAGGCTTAAAGAACTAGGACTAATACCCCTCAATAAAATAGATGACTTTTCCAAATGTCAAATTTGTGTTGAGTCCAAACTTGCGAAGAAGCCCTTTATGCCCGTGACCACTAGAAAGACTAGTCTCCTTGAATTAGTGCATTCTGACTTAGCTGATTTTAAAAACTCCGCTAGTAGAGGAGGAAAACTTTACTATATAACCTTTGTAGATGACTACTCTAGGTTCACTAAAGTGTATCTTCTTAAAACTAAAGACGAGGCGGAAAACGCGTTTTTAAAATACAAAGCTGAAGTAGAAAATCAACTAGACTGTAAAATCAAAAGACTTAGGTCAGATAGAGGAGGCGAATATAGTTCTAATTCACTTAAAGAGTTTTGTGAAATAAATGGGATAATCCACGAACTTAGTGCCCCCTATACACCCCAACAAAATGGCATAGCTGAGAGGAAAAATAGATCCCTTAAAGAGACTATGAATGCTATGTTAATAAGTTCAGGTTTACCAACCAACATGTGGGGGGAAGCTGTTCTATCAGCATGTTATGTCCTTAATAGGGTACCCCATAAATTCCTAGATAAGACCCCCTACGAGATGTGGAAAGGGTTTCCACCTAACCTGAAATTTTTAAAAGTGTGGGGGTGTCTGGCTAAAGTCAAACTACCCGATTTTAAAACAGTCACTGTTGGACCCAAAACAATAGACTCCGTTTTCATAGGGTATGCTCAGAATAGTGCAGCCTATAGATTCCTATCATTAGATGATAACTCCGTTTTTGAATCTAGAGATGCTGAATTTTTTGAAAACATCTTCCCTTTGAAAACTTTGCATAGTGTTGATGCTCCTTTGTCTTCTAGTAACTTATCTGATGAGGTTAATGTTCCTTTATGTGATAGTGCCCCTGGCCCCTCTACCTCCTATGTGCCTAGTAGTATTCATGAGGAAGAACTTAGGAGGAGTAAGAGGCATAGGACCGAGACCAGTTTCGGACCTGATTTTATCACAGCCTTCTTAACCGAAGGTTTTCACATTGACCTGATAAGTGAACAGGTTGTCACCTGTCTCCTCATGGAGGAAGACCCAAAAACTTATACCGATGCTTTGAGATCGGTAGATGCTAGTTTTTGGAAAGAAGCTATCAATAGCGAACTTGAGTCTATTAGATGTAATCATACGTGGGAATTAACTGACTTACCCAAAGGCAGCAAACCCATAAACAACAAATGGATTTTTAAGAAAAAGTTGAGACCTGATGGCTCAATAGAAAAATTCAAAGCTAGGCTTGTCATTAAGGGTTTCACCCAAAAGAAAGGCCTTGATTACTTCGACACTTATTCCCCTGTGACCAAAATCGCCACCATTAGGACCCTCATCGCTCTTGCGGTCATTCACAAACTTGTCATACATCAGATGGATGTTAAGACTGCGTTTCTGAATGGGGACCTAGATGAAGAGATCTATATGGCCCAGCCTGAAGGGTGTGTGGTTCCTGGTCAATGGGATAAGGTGTGCAAGTTAAAGAAGTCTTTGTATGGCTTAAAACAGGCACCCAAAAAATGGTATGAAAAACTCGATAGTACCCTTATCTCCAATGGGTTTGTGGTCAACACTTCTGACTCATGTGTTTACTCCAAAGTAAGAGGATTAGAGTGTACTATCATCTGCCTGTATGTAGATGACATGCTCATCTTCGGCACTTCTCTTCATACCATAAATGAGACCAAACGCTTCTTGTCTTCTAAGTTTGACATGAAAGACATGGGAGAAGCAGATGTAATTCTTGGGGTAAAAATCATTAGGAGCAGTAATGGTATTTCCCTGAGTCAGTCTCATTACGTAGAAAGGATGTTGAAGAAATTCGACTCCTTTGAGGTGACACCTGTAAATACTCCCTATGATTCTAGTATTCATTTATCTAAAAATTCTGGAGATGCTGTATCCCAAAATGAATATGCCAAAATCATAGGTAGTGTGATGTTCTTAATGAACTACACTCGACCCGATATTGCCTACGCCGTCAGTAGACTTAGTCGCTATACTCATAACCCGAGTAATGACCACTGGGTTGCACTTCGTCGTCTTCTAAAGTACATGCGAGGTACTATGGACCTAGGACTGCATTACAGCTCTTTCCCTGCAGTTCTTGAGGGATTCTGTGATGCAAACTGGATCTCTGACAATGACGAAGTTAACTCCACCAGTGGTTATGTTTTCTCCTTAGGAGGAGGTGTTATATCGTGGAAGTCCTCTAAACAGACTTGTATAGCACGCTCCACCATGGAGTCTGAGTTTATAGCACTAGAGATGGCTGGACAAGAAGTTGAGTGGTTGAGAAGTCTCTTAGCAGATGTGCCCCTCTGGGAAGGTAAGGCCACACCTGTGTGTATCCATTGTGATTCACAAGCAGCCATTGCAGTTGCTCATCAAAGTGCTTACAATGGAAAGAAGAGACATATACGCATCAGACATGGCTCAGTAAAACAGTTACTGAAGAATGGTGTGATAGCCTTGGAGTATGTACGATCAGAAAAAAATCTCGCTGATCCTTTTACCAAAGGCCTACCCAGGAGAGTAGTTTTGGATACGTCGAGGGGGATGGGGTTGAGACCCATTAATGGGGAACATGTGACTCTTGAGTCAAGATGATCTCCATTCATCCCTATGGCATAAAACTAAAGCAATATGGATTCATAGCCACTTGTGGTGGTCCCTTCGAGAAGGACTTGATGAATCAGAATTCATAGCCTATATGGTGGTCCTTTTGAGAAGGACTTGATGAATTCATGGGTAGTAGCAAAACCCCAAACCTTTATAAACAAAATGTCAAGGAGACGTCCTTGAACAAATGTAAATAAAGGTATCCACAAAGTTTATAGCCCACAAGGGTGGTTCTTAGAGAAGGACTTGATGAACTAAACTGAAAGGTGAGGTTCGAGGAGACCATAACTTTCAGCAGGGTAGAGTATGTGTTGTGAGGGCCTCTATCGGAAACCGTTAAAGTTCAAGACTAGGTTCACTTTAAACGGAATTCGGTGGTTGCCTCACTTCACTACGTGACAATTCAAATCGAAAGATATTGGCACTTAAGTACAATTCACCCAAACGCTGAAAGTCGTGGAAACCTGGTCACTTTCTCTCCAAACCTCTGTTGACACTTCAAATGTGTGGGGGATTGTTGGACCATTTAAAGTGGAAGTGGGATTTCTCCCACATCGGTAGAAAGGAAGAGGCAAAAAGGATTTTTAACAAATGTGATGGCATTTGCTTCCAAAGATCCCAACACCATGAACATGGAAAAGCAATGGAGAAGGCCACACGCGCGCACCACCACCACCACCCAACGCCCGGCCCGGCCCGGCACCGGCACCGACGGCGGCGGCGGCGGGGGCGTGGGTCGTGAGTCGTGGTTCGTGGTTCGTGGGGAGTTTGGGGAGTCAAAAAATGAAAAATGAATCAAGTTTTACCATCAGCTATTATAGGGTCGTTAGCAATCAAACAAAGGTAAAACGTAAAATCAAAGATTCCACAAATCACGCGTGCGTTAAAGGTTAATCCATCAGCTGGCCAAGTCAACAAGTCAACTAGCAGTTACACATGAATCCAAAACGTGTGGATTAGAGGAGTCAACTAAAACGTGGGATTAAGAGAATCAAATCAGAAAACGGTCAATCAATTAGTAGGAGGGAATCGTGGAATTAATTGGTCCGTTACTTTGGTCAAAGGTTTCAAACTCCCCCTTCCCCTATAAATAGAGTTCACTCCTCAGCAGTATCAACTACGAAAATTACAAAGCTAAAGCAAAAACGCTCTCCCCTACCTACTCACTTCTCAGAGATAAACCGTAGTAGTTGTAGTCCTCTAGTCTTTTCCGTTTGAAGATACCGGCACGCCAGAATATCTTTTAAACGCTAGACTTATTTCCGTGTAACAGTTTTTTGCTTATTTACGTGTAATCGTTGCTTTGTATTCCGTGTAAGTTCTGATTTTCGTTTGTAATAGCTAGTTGACGCTTTAAATCAATTTTTCTATTTTCTGTTTTGAATTGCCTTTAATTTCTTTTCATTTCGAACGGTGAATATTTCACCTACATCTTTCAGTCTTTTTTTTTTAGGAATATACAAATTGAGGCCCAACTAACACCAAGATTATTTTTTAAAGCCTAGTTAGAAAATAGTTCTAACTAAGGCCTAATTTCAAATTCTGGTTGGATTTTTGCCAATCTTACCCTTTTCATTTTTCTTTTTTTTTCAGAAATTCGTTTTTTAATATTTCCATTCTTTACATTTAGCTAATGGGTCCGTACCTATAGGTACGGACCTATATTAGATTTTCGTACAAAGGGCTATACCTAAGTTCGTTCTTCTTATAAATTCATACTTATTAAGTCAAGATGTGTCCATTATCCACGAGGGGCTGTACCCTAGGGATCGTACGCTTATGAATAATTTTTTAAGTCCTTTGTCCAAGTTATATCCAATCCTATACCATAGGGGCTGTACCTTTTAAGACAATTTTAAGGCTTCTTCTTTTAAAAACTTGACTGAAATGGGCTGGTCCATGGCTCTAAAAAAACTGACTGAAATGGCTGGACCATGGGTAGGGCTGGACCATGATAGGGGGGGGGGGGGGCTGGACCATGATGGGGACTGATCCAAGAATGATCAAACTTCTTTTTACCAGGCTGGATTCATGGCCCAAAGGGGCTGGAGCACGGCCCAAAGGGACTGGAGCACGGCCCAAAGGGACTAGACTGGTGGTTGCGCGAGATCAGGAGATGGAGAGGGGGGAGGTTTTCCGGCGGTGAGATCTGGGTAGGTGGCGGCGAGATGCTGGATCTGCAGCACAGTGGAGTGGTGGAGCAGATCTGAAACATGAAACGCTGGAGGAGCAGATCTGGAAAGCTGGTGTTGATGCGCTTCAGTGGCTTTTGTCGCGCGAGAGGGAGAGCTGCTGGTGGTGCTCGTGTACAGCAGCGCTTGGGTTTTTGCTGCAGATCCGTCGCGCGTGGTGGCTCTGCTTCGTTCGAGGTCGATGAGTGGCGTGGGTCTCCTCGATGATTCGTGGGGGCGGCGAGACCTGGTGGAGCGGCGGAGATGGAAGGTGAGCGCAGAAGGAGCTCCGTCACAGGAAGGTGGAGCAGATCTGGTGCTATGGCGGTCCACGGTGGGGTACTGCTGTGGTGGTGCTGGTACAGACTGGCCAGCGAGAAGGAGGGCCACGGTGGGGTACTGCAGGAGAGAAGATGGGTGGTGGTGGCGGTTTTACAGTAGCAGGGTGGGGGAAAGGTGGGCATCGGTGGGGTGGGGTGAAGAAGAAAGAGGGAGTGGGCGGCAGAGAGAAACCAAACCCTATATGGGACTTTTGTTTTTGGTCAAATGATTTTAGTGTATATAAAAGGGGTAGGGGTGGGTTTTTGGTCTTTTCCCCCCTCTTTAGTTAGAGTGTAATGGGTAATTAGGGGTTGGGCCTTATTTTGTTAATCTCATGTTGTGTAGGCTTTAAATCCTAAATCCCCCTTTTTTTTTTTTTTTTGTTCGAAAGTCTTTCAGTCTTGTAATGTCCTATTGTGACTAGTTACCGAGCCTAAAAGTCAATGCTATAAATATAAAGCTTATGCTTATAATATTAATATAAAAGACCAATATTTCCACCGGCGACGAAAAATAGGTCCTAAAATAATGTCGGTTTTTCAATAGTGAGGGGACATGGCAAGCTCACATTGGGTTGCTTTCAAACGGTTTGAGACATGGCTTTATTGATAGTCAACGACCATTTTTCAACAATATTTTTTTCCATTCAAGGATTTAAGAAAAGTTGTAGTCTTGTAGACCTATTAATTTGGTTATCCGTAATTTCATTAATTATAGTGTAAATATAGTATTTTTACTAATATTATTATCTATTTGTGAATTTATCCATTAATTTATAAAACGTATACAAATTTCTTTTGCCAGTTTATCTCGATGCTACCCTATTTCTATTCCTACATAAAATTTTAAGACTTATATAAATCTACGATTGAGTTGATCGGGTAATCGGTGACATCAATTCTAAATCTAATGCACTTGGCATAACTATCAGTCACTCTGTTAAAATCTCTTTTCACATGATAGACTTTCCACCTAGAGAATTGTTTCATCTTTTTCCATACTTCGTTAGTCATGGGTTGGATTCTCCAATTAACTCTCTTTTTATGATTAATACCTTGTACGACTTCAAGGTTGTCAAAATAGAAAAAACAACTCTAATGGTCAAGATATGCTGCAGACCTCATGGCCAGAAGGACGACTCAGATTTCCCCCCTCATAGAAACATAGTTTGTCCAATTTTTGAATTAAATTATTTTAAATTAATTTTTAAACTAAATTATTTTAAATTAATTTTTAAATTTATAAATAATTATTTAGTTTAAAAAAATTAAAATTGACCCCAAATCTAAAAAGTTGTTCTAAATAACCCCTATTATTACTTCTATTCCTTCTTACTCCATTATTTCTATGTTCAAACAAAATCTCCATCGATTCAATTTTCGATCCACCGAGCCCAACATCTTGTTCGACTCCAATAATGGCAAACACAACAATTATACTTAATCCGGGAGTCCGATTTTGCGCCTCCATTAATTACCAACGCAGTTCAATTTTACGCATCCATTAATGGCCAACACTATTCAAAATTCCAGATTCAGTTAGTTGATCTAGTTTTACGTAATCCGACAGACTGATACCACTAATTCGTCACCAACAAAGAATTGATCCTTCACACCTCAATCCCTCACGCAAATCATTCACCAACACTACACAACACATAAGGCTGTAAACGAACCGAGTCGAGCCGAATACTAGATGTGCAAGCTTATTTGATAAGATTTACGAGTCGAGCTAAAATTTTAACGAGTCGAGCCGAGCTCAAATTTTCAAGCTTGTAAACATATCAAACGAACTTTTTTCGAGCCGATCTCGAGTTATTTACGAATAATATGTTTTTTATAGGTTTAACAATATATTTATTGATAACTAAAACATTAATTTACAGATTCAAAATTTTTAACGAGTTAATGAACGAGTTCGAACGAACACGTTTTTTTATCGATCGAGTTTGAACAAACTTTTTTGTTCGTTTATATAAACGAACGAGTTCGAACGAGCTTTTTTCCGAGTCGAGCTCGAGCGGCTCGCGAGTGTCTTGGTTCGTTTACAGCCCTAACAACACACAACAATAGCTTGGATTCAATCAAGTTTTTATTTTATAAAAAAATGATTTTTTTAACCTTGATTTTGGTTCTTCGATAGCTCATTATTTGTTTTTTTAGTCCTAGGTCTCTACTTGGTGTAGTCCAGATCTTCCATCTCTGTTTTTTGTTTTGTGATTTTATTCAAACTTTTATGTACCTTCAATTTTTTTTGGCTCATCATTTTGTCTTCAATTTATTTTAGAATTAATGTTGAAGTTTGTTTGTGTTGTTGTTAGTGACCTCTTAGCCTTGATTTGTAGTGTGTCTCTTTATGGTAGGTGTTTTTGTGGTATTTTTTTAATCAATGGTCGGGTAATCACTTTTTTAAATCCCAAAAACCAAGAAAATATAATTAGTGGTTGGGTAATTGATGTCTCCTCATTTGTGATAATAAAATCTACTCATGAGACATCATTTTAGGCTTATTTATTAGTTTATAGGTTGATTTTAGCTTAGTTTAGTGCACTTCCCTATTTTGGGTCTTGATTTAGTAACATAATATTTTTAGAGCATATTGGGTTTAATTGTTTATTTAGTGTGAAGTTTTAAAGATAATTATGGAGATTAATTAGAGTCCAAGTCAAAGACTACAAGATATGGAAAGAGATTTGCATGGTAATTGGAGATAAGGAAACAAAAGCTAAAAAGATGGAAAAGGAAAAGCTGCCTAAATCTGGGATTTTGCATACACGTCTAAAGATATGCGTTTTTACCGAAGAAATAGGCCGATTTTGGTAATTTCCTTCTTTAGGGCAAAGATAATTCTGTTGCGATTCTTTTGGTATCTTATGGAGCTCAAACCGACCAATAACGAAGAAGATATGCTCAAAACGGTCCAGCAGTGTTTATCTTTATTTCCATACGAATTTGAGGTTGAACTAGGAGTCTATTACTTTCCTTCTCCTTCAAGAAAACGAATTAGGTCTTCCTATACCCTATAAATACAGCCTCTTAACACTCTAAAATCATCCTTGGCCAGACCCTAAGGCCAAGAGGAAGCTGCAACACAAGAGAAGAAGTCTGGAAGGAGCTGTGCATCAATCATGTCTCCTTCAACCTCTTATTTTGTAATTCTTTTCTCTTCTTTTCTTTGTATGAACTAATTCTATTAGCTTAGGTTTTGCATAATGTATAATATATGAATTCTAATTCTTCTATCTAAGTTTCTTTGGGAATTATATGTTTTAATCCGGTATTAGCTACTTACTTCATATTTGATTATGTGTTTTGATTTAATGTATGTTTTCCTTGCGGTGCGCAACGTTTAGGATTACCTTAATAGTAGTTAGATGGTCGCCTTACCAGGGTGTTTAACTATTGAACCACCACATAACGTCTAGTGTCGATATTAGTTCTGACAAAACACGATTCTAACTAGATAGTCATTAGGGTTTGTTTTAACCACCATATCACCAGGATTGCAGTATTTGCTTAGGGCCTTAGTGGCATTTGATAACCCTAAGATAAAACACTTCTTGGTTGTGCCGTAGCCCCCTTAGTCGCTCTCAAGGTCTAAGGTATGGGAATTTAGAATCCTGACTAAGTATACCAAGAGCTAATATTCTCCCTTATAAATTAGATCTAATAGATAGAATTAGAAAGATTAGTGCATACTAGTAAAACCTAAGCTATATCTTTCATACTATCTTCTTTTCTTTTCTTTTATTTATTTTATTGGCTTTAGTTTAGTAGTTTAGTTTATTATTTAAAAACCAAATAAAAATCTATTTTCCTTTTCTTTCTTTGCGTATTTTCTTTCTTTGCGTATTATCTTTCTATCTTTTATATCTGCACTTGATAATTTGCATAAGTTCTCTCTAACTTTCGTCAGTCCCTGAGGAACGAATCTTCTTATCATTAAAACTTGCATACGTCCTGTAATACTTGTAGTACCGTGTTAGTTTAGGGTGTTATTTGCACTTATTTATATCATTATTTTATCACACCCTAGGCCACACCAGTAATCACTTTTTTTTAAAACTTAAAGTAAAACCAAAAAATGGTTGCAAATGAACTTAATGCAAAGAAGTGAATTTAGGGTATTGAAGTGATCCTAGTCATCTTTTATTTGGAAAACCCAATCGTTTAAAAATATGTTTTCTAATATAGAATCAGTGAGGGATGGAGAGAGTCGTGTTGTTATAATTATATAATGAGGGAGAGATTATGTTAAACCTTTATGTTTCTATCTTCAACGAATGTAGATCCATCAGTATCCAGTATATTTCCATCAGTAATACACCCCACCCATCAGTAATCAGTAATATACCCACCCATCAGTAATACACCCTACTTTAATGTCAGATTACCTTTGTATTTCTGAATCAAATTTAACAAGTTCAGTAGTAAGTCACCTAAGAGAATTCACCATCTACGGTAAACTGTGCCATGTAACTATAAAAGAGATTAGAGTGTCGATCAATAAGTTGAAATATATGGATTAGATGAGGAATCGTGTGTTATTAGGAGACCGTTACTTCAAAGAACTATCACTTATGTTATTAGGAGAGATAAGCTTTAGTTTAATGGAAATAATATGTTTATGCCTTTTTAAGGCCTAGAATAACACCTAAAAGAGCAACAAATCTTTGAGTCATCATTTCTTTTCTCTTTCGTTTAGCTTAAAATCATTATTTCTCTTATCTAATTGTATATTCTTAATTATATGAACCTAGATCATAGATGTAAGAACATTAAAATAGAATAATGAATAAAAAAATAAAGAAATTACATCAAGGAATGGTAAGTCGCTAGTATCAAATGTTACACAATTATAACCATTCTTTGAGTATACGAGTACTCTTGCAACACAAAGAATTGTACCCAATAACATGTACCAATGGTGAAATTAACATAAAGATTTGTACATGCTATAAATTATTGGTACTTGCTATAATTTACATAAAGAATTATTGTGTAAAGATCAGATGAAGCAGATTAGGGTACAATTATATAAAGAATCATGTACAGAGAATCATGTATAGAGAGGACTCATGTTAATAATTCATTTTAAAGAATCATGAAAAATTCTTCTTAAAGATTCTTTATACATGATTCTTAATGTTAAGTATACCATAATCTTTAATGAATTATGATTTTTTTACAGTTGGGATTTTATAAGAGATGAGAAGATGAAGGAGAAGGACTCGAGATTTACTTTTGTGTCTTTACGGGTTAATTAACATATGTCAGATTCGCCAGTGCTGGTGGGGGTAAGAAGATAAAGGTGTTTGTGGAGATATGGAGATGAGAAGATAAAGGAAAAGGAATACCATTGATGATGGTCGGTAGCAGGTGCCAACTATGAGGGTTAGGGATTTGATCAATGATCGACTATGAACGAAGGGGACGAAGAATAAGGATTAGGGTTAGAAAAGTATTTTTGTATTATTACTTTCTTAATCAATGATAGGATAATTACTTTTTTGTAAAAAAAACTTAAAAGATGGTAAAACAAAATATGTAGGCGGTTGGGTTATGGCTTAAAGTCCAAGTTCAATAATTCAAACAAACTTGGAGACCAAGAAAGATATTACTTGACTTGAGGTTCAAGTAATAATAGATTATAAAATTATTATACTTGTTCCTTAAATAATATGTCCTATATATATGGTGCTACATAGTTTGTGGTTCTGTGTATCAGATTCCATCCCCACATGGGCTTGAGGATGGATATATACCAGGGTTGTGTGATAATCAACCAGGAGATGTGTGAGACCAACAAAGTGAGTGTGAGTGATACACTTGTGTGAAAACATAGGAGTGATTTTTGTAGAACTTAGAAGAGGGTTATTTTTCTTCTTCAAGGTTTTCTATATTATAGTAAAACTGTGTGAACCTCCGTGGATATAGGTAATTTGTTAAACCACGTAAATCTTGTGCCTCTTTTATTATTTTATCATTACTTTCTTTGTTATTATTCAATCCCTGCATTTTTCTTTCTAACATAAACAAATACGATTAATGTAAACGAAAAAATTAATAATATGGCAAAGATCAATGTCTATTTTCTATCAATTGAATTTGAATCATTTAAAGGAATATATTTTATTGGGTAAGACTTCCAACCAATATTGGATGGTTCAATATTTGGATCACATTTATTGATTATTATAACAAAACACATGTTACTATATTAATTAGTTAATTACTTTTGTAAGTTTGAAACATAAAGTATACTATGTAATAATATAATGGTGTAAGATTATTTAATATTGGATGAATTTTTTTCTATTTTTTAATATATGTATGTCCAATTAGGTTGGGCTAAAAGGGCTGATCAACCCACTCAACAAATAAGCAATAATAGCCTTCTTTCTATCCCTCTTCCAATTTCAATTAAGGTCCTGGTCCTTTGGGCCTTAACTGTTGCTCTTTCGTCCAGCAAGTTGCTTAGTACAATTTACTTCTTAGATCTTCACTTTTGACTCGTACTTTGACCTTTTTCTTTCTGCCAGATGTTTCTTCACTTCACTACTCCACCTTCTCAATACTGGTAAGAACTTACTATAAACACTATTTAAACGTATTTATTTATCAATTAATATAAGCAATTATTACTCTTCAATAACTGAAAATTCTGGCAGTAATCGTGTATATTTTCTCCTTATTAAGGCGTACACCTAGTAGGTTTCACATCTCTCTTGCTATATAATATTGGGTTTTCAGTTTCGTACCCGTTTTTGAAACAAAAATGCAATCTTGCAATAATTAGGTGATTCTGTGAAATAATCTGATAATATCTTAAAATCAATATGGATATCCATTTCAAGAATTTATTTGGTAGATTTCAAGAACAATTCGGGTCTGGTCCAGGTCTTGGTCCTAGTTCAGGAGCATGCCTCATGAAAGTAAAAGACATCACTCCACTTTTTATCAAGTCATTATACAAAGCTTCTGCAGCTTTGTATAGGACTGATCCATGGAGGCGGTTTAGACCAGAGCATATTTTCGGGATAAAGGTAGGGAAAGATTCAGATTGGTCAACCAAGAAACAGTTATTTCAGTGTATTCAGTTTATAGGTGGTGATGGTGGGGATGTGGGGTTTCATTTATTTAAGTCAGAAAAAGATGCAGTTAAAATGACGGGTTATAGGGAGACTATTCGGATTCCTGGTATTGAAATATTTAGAGTAACTTTTGAGATGGAGTCTCTGATAAAACCTTTAAATAAAAATATGGTGAAAGATTTGACATTAGAAGTTGCGGGTACTAATAGGTACCCAATATTTGATGTTGCTCGGTGTACAAAAACATGTGAGCTTCAATTTCGAAATCCGACACTTGAAGAAGTTCAATTTGTATACGCGTTTATTAAAGGCGTTTGTTTACTTCATCCTCTGCTTCATCAAAATCTTAATATTGGTCCAAAATGGTCTAAATCTATCTACTTTGACCCGTTTATTGAAACAGTTGATGTACAATGGCCACTTGAAATAGTTAAAGGAAATGATTTTGTAGCTGTTACAATCTCTTTCCCTCCTGGTCAAGGCTACGAGAACAAAACCTTAGAATCTCCTAAAGATGAAAAAATGTTAATTAATGCGAGAATAAACCCATTCACTAGTTTAAAACGGTGTATGATGTGTGAGAAAGATGTATCGAGAGAGGAATTCACGTGTTGTAATAATTGTAAAGCGGTAATTTATTGTGGTACGATTTGCCGGGAAGAGGATTTGAAAATATCACATAGAGATATTTGTGGTTATTATAAAGCTATGATGGAACGAGAAGACGAGCTTAATATGAACATTTTTACATTCAATTGTTTAGCGGAAAATCCATGTAAATGGCTTGAAGAAAATGGAATACATGAAAAGGGTATGTGGAGAAGAAAGTGTAGTTGCTATTTACACTACCCTTTTGGTCTTCTTCCTCATGAAGATTCTTCATGGGGAGGATTAGAATATTTATATGATTTACCGTTTCATGTGGGACCCATTTTTGTTTCGAGTTGGTTAGAGTATTATAATCTTCGTATGCTTCCGTTTTCGAGTCCTGTTTCCGATATTCTCTCACACCCTTTAACCGTTTATTACATATTAACCTCGCTGAGTATCGTTTCCAAGAATTTGTTAACCAAGGGTAAAGACGTCATTATCCATTACCTCGGCCCTGAAGGGGAACTAGATTGGATGCCAGCTTTTTCTGAAATTAGTCAACTACTCAACGGTGTTGGAAATTTACAAATTATAATGATTGGTCCTGAAATTCCAACTACTTTATCAGGGACAAGCTGTAAAATCAGTAGTACAGTGAAAATAACCTTTGTGAGAGGCTTTTATCAAGAGAAAGCTGATTATTTACCAAGTCCTCAGGCTATTATAGCATTGAATTGTAGGCTCGAGAGTGATGTGAATTGGATTGGAGCTCTTGAATTGATAAAATCGAGAAATATTTCGGTGTTTTTCACTGAAGAATCTGAGATTTCGTGCATGAATGCTAAGCAAGTTCTTCGCAATACTGGGCTGCATATAAGCTATCCTGTCACACCAAATCCTTTTCGTTCTCCAGTTAGAAATTATGGGGTTTCTACAAATTTTCCATCATATAGCAACGGTTTTCTGTTAGCTGTAAATACTTGATCCATGACTTATACTTTGCCTGAATATTCGTGATGTGAATTTAATATGAACATAACGTGTATTGTAAGTTCTTGAGATTATTATTTACATAATTTTTGTTATAGTTGATTTATATTCCTTAAAATATCTTAAAAGAATCTCTCTTTTTTAACAAACACACTTTTTTGGGTTTAAGTAGGATTGATCTTGGTTCGGTTCGGTTTAATGAGGAGGCTTTGGGCAAAAGGAGCATTGTCGTATGAAGTTAAGTCTATGGATGTCGATGGGAGGCGGGTTTGTGGGTATCCGCCCTATCATACTTTAAACGGGAAGAGTTTTAAGATACTAAATGGGGTTTGCGGCGGATTGTAGGGATGGATTTCCAAAATCCGTCCGGAGAGGGGCGGGTTGTGGGGATAACTATTCTCCACCCTACAAACTCGCCCTTCATATATATATAATATATAACCAATATATTTTAATTATAATATATATATATATATATATATATATATATATATATATATATATATATATATATATATATATATATATCTTAATTTCAATAATTATACGAATCAAAGTTTGTGGGTGTCTATTATAATACATAAAATTTTAATTATTCAACTCAAAATGTAACTCTAAGAGAATAATTTGTTAAACATCAAAATCTAAATGCGAATTCTGAATACTGAAATATTTGAGAGTTTTAAAATAATAAAATTTGCAATAATAAAAAAAATTTGAACGATCAAATTGAAACCCGAGGGTAGTACCACACCCCGCAGGGATTTAAAGTGCGAGGCGAGGTGGGTCGTAGGGAAAAACAACTCGGGGGCGAGGCGAGTTGTCGGGTTTCTTATTTTTGTGGGGCGAGGTGTGGGGATAGATGAACCCGCCCAAGTGATATCCCTAATTAAATCTAAATAAGTCATGTTGATAGTCTGTAAATATTTTTTTCTTCACTGTCAGCAAGGTTTTTCAACTTTTTATTAATGACAAAGAGGTTACACAAAAAAAATACGGACTATGTGTAATTTAAAAACCTATTTTTAGATCAATGGGGGTTAGCTCAATTAGCCAGAGTCTTGGTTATCCTTTTAGGCGGTACATGTTCGAATCGCGTGTCAATGTCACCGAGTCCAAAAATGGTTCTCCCATGTAAGAAAAAGAATGGTTCTCCCATGTAACAAAAAGAAACAATTTTTAACAGAGAATCTCAGGTAAAGAACATACTTCATCAGAAAGATAACGTTGAGCGTAGAGCTAGGCAAGCGGCAACAACGAAAGGAGGACCCTTTGCCCTTGATTCGCTTTTTATGAGACTAAGGACCGACTGATATTGCGAGGATTAGATATAATTGTAACGACCGTCCAAAATAAAAATAACCAATACCATAAGAAAACTAAAAACCTTAACAAAGCAAATTCTTGAGAAAAACAAAAAACAAAGCAAATTCTGTTTTTACGTTAGATGTGCCGATCTAGGCGGGATTGCGTTGAATTGTTAGCAAGATATCCTAGAATTGAGATAAATTTTATATACATAGAAGCGAACACATCTGCTGATCTACTGGCTAAACGAGGTGTTGAATTAAACTGTGAACCATTAAAACTTGAAGATCCTCCAGACTACTTGTGGAACAACATCACGAGTGACATAAGTGGATGTGCGATTCCTAAATATGTAGCTGATGCTTAATTTGTTCTTTTAATTAAGTTGTAAAATTGGCATTTATGCCTCAGATGTATGCATAAAAAAAAGAGTATTATTTTTAAACTAAATATATTACGGTTAGGCTATATCACTAATTTCGTAAAATATATTTTATGAGATTTTTACATAAATATTTTTAAAGACATCTCTTATAGTCTTATGCTTTTTTTTTTCAACTTTCTCCTATAGTCTTATGCACTCTTACTCAATCAATTATTTTACTGAAAGTTACAAACAAAACATTATATACTAAGAGCCCGTTTGGGATTGATTATTTTGGAGCTAAAAGCGTTTTTTGATTAAAATTTAAATATTTGTAAAAATTATTAAAAAATATTTTGACATCTAAAATCACTTTAAGTGATTATTTTAATAATCACTAATCTAGTGCTTTTCCTAAAAGTGATTTTTAGAGTCTAAAATATTATTATGGATCTAAAATCACTTTAAGTGATTATTTTAAAAAGCAATTCCAAACGGGCACTAAATTTTTTTAGGATGATTAATCCAAAAGATACACAACCCAACAAACTTTTTTATAAGGTTTAACCCACTTCACTAATAATTTAGGTCCATAATACCCTTCACTAGGCTATGTAACACAATTTATTGGGCTGTCCGACACAAGTCACTGGGCTGTCCAACACAATTCCGACACAATTCAATGGGTTGTCCGACACAATTCACTGGGTTGTTCGACACAATTCATTGGGTTGTCCAACACAATTTATTGGGTTTCAGAACTTGCATCAAATGAATATTTACGACAAAAATGTTCAAAAAATATATATGACCAAAATTAAGCAATTGTATCAAATGAATATTTACTATAAAAGATATCAGAAAATACTAGGACCAAATTCCAACGATTGTGTCAAATGAATATACTGCAAAATAATTTAAAAAGATTGTAAAAAACTACTCATACGGTAAAAGGGTTTGAATGGTCACAAAATGGTCATTGTTGGATTTGTGTAAAAATATAATAAACATCATGATTGTCGAACTGCATAATAATTCAAAAAATGCAGTAAAAGGCATCAACTTCTCATACGGTAAAAGGCTTTCATTGGTCATCAAATGGCCATTGTAGGATTTGTATTAAAATATAATAAACATCATTATTATAATAATTCTTAAATCAAATAATTTTAAGAAATTATAAAAATGATGAGATTAGGTTAAAAATAATTTAATTTTTTAGAGTTTCAATAGTAAAGATTTATATTTTACCTTAATTTGGGTCTTCGAAAATTGATGACGTAGCCAAGCCGGGTTGAAGATGGTAAAGAATGGTCCACGAGTGACGGCAATTTCTTGTGTACTTGGTTGAAAGAGATTTCATTTTTTTTTGTTAATGGCGAGTGTGAAGAGATGACTATTAGGTTTTATGTTTCATGTATTCCAATGTTTTCGGTTGTATAATTTAATTTAATGTCTAATTTTTTATAAGGTTATATTAGGTATAATATAAGACTAAAATATTATTTTAGACCTTATTTATCTAAACTTTTGGGCTAGACTTCTTAAAATATAATTTGTTGAGATATGAACCTAATTAGCAATTATCTTTTTTTTTTACCCATTATATTCTTTTTTGTTTTTTCTTTACTATATAATAATATATTCACAACTAAATCAAAACCTTAATAACACTCCTCTCTCCTCTCTTTTTCTCTATCTCCACTCCAATAACCATTCGCAACTTCATTTATGATCCCACCTCTCTCACTAATATCCACGGAGAAGGGTCCATATCTCTAGATCTACTGAGGCGAAGGAGCTCGTCAAATGACTTGAAGAGAACGTTGGAGTTCTAATTCTTCTTCTTTGGTGTGAAGTTCTTCTGTGGTAAGCTTCAAAGCTATTTCTAGCGAAACTTCTCCGGCGTTTGAGAAGCTATTTCCAGCGACCTTTGAAGCTATGCTTCTCCTGTGTTTGTGAAGTTATGGTTCAAATGAGCTGGCCATCGAAGTTGTAGTTTCTCAAAAGACGTGACTCCCTCCTTTGTTCGTGAAACACAACCCCCTCAGTTCTCTGTTCTCTGGCGAATTTTTGGTCGAGATCTGTTCGAGATTCGACGGCAACATCAGAAGCCATGGAAGACTCTGACAATCTTACAGGAAGTTTTACAACTCAGATGAACTATTTCCAGACCCGTTCAAAATCCCCCCTGCTGCATAGATACTGATGCACAAGTTAACAGTTTGTGAGCACAACCCCTCAGTCCGAAATCCGTTCGAGCTCTGTTCGAAATTCTTCTCTGGCGTTCTTCTCAGTAGCTCCTCAGTTCTTCTTAATGAGAAAACCGTCGTCGGCGTGAGAATAAGCTTTCCAACTTCATGGGGAAGCTCCGACGAAGATTAGCGAGGTAGAAGGCCGGCATTCTCAGATTTCTTTTTCTTTTTATTTTGTTTGATTTTAGTGCAGTTATGTGTAATGTTTTTTATTTCCTTTTTCTTTTTGTTGAGTATGTGTTTTTGCATTTTTTTTCTTTTTATTTCCTTTCCTTGTATCTTGTATTAATTAATTTTTTTATTTTATAAATAAATATAATTTAGTTTATTGTTCTAATTTTATCCTCGTATGTAAATACTTGTTTATTCAGTTACTCATCATACTTAGGAAAGTAACTCATCATACGTAGGAAAGTTACTCAACATACTTAGGAAACCCGATACTTAGTAAAATGCATTGGTACCCAGATGATTTTTTCCTGATACTCAGTAAATTCGTCTGAGTACTCGGTAAATTTTCCTATGACTCAGTACTTTTCCCGAGTACTGGTGGCTGGTAGGGTGTGATAAAATAATGATAATAAAGATGCAAACTATCACCCTAACCAATCACGTTACTCACTGCAAGTATCACAGATCGTATGCAAGTTTTAATGATAAGTAAGATTCGTTCTCAGGGACTTAGTGTGTTACACGAATGTATTAGAAGGAAGCGTAGTAAGAATTAGCTCGTGGAAGGAAAAGACAATAAAAGTAAATACGAATATTTGTGGAGAGAATAATGATTTAAACTAGAGAATGATGTAATAAATAAAAAATATAAGAATGAGATGAGAGATATAGCTCAGGTTTGCTTGTATGCACTTATCCTTCTATTTCATCTATTAGTTATAAGGGTGATTAAAGCTCTTAAAGTAAGTATCCAGGATGCTATTTTCCTCCTAACCCCGTCCGGGTGGACTTAGGTGGTGACCTAACAATTACTAGGGGACTTGGGTAAGGGGACCCTGCACAATGATCGGTGGTTAATCTCAAACCCTAGTGACTATCTAATTAGGCAAGCCCGTCAGGATCACTACTACACACTAGACGTTTATGTGGTGTTTCAACAATTAGACACCCTTTCCGGGTGACCATCCAACTGCTATTAATGGGGTAGTCTATACTCATGCACTAGCAAGAACTATAGTTAATACATCAAAGCACATAAAACAAATATAAAGGTTAAGAAGCTCAATCGATTTAAAAATGTTTTTTCCCAAACAAACTTAGATAGACGAAATAGAATTCAAAGATTATACATATGCAAAACCCAAGATATGGAAAAATTAGTTCATACTAAAAAGAAACAATCTATAATAAAGATACATACTGTCAACTTGCTTCTCTTGATGATGCTACTTGATACTAAGGACTAATAATTAAGCAAGGACATGTTTACAATGATAAGAGGGTGTATTCAAACCAATTGGGTTAGCTCAATTGGCCAGAGCCTTGCTATTTCTTCAGACCTTAAAGGGGAGGTCTAGAGTTCGAATCCTTTCCTTAACGGGTGGAAAGTAAGAGGCACGAGGCTCGAACCCCTCCTTGAATATGGGTAACCTAGTTCTGATTTACCTGAGAATATACATGGGGAGGCGTGTATATCCCCGTGGGATTAGTCGTGGTGCGCGCCTATGCCGTAGATCTCGATTTTGGACGCTAGGTGGTTGACCGGGCCTAGCTCCTAGGCGGGATTTCACGGGGCCTAGATGTAATTATACGATTTTGAATCCCGAAGTGTAATTTTGTATATTTAGTAATATATATGTAGTAATTATAGAAATTTTAACTATTTAAGTCATAAAATTCATCTAACAACACTATAGTAAATATAAAAATACTAAAAATTGAGTTATAATATCAACTAAAGGATTATCGAGAATAAGAAAAATAATGAAAAGGTCTATACGGACATATTTTTCATTAATCGGTGTCTAGGCGACCATTTTTTGCCATTAATCAGTGCCTAGATGGGCTAGGCGCATATTACACGGCGACTAAGGCCCCAGGAAAACGTCTAGAATTTTAACTAGGCGTAAGCGGCTGAGGGGGGGGAGTTGACGCCTAGGCGGGGAGATATATAGCATAGGTGGGCGCAAGCAATCCCGGATCACCCATGTACCAAAAAAAAGAGGGTGTATTCGTAGGTGTTCTCTAACCCTAGGTCGAAATCTTGGAGTTGAAGACAAGTAATTGGAGTCCAAGTCCATTTCAAATTCGTTTCCTAAAATATAGGACAGGATAAACACTACTCACTGTTTTGGGCATATCTCCTTCGTTATTGGGCCGACTTTTGCGTACTTTATATCAAACAACCGCAACATAAATATCTATCTAAATGTTTAAAGGCTCCTCCAAAATCGCAACATATTTGGAGTTATCTTCACTTTAGTGGACGTAATTGCAGAACTGACAGATTTATTTAACAACTTTTTCCTTTCCTAATTCAGCTTTGCTTCCTTTTATCTCCTGATTTATCATGTATCTTCTTTCCTTAACTCCTTAGAATTTATTTGGAATCTAATAACATTCCATAAACCTTACTAGTTTCACATTAATACACTATGCTCGAAAAGTAATAAATCATCAAATCAAGACATGAATTAAGAAATTATCAAATAACGGGGAAATATACCTTAACAATTAAGCAAATACACCAAAAATGATGTCTCCAACCTACATTAATATATCACAAATATGGAGACATCAAGACCCCCAACTCAAAATTGTATTGTCCTGATACATTAAAGATAAGAACATAAGGAAGTCTCTAAATACACACCTAAGTAAAATTAAGCACAATGGAAAGAAGATATCAGATTATATATAATTAAATCAAAGCAACTACTTAGAAAATTTCATGTAATAATATTTACAAACTAAATTACCTGTACACTTGTCATACAAGTGATCAACCTGGTCCAAATTCAAGATCAGATTATCTTTGCAATGCATGAAGGAGAGGTTCTTCACTTAGTTTACCAAGGAGGCTATAGATTGTTCATCGAGCCTAACTAGTATATAATGATCCATCTAACTACTCTCTAATGGTTCAATTATTTCTAGATCACATAGCAAAGAATCATTAGGTCTTTAAGGTTGTAATGTTGGCTTAGGGACGGTATGATCGTATATTTGGATGATTTAGAGTGAGCTTTTGGCTCTCTCCTCACTAGCCATCACCGAACCGCCCTAGAGCTTGAGTTACTCTAATAAAATGTTCTTATTCAACCTAATAAATTGATGCACTAATTAGCATCCCCAATAACCTAATACTAAAGCATGAAGATGATAACATAAGAAATTTTCACTTTGTTAGTCTATTCTTTTCATATCAATTTTTTCTTTTGTAATATAGCTATGACTCTCTTTTTTATGTGAGATGTCATGCTACTTTTTTTCATATTTTTCTTTTCATAACTTTTTTTTTCATTTACTTTTACCCTGGTAAATGGTTACAATAATAGAATAGTGAATCATCATCAAAATATAGAGCAACACAAATACATAAGCTCAAAAATGCCCAACCCAATAATATTTTCGATAATGGTGAACCCACCACCCCAAACTCAAGCTCTAAAACGAATGTTTATGCATCGCGACTTGAGTGCGGGTTATATGCAAAATGTCCTAAAATCTAAAGGGATATGGCTTATAATATGGCTAATAAAAAGGATTTAGAAAGGCTAGAAAGAGCTAAGGAGGATATATATATATATATATATATATATATATATATATATATATATATATATAATAAATGGACAACAAGCTAAAAGGAAACAAGGGGCTTATCAAAGAACCGCCTTAATTACTTTCTAAACTATGCAAATTTGCTACTTTCTTACCTTAACACGTTCATTAAATGGGTTTATCAACTAGCTCGAATCTCATGGCCTACACAACCCTCAAGGCGCCCTAAGATCGAACATACTTCTACAACATTGCTCACTAATCTTTTCTTTACTATCAATGTGTGTTTCTTGTTCATACTCAAAGCATACAAAATAAATAGCTCATAAACATTAGATCTATCATTAACTCACGAAGCTTATGCTTTCAAGTTATTAACACACTCTGCATCTAATCCCATGTATCAAAAATTTTAATTTCTTCCTAAAAAACAATAAAAGAACAAAAAAATGGAGATGAGAGACAACGAATCCCCACACCCCCAACTAATAAATGAGGCGTGTCCCCACGACTCGAAAAAGACTCAATAAAGAAATTAAAAACAAGCAAATATTGCATATACAAAAATGGTAAGGAAGAAAGAGAATATACTCTCAAGGCTTATTATGTTGCATGATCAATACCCGGAATATGGTGCAGTGCTTTTACTATATGTACCCTTTTTGTATCACCAATTTTGCATTCCCTTTCCTCATCTTATGCTCTGTACCAATTAATCACACAACTTTAGAAATCTATTGTTCTTTACCTTCTCCAAGTTCTTTTTCAAATCTGATGAGCAAAAGGTAAGTCTGGTAGATGTTATTTTGCAGAAGCTAACAAGGCCTTTGAAGCTTCATTCATCTCGGGTATATGGATCTCGATTTGTAGAGGTTGTGGTGTCTTCTCCTTGAAAGTTGTAATCTTTTTGCTCTTTGAATTAACCATAGTCGGCTTTTCTCTACTATCTTGGCATGTTTTACCCTTTTTATTTGTACTAGAACTTGAACCTTTCTCAATTTTCTTCTTCTCAAGAGTACCCAATACCTTACTTTAATTCTTCTGCATCTCCCTAACAGTAGATAATGTTTCTATTCTTTTTGTCATCTCAATTGACCTCCAACTCAAAGCTTTGAACACTCTTGAAATTTTTACTCCTTGATTTTGGGTTGAACAAGTTTATTTGGGTTAGGAAAGGTGTAAGGATGATGATTCTCTATGTATGGGTTTACAAATTTGTTGGATAAGATTTGGAAATTTTGGCTTTTAATTCTGGATTCTAGGTGTTTTGATTTGATTTGGGTTGTCTAATCTTCTTTATAATGATGTACGGAAGGAATTGATGTGAATTTATGGTGATTGATAAGTGTTTTGATGTAAGGTGGAGGTTTGTAGAAGCTTTAATGGAGTTGGGAAACTTTGGGGAAGAAAGAGAGGCTTAAGGTTTTGATTTCCGTAGGTATAAACTAACCTTCTCCTTTTCCATTTTCTGGTGGCTTCATGCGGTGCACCTCAAGTGAGGTGCAGTGTACCACATGTATATTCTGTCTTCCCCTATGCCACGATATTGACGATACAGTTCTGGGCAATGGGTCTCGACATTGATCCTGAATTCATGTATCGTTGCCACGGTTCTTGTACAGGTGCGGTGTACCGCGACACTGTGTGGTGTACCGCAAGTACATTCTGTTCTGGACCGTGTCACGGTTTGGCGCGAATGACGACACGGTTTGGTTCGTGAGCCTCGCAACTGGACCGTAAATGCTGAATCGTGGTGACGGTTTTCTTCGTGTGGTGTACCGCGGCATCCGTGCGTATACCACATGAATGCTTCCGATGACACCTTTGCTTTGCATGTGTGCCTGCTTTCCTTTACCGTTGTGACGCTTTTTTTAGGGTTGGTGCACCGCAGTGATGATGTGGTGTACTGCATGGTACATATGATTTTCGCTGAATTTTTTGTTTCTTCTCCCGAACTCATTTTTATAAAATACTTGCACATCAAAAATACTAATACCTTGCTCAATACTGCAATATCTACTAACAACAACTAATCTAAACAAACTAAAGACATAAGAACATAAAAAAATTGCGGGTTGTCTCCCGGACAACACATTTGTTTAACGTCTTTCAAAGTTAGACGCGTTACCTGTACCAGGATTTTCATGTATAGCCTTCCCAGCAAAGAGCATGCCTATGGACGTCTACTAATCTCCATTTGATACCCCTATTGGGTCTGATCTCTATCACTATTGCCAAAACAACTTCTGTGACGGCAAATGGTCCCATCCACGAGTATTTGTGATTGCGTGGCCTATTCTCAGGCTTGCGGGATTTCCATACAAATTCATGGCCGACCCTAAACTCACTCATTGGTCTAGTATCCACATTATTTGTGTGGATTTCTTCTGGGACTCTGTTTCGGTAGAAATATGGACGACAAGAACTGTGGGGTCTAACTTCCTTGGTTTCTTACCCCAGACATAGAACGTCTCGAATACGTTTTAGCACGAAAGGTACCTATTCCCTCATAGAAATCGATGATACTTTGACTTGTGGCCAAGAACGGCCTTCCAACTATGATTGGAACCTTCTTATCTGCATCATAATCAAGAGTAACAAAGTCAGTAGGGATGGTTATATTACCTGTTTGGACATGAACGTCCTCCACTATTCCCCATGTCTTTGTCACTTAGCTATCCGCAAATTGTAAGTTCCTGGGAGCTTTTTCCACCTTCTTGATGCCAAGCCTATCGAACACGGACTTGGGCATAAGTTTCACACTTGAACCTACATCACACATGGCTTTCACTTTGAGCATACCGTTGACTTGAATAGGAAGATTAAAGCTTCCTGGATCTTTGAGATTGAGTGGTAACTCCTTTTCAAATCTTCTCTAGACTCTCTCAGTATGATCCACAGTCTCTTTAATGGCTTCTACACTACTATCTTTTTCTGGAATAACTTGCATGAATACTTGTTGTTGTGTAAGCCCTTTCTTTTCTCAATATCTAGCATGGGGGTTAATTTTATCTGTATTGTACGCCTCTACAAATGCCTTGAGTTAAATGTCAACCTATGGATTTGTCTTTGGAATGAATGGTGATATTGCTTGTATAATTTGTCTTTGGAATGGATGTGTATGGGGCATTAAGTTCAACAATTATTTCGTGTATTTCATAAATTTTTTAACGGAATTAGAACTATATTCGTCGCCCCAATCGAACCTAAGTCTTTTGGTTTTACAATCTAATTGATTTTCAACCTCAGCCTTATATTTTAAAAGAGCATGTTTCGGTTTATCTTTTTTTTAGGCGGTATAGTTTCATGAATCTAAAGTAGTCAATTACGAAGTCATTTAGTGTAGTTTTCGTTCTCTACTAGTGGTGTTTTTAATATCAGCTAAGTCCAGATGCACTAGTCCTAGTAGTTTAGTCTTTCTAGTGGTCACGGTTTTAAAAGGTTTTTTCGCAAGTTTGGACTCTACATATATTTGACATTTTACAAAGCCATCAACATTGTGAAGGAAAATTAGTCTAAGAGTTTCTAACCTTTTAATAGCGGAGACATTTAAATGTCCTAATCTACCATGCCACGTATCTTAAGATTCAACGATATAAGAAGTAGAAGTATTCTCATTCATGGCTACAAAGTTCAAAATAAATAAGCCCCCATTCAGATACACTTTTCCAACAAATTCTTCATTTTTGTTATAACTATTTCCCACCCTTGAAAACTAGTTTGAGTCCCACTTTATTAAAGAGATCTTTGAAAACTATGTTCCTACGGAGAGAGGGGACATAAAGAACATTTGTTAACTCTAAAATCTTACTAGAAGTTAGTTTGATGATTTGTTGGAGTTGCCTCATTTTTTTGTTTCCACCAGACTTGTTCTTGTTCAGACCCTATTGTTTTCCCTTTCTCTTGTACCTATCTTTATTTCCTTGACCAAAACTTGCAACAAGGTTAGTCTCTGAAGAATTATAAGGTAAAGATAAGGACTTATCCTTGAGCGATTAGCTTCTTCTAATTGCATGTGGTTGATGAGTTCTTGGAGAGTCATTCCCTTCTTTTTGTGTTTGAGATGGTTACGGTATTCGCTACAAGATGGGGGGGAATCTTGTAAGAAGGATATTAGCTTGAAATTTTTTGCACATTTTCATACCTTCGGTGATTAACTCCATACATAGGTTTCCGTACACATGAAGTTGTTCAGTCATCGGTTTCTAGTCGGTGAGTTTTAAGTTATACCAGTTACCGGTGACGTATTTTTTCTTAACAAAATCATCAGTCCCATATTTATTTTCAAGGCTTTCCCATATTGCATTTTCAGACCTCCCTTTGGAAAAAAGATAAAAAAAAGGATTGGAAACATTATTCAATATCCAACCTCAAGCCATAGAGTTTTCTTTCTTGAACTTAGCTTCGAGAGCGAGATATCTAGTCTGTTCTACTTTCGTAGAAACGCAGTTGTCCACCATAAGTGGAGGCTCTTCGTATAAATTTGAGTTTGTACTGTTCGAGACAAATCATAAGCTTTTGTGTCCAACGTTTGTAGTTCGAATCATTGAGAGGCTCCAACTTAGTCACGTCAGGAAAGGCTTTTGCGTTCAAGGATGAAGCAACTATCGAGATTGAAAAAGCCATTTTAAATCAGTGATATGAAAATAATATCTTTTCTAAATTGTTGGTGAAAACCTAACTATATCATTAATAAATAATAAATGGATTTAATAATAGATATATTTAAAAAGCGTAAATACTACAACTATTACACAAAATTGAAAATACAGAACTTACACGGAAATTTAGAAAAGTCAAGATAAAATTATAAAAAAATATTGTGTTAAAACTATAATCTAGGAGTACCGGTGTCTCTAACATGTGTATCACACTACTTTCTAAGGAGCTTGTTACAAAAACCCTAGGTACTGAAAAGGCTGAAAAGATTTGTAACATGAATATTAGTATAACAAACTCAAAAGATACTCTTATTTGAAAACCTTCTAAAAAGGAAACCTTACTTCTAAAGATGTTTATAATAATATATCAAACAAGGAACCTTATGAGAAAGAACAAATCAACAAAGAGAATCCATCTATCTCTTGCAAATTGAATAAAACCTTTTGGGGAGATATTCGGAAACTTAAAAAACCACCTAAGCTTAAATTTTTTACTTCCAGAGTTCTCTCAAATTCCCTACCAACTGAACATAATAAATACCAAAGGAAATTTGTTGTTAAAAGTGCCTATAATATGTTAATGATAACATTGAAATCACTGGGCACCTTTTTTTATACTGTCCTAGTTCCAGAAACACTTGGTTCGCAACTCCCTTAGGATTATATTCCTCTAATGATATCACTTATAAATTGACCACGGGCTCCAATATCTTATTGAGTAAAGAGTCCAAATGATGAAAGAGGAAGACCACGGGTTGAGATGGAAATTTGGACATTATGGTTCATCTAGAAGGCGAACAACAAAAAGATATACAAAAATCATGATATGTTTCCTTTGATAAATGTTAAAAATGCCTATACATCTATGATGAGTACACTTTATATTCGACTTTTAACTCTAAAGCTGATCATAAATATGACTCTGAAAACCTTTATAGTAATACCAGGGAGAACTCAATTACCATTAACATGATTAATCCTACTACTAATATATATATATATATATATATATATATATATATATATATATATATATATATATATATATATATATATATATATATATATATATATATATATATATATATATATGTGTGTGTGTGTGTGTGTGTGTGTGTGTGTGTTGACGCTCTTTGTATAAAAGAATCTAATGAATTAGTTGTTGCTTGTATTTTTAGTATTAACAGGGCCAACTTTGGGTAGGAAGAACATGGAACTTTATTGCAAATTCAACAGAAAAAGCAGAAACAGTTAGAATTTACAAAGAATTCAAAGAAGCAGTTGCTCATCTTAGTCAGAACTACATTATGAAGAATGACTGCTTTAGCCTTATCGAGCCACTCATGAAATTCACAAAGTTTGGAAATCGTCATTTATGCCATAATCATGAAGATATCCACACATTGGCGAGCTAACTAAACATTAATTTCCTTTTTTTTCTTGGAAAATAAAACCAAGCAGCTAATTGGATTGTTAAGAAAGAAATCTCACATAACCTTCCTAACAGCTGGGTGTTTTCACCTCCTCTCCCTTTGGCTAAACATATATATCTTGACATTGTAGCTTCAGGCATATACTAGTTTTGTTTACTGGACATATTGTAATTTGAATGCTTTTATTTTAATCAAAATTATGTTTTAACGTCAAAAAAAGTACCACACTACTCTTAATACTCAACATTCGTTTAGGAGTAAGAGGGAGAAGAGAGTTATATTTTTGAATTCTAGTTCTGTAAAAAATACAAGTGACTATGACTTTATCTATAGGAGAAGGGGTCTGCCAGAATCGTCATATTACAGGTTGTTGATTAAGGCGTCATCAATAATTCACTGGTTACATAATTTTCAAAGTCTTCCATGAATCTGGACAGTCTTCTAGCAGCTGGAGGGGTCTGCCAGAATCGTCATATTACAGGTTGTTGATTAAGGCGTCATCAATAATTCACTGGTTACATAATTTTCAAAGTCTTCCATGAATCTGGACAGTCTTCTAGCAGCTGGTTAATGCATGAATCTAGACAGTTTGGTCAAACTCTTGTAACATTCATAACATTTGAGTCTTGATGGTGGAAGATTCTGAATATTTTGGGAAAGAGCCATTAGGCCTTGGACGTTTTGTCTTCTGCTGGAATTAATATAAAGGACCAAGAACTAGTATAAATACTAGCTTTTATACTTAGTTTTATTTTTATTTCTTAATTTCCCATGATTTCCAAGACTCCCAACTCCTTCACGACCACGCCACCTCCAGCGTCGTCGCCGGCGCCTGTGTGCGCATTGGGGTCTTCCTATTTCTACTTTGGTCTCCATAGTGTTATGCCAATTAAAATAGATAGGAAGGTAATATATTCAATACTCATATTTTTCCTTCTCCATTTTTATGTGGGAATTTTTCTAAAGAAACAAGTCTTTTCTACTTTCTAAGAACATGAAAGGAATTATAATAGAAAACCTTTGATAATCTTTTAATAATATCAACAATCTCTTGTACAAAAAGTTGATAAGATAATTATTTTCTCTTTCTCACCAGCTATGTTTTTACATTTCATCTAATTCTTTTTTTTAATCTAGTTTTTCTCTTTTTAAAACCATTTGAAGGATAGAAAATTAAGATTAGGTTATCTGAACCGACTGCTAGGAGTAGTGTATACATGATTTTGGGAGACAATGAAGCCACTCTAGATTTATGTAACCTCTATCCAATGCTTCTTTGACCATATCCCTTTTTGGTGATTAGACCCATACAAGATGCATCCTTTAAAAGGAATTCAGAGAGTGGATGATCATCAATAAAAGAGAGCCATATATGATAATCAACCCCTATGTTTCTAAACTTTTTTGAAGCAAAACAATACAAATCAAAATCTCCAATAGTAGTCCATATTCTGAGGGCAGCATCCTGGTTATTTTTTTGGGCAGCGTCTTGAGTTTTCAAAATGATCGCTTTTCAAAAATCAAGTTTTTTCCCGTTTGTAGGAGGCGTATATACAAATTAAGTTTCGATTAATCTTAGTTCCAGGGTTTAGCAAGAAGTGTGAATAATATTATTTTTAGACGTGAGTATAACTGTTATGTTATCTTAACAATGATGTTATGATCCCGTACAAAAAGTGCAAACCCCCGATGCCCCACATAGGTCTACGTAAGGAATTAATTCCCTTCTAGCAAATATACATGTTTAGTTTCACGAAAAAATACCGTAAAATTATTGTCGTGAAACTGTATTTATTCATGAGGCACACCCTTGATATTTCTATCTCAGTGTAATCATTAACGGGTGTTGTTTTGCAATATTCCTAGGATTTTTTTTTTTGCTAATCGAAGGATATAATAAAGGTTAACCATCCAATCTTACAAAGCATATGAGCACCCAAGATGCAGGGCACTAAAAAAGTAGCAAAACAAACTACTCATATAAAACATTACAAGCTTTAGAAAACTAACTACAGCTAATATTTAAAGATATTACAAAGTTTCCCGGCCTTCTCAATCTCCTTTCGATTATCTTTCTCCTTGAATTTCTTACAATTCTTGAGCTTTATGTAATTCTTTTTTGAATGTTATTTATAATTTGATCCTCATTACTTCTTCTTCCATTGTGAACATGTGCATTCCTATTGCTCCAAATGAAATATATATATACGCAGTGAACCATCCTGCATATATAGCTTCAAGAAAAGCATTTTTCAGTTTCATCGCATGAAAAACTTACTAGATCATCCAAAGTATGGATATAAGGTAGTTTAACTCCACATTTTTCAAAGCACTTATTAATTATTCTTCTTGATAAAGATCACTCCAGAAAATATGGTTTCTATCTTCAATGGAGTTATAACATATTTTACAATGAATATTTTGTTGACTACCCCATTCATGCGACTTTTAGCAGGTAACCTATTAAGGCAAGCAAGATAAAAACAAAAACTGCACTTAGATATATTTTTCTTGTGCTAGACAATTGTAGTCTACTTTAGAATTGATCACTCTCTGTGATTCACTCACTACAAGAAATGTGATCTTTAGCGGTAAAAAATTTACCACTTAAAGTCTCGATTTTGCCGCTAATGTCTCTATTTGTTCGTCGCAATAAGTTCGTCTCTAAACACACCTTTTGTAGTAAATTATTTATTTTTGCCTTTATTGACTTTATCTTTAGCAACAAAAAATTCCTGCTAAAAATATAATTAGAGACCATTTTGGTGTTGCCGCAATAAATATTGCCGTTAAAAATATCATTAGAGGCCAATTTAAACGTTGCCGCAATATACATCATCTCTGATGATACTATTTATTGTAGTGACTGTCTTCTTAAAAATGAATTTCTTCTTATTCCAATAAATTTATCTTGTCCTTCAAATAGATTTTATTTGTCTTGTACCTGTTTAAGCTAATTAGGGATCAACTCATTTAGACCTCTAAGAATTCCTAGAAAGTTCCATCTTCCTTTGACAAAACGACTCTTAACTATGTTGTTAGCCCACACACTTCACTAACATTTATATCTCTAACATTTAGATCTCTATTGAGCATAGTACTAACATTACTACCATTAACTCAATTATCCTTAATTACTTAAAAATTTATTCACTTTTAAATATAACGCTCGAAATATAAAATAATATGTGAATTACAAAAATTAAGAAAAACTAGATGTGATAGTTCACATAATTACAAACCAATCAACAATCGAGAAAGAATGATAACAAATAAAACGACAAAAGAAAACCACATATGCACAATTTAGTAAAAAAAATTTAATCGAAACACAATTTAGTATTAACCAGAGCCTTGCGCGATATAAAGACAAATTTTGAGACGACATATTATTTTAAATTTAATGTAACAAACAAAATATAATTAAAAAAAGAAATGGTAGCTAGAATTAAAAGCAACCTTCCAACTCACATAATCTACACTATCTAACAATTTTTTTTTTTTTTTTTGGACGAACTATCTAACAATTTATATAAGGCGAAACTCGATCACGATATAACTAGCTTAAGTCGGGAATCTCCAAACAACTGGTCATTATCCATCACCATTAACGCAATCGTCAAGGCTAAAGTTATTCTCCACAGGAAATTGTGGCCAATTCAAATCTTGTCCTTCATCAAGCAAGTTAGGAGCAGGAGTATCCCAAAGCAAATATTCACCATTATCATCTTTAAAAACGGAAGCTTCATCAAGAAATGAAAGGTGATTAATATAATTATCATTATTATAATTACTACAAGATTCATTAATTTCTTCATGTATTGGCAAGTTAAGCTTAGCATTTGAACCATAAAGTCTTCGAGCAGCATCATCATAAGCTCGAGCAGCTTCAGTGGAGGAGTCAAAAGTGCCTAGCCATAATCGTGCTCCACGATTAGGCTCACGAATTTCAGCAACCCATTTGCCCCAAGTTCTTTGACGTACGCCTCTATATGTGCATAATGAATTTTCAGGTCCACCTTTGCCTCTCATGCAACCTTTTCGTGAACGCCCAGTTGTACGAAGTGGCTTCTTTTTTGGGGTACTTAGGCTCTTAAAAAATTTCATGCTTAGTTTAATTTTATCTTGTTAACTAATTAAGCTGGAATATCATGAAATTATGACAAAGAAGTCAATGGGATGTTCTCTTTTCGCTTTTGGGATTAGGGAAGTATTAATTGATTTTAGAACCAACGGTGTGGACAATTGTAAAGTGGAAGTTGAGTTACACGTTGGCAGTGTCTGGGGTAACACGTGTTGGAAGAAAGTTAGAAGGTGTCAAATGATCACATGTCATCTTTTACAAGACACCTATAAATACAATGAATGTTTTCAACTACCTCAGTGAAAAAACGAAAGTTCCAACTCATATTGACCTTATATTATTTAACAAATCAGGTTATTTATCCTTAAATCTCTATAAATAAATATTCGATAATTAAAAAATTTTGACAAATAAATAATATTTTTGATCCTGATTTAGAATAAAAGGCTAAATAAATAATCTCACTAAATACTTAATGAATAATTTCTTGAAAACCTTTAAACTATATAAATATAAATAAATAATCATCACACTTCATTATATATATAATTTCAATCAACAATGTTTGTAAAATAAGTTATTCTTTATTTTTAAAAAAAAGAGTATAAAGTTTTTTGCTTTTTTTCCACCAATTATTCCATCCTTGATTTTTTCTAGCGCAAACAAAATTCCAGGATTATTTTCCCGTGTTGTAGAACATAGTTTCCTAACGTGATTATTGCTTGATATGCTTTTTTTTATGAACATTTGGTGTGACACTACTATCATCTGGTTCTGGATCATTCTCATCATTCATTACAGACTCTCAATATTCATTATCGGTAGGTATTCCATAATGACATCATTTTCGTTAGAGTAGTTCAAAAGATGTTCGACATCTATCACATATCTATAGTGTAACTTAGAAATGACATCTGTTAATCATTCGATATCTTCTTCTAATTCATCAACTTCTACTCCAGGAACATCGAGTTTTTCAAATAGTATCTTACAATGTCGGAAACAATTTGCAATTGTTGTTTCCTTTATATCAAATTTCCAAGCCAAGGTAGTAAAGTTAATAACATCGAGAATGTTAATCTTTTTAGGATTTGATGAGTCAACTAAAAGGCTCTGCAAGATGTTAGAATTAAAATGACGTCGACAGTGAAACTTAAATGCCCAAATAATTCCACCATCACATGGCTGAATTTTAGATGTTATGTTAGGGGGCAAGAAAAATAACTCTACATTACTCAACCTGTCAACAACCTTTGGGTGAGTTGGGCAATTGTCTCCTAATAAGATAACCTTTCTACTATTCATTCTCTTGTCAAACTAATGTCAAAATTCTTGAAAAAGCAAACCCGTCATCCAAGCTTTCTTGTTGAAACGATACCCACAATTAAGATTGTTCATGCTCACATTCTTAAAGCATCTAGGTTTTGCATACTTACCAATAACTCAAAGGGTGACTTTGTCAGATCCATCACCATTACAACAACCCGCAACAGTAATTCTCTCTTTGTCTTTCGTTCGCCCTTTAAGCTGCTTTGTGGCAAGTGAATGGTCAGCTTCCAACCGATAAAACAATCTTGTTTCATCCATATTGTAATTATCCTTCAACTGAAATTGGTCTAATTTAGACCTTATTCCAGGTAAAGCATTTTCAATGTCCTCCATGCTCACAAAACCGCTTTCACCAAACAGTAGGTAGGAATATCTTGCCTTTAACGTTCCAACCATCCACTTGAAAAGCTAACTCTTAATTTGTTTCAGCATACATTTTTTTGAATTTTTTTTTGCTTTACCTTGAATCATTTATCCTGACATATTCACATTTGCTTGCCTTTGAAGAAACCATTCACACAAAACTTTCTCCAAATCGGTGTACTTCGCTGATTTGTGTCTTTTAGCATCGCTAATTTTCATCTCCTCCAATAAATACTCTGCTTATCTTTTAATCTATTTAATATTGTGGTTTGGATAGAATCCAAACCAAACTTTTCTTCATCCATGCTTGCATATTCTTTTGCATAAGAGCATCTCCAGCGGTTGTTAAAAACAACCGCCATCTGCAAATTTTTGCAGGAAAATGACTTTTGCAAAAAAAAGCTTCTTTAGTGGTTTAATAATCTTACCTTCAAAATGCAAACCCCCTCTATATTCTTAGATTTTTCTCCATAAATGGAGAAATACTATTCACTTGGCAAAAATATTTCAATTAAAAATAAAAAACAATTCCACTATATAGCTGCCAATAAACAAAAATATAAATTAGTATTATTGTTTTGATTAAACTTTAACTTTTTTTAGTATAATAATTCTACTTTTTATTAGAATAAAATTTGTGTAGTTAAAGTTTTTTAATATTAGAATAAAATTTATATTTCAATTAATTTTCATGATATAATTTTTTAACATTAGAATAAAAATTATTTAATCATATTTATTTGTATATTAATTTTACAAAATATATTTTTATTAAAATTAGAATAAATTTTATTTAGTCAAATTTATCTTTTCTATTAATTTTTTAAAATATAATATTTTTTTAACATTAGAATAATATTTATTTAGTCAAATATATTTTTATATTAATTTCTTATAATTAATATAATTTTTTTTAACTTAGAGTAAAATTTATTTAATCATATTTTTAAAAAAAAATTATATTAATTTTTCGTAATATTAATTTTTTTAACATTAGAATAAAATTTATTTAATCATGACAATTTTATAAAAATTATTTTTATAAAATAAAATATGTAACAAAATATAAAAAATAAGCATACGTAAAAGACGTTTTTTACTTTTGAAAGCACTATTTTGACATTTTGCAAAAAGGTTTCCTCTATTTTAAAAACACCACTAAAGTAGGTACCTCCAAAAAATCATATTTTTTTGCACATACACTATTAAAGTTGCCATTTTGCCAAAATGCTTCCTCCATAATGCCAAACCGCTGGAGATGCTCTAAGTGTTGGGTGTTCCTTCTTATGCTCAAATATGACCCTCCTTATCTTGTCAGTCAAAAATATTTTTGTTGATGGCTTTGGATTTTGATTGGAAGCCATCAAATTGAATGTTAAGAAAGATATGGTCGAATGAATTACTTACCAAATCAAGACTTTAGAAATATTATATATATATATATATATATATATATATATATATATATATATATATATATATATATATATAGTTTGTAGTGTAGGTTAAATACATCTTCTAAAACTCTAGATATTCCATACATACATACTATTTTGTTAGTAGTTTCAAATACATTGTACATACTAAGTACAAAAATATACTTAGTCCACATACATATATGGTTCATGTATTACTAATATAATCTCTTCAATTTCCAATATACATATATATTTATATTTATATAAAATCTCTTGAAATAAAATTATTACCTAGTAGGCACGTTTGTACACTACAATACGTAAAGTAATTATTCGTACGAGAATATAAAAATGTGCAAAAATATTATCTAAATGAATAAAAATTCATTTATTGATAAATGAATAATATATTCATTTATCGATAAATAAACAATCTCGCTAAACGAAAAAAATTTCTTGGTCCCAAGTCTATTCATTTATAGAGGTTTAAATGTATATATCTTACGTCTTAAGTCAATATATATTAAATTATAATACTTATTTTATTAATTTAATAACATATATCTTAATCCTTTAATTAATAATAATAAACTAATATCAACACTAAATATATTAATTAATTAATACAATTTTTGTAGTTTTAATGACAAACAAAACATTTTATCACTAAACATTTGCCTTAGTTTACAATAAATATTCCATAACTAAAACATTATCTAATGTTTTTTATTCCATCACAAAGAATTAAATTACTTCCTGAAATTATTCAAATAATACAACTAATCCATCCAAATCAGCAAAGTTTGAAAGCATCGCTAAACATGTTATATATATATAACAAATAAACAATAGTTAAAAATCAATAAAGATTAAAATATAAGTATAAAATAGCGAGTCGATAAATAACAGTCTGAACAAAATAATGGGTTGACATATATATCAATGGGTTGCAAGTGTAATAAAAATACGTTGTCTTAACAAATATGGTTGGTTGATGGCGCATAAAGCATTTAGTTGTCTACATAATGCAGTGGGTTGCAAATACAAATCTAATGGGTTGTCTACATAATATTGTCGATTATCAATATAGTGGGTTGTCTACATAGTGCAGTGTGTTGTCTAAACAAAAACAAAGGAAATTGATGCACAAAAATAAATTTAATTAATAAAAACTCGATGAACACAAGTCCGTTAATGATACGAAAACGAGAAAAAATCAAATAATGGTAAAAAAGATACCTGAAAAAGTACAAACTCTTACTCTCGTATGAACACTAGGAATTTTGTTCGAAAAAAGAAATAAATTTGATAAAAAAAGATAGAGTTATCAGATAACATCAGGCCAAAAAATGTAAACCATTTGTCAGTTTGATGCATCATAATCATAACCTTTAAATACAAAAAGTTGTTATGCAATAAATAGAATCAATTTACACATTTTGAATTCGCGGATAGAGAAAAATAGTTAAATTGCAACCCACAATTGTAGTACTAGTAAGAGTAGAATAGGTAAATTGTAATAATATTTGACCTTTTGATAGAAAAAATTATAGACTTATTAAGACAAACAAATCAATAAAAATGATATTTTGAGTAATTATCTCATTAAAAAAGGAAATAATCAATCACATACTTATTTAAATAAAATATTTTTATTTGATATATAATATTAAATTTATATTACAATTACTCTATTTTAATATTCAAATATTTAATGCATAACTAATATTAATATAATATTAATAATTTTAATATAATTTTTTTCTCCTTTAATTATTATTTTAAATCAGCCATATCCCTCCCCAACCATCACCACCATCTTCAACAATCACCACCAATTCTAGTATCTTCCACCACCATCAATTGAATTTTGCAAATTCGTAAATCATTAAAAGAAACCATAATATTTTTTCATGTTTTATGCTTATCACCCTACTACATGTGTGGTCATTCTGGACCACACCTTTAGCGAGGAAGTCCAATTCCTCGCTAAAGATACCCTCGTTTGCGAGAAAGGTTATTAGCGAGGACAATTATACTCGCCTATGTGGATTTGTTTTCTTGCGGAAGAAAAAAGAATTAAAAATTAAAACATTCTTCGACATTGTACTTATCTTCGGCGATGACATTTTTGTCCTCGTCATTGAATATCATTTGCGAGGACATATTAAGTTTTTAGCGAGGACAAATGTCCTCGCTAATAAATAACGACTATATATCTGTCAGCGGGCTGAACACAATTGATGGTGATATTTATCCCCAACAATAACCTTATCCTTAAATGCTTGAATTTTTCCCCAATCCACAACTTGTGACCGGTCTCATTATTAACAAAACTTTCCTACTATATCGTACATGTGTGGGTCCCACTTCTAATAAAAAAAATTGATCAAATTCTCCAAATCAGGTATTTTCAAAATTTAATCTTTTTTATATTTTGTTTAGATTAAGTAATTGTACTATTATGTTCTGATTATATAAATACAATGTGTATTATTAGGTGTATGTTAGGTATAATGTATACTTTTTGGATATATTCGTTATTTTTATAAATTTGCTTAATCATTTTTATTTGGTTATAACTATAATTAAATTTTTAACTCAATTTAGATATTGTATCTGATATGGACAAGAGTTGGATTAAATCAAATAATGTTGTTAGAAGGAAATATTTTTCGGGTATGAGGGATTTTATTAATTTTGCAAAAGAACACATGGATATACCAAGTAAAATATTTTGTCCGTATAATCATTGTTTCAATAATAAAAACCATTTCTATTGACGATGTTAGAACAGATCTTTATAAATGGATTTTTTGTTCATCGTATGAGGTTTGGACGAACACGGGAAAGAAGAAGTAATTCTCGTGAATGATCCAATTGTAGATAATGAAATGTTGAATGTGTTGGATGTTTTGAGACCCACTATTGAAGTTGGGGGCCACTCTGGTAACACCGTGATGGGTGACGAGAATCTTAATAGATGGGGTCGTGGGTATTTTGACGCGTTGTTCGAGGAAATGGAGACAAAGTTGTACCCTGGTTCTACTACGATGGGCTCCTTGAACTTCATAGACAAGTTAATGCATGTCAAAGTGAACAACAAGTGGACAAACACCTCTTTTACCAAACTTCTTAACCTTTGCCATCCCGTTTAAATAAACAACAAACAATACGGGAATCAACTCTGCAGAGTACGGATCGCAGGTAGCAAGAAATGATAAGTATATATTCGTTCGCAAGGATGGATTGACAATTAATGGTTTTCATGGTAATATAAATGTGTAAATTATGCAATTTGACTAACAAAAAAAATGGGAATATTTGTTGGGTTTTATATAATTTATAGCTAAGACAATATAATAGTAAATGCAATTTAAAAGTAATAAATATCACCTAAGAATAATGAAAACAAATAACTAGAATTAATAAAAGATTAACTTGATGAGAAAAGAGTTTGAGGATATTGCCAGATAATACCTTATTCAGCTAATTGACTTCGCTATAACTAAGGGCGAATTGGTTTAATGTTATCACTAGTCAGATTCTAATGCGATTAAGTCTCCATAAGGGAAAACTTGGCAAACTTAATTCTATCCTTACTCGTCTCTTGGCTTTCAGGTTGGTTCACGTTCACATTACCTTAAGTGACTACCTAGCGTACTAATATCGTCTGATAAAAGGCACTAAACATTCATATCCTAGTTCAATAATCCTTCCCCCCACCCGGGTGTTAGTTAGATTATATCGGTTCCTGCTACCATAGCCACAAGAACATGAGTATTTAAATCACAAATACAAATAATGGAATTAAAAGCAAACCCAATTCAATTAAATATAAAATTCATATCCCAAATGTAATTAACAATAATCAAAAAGCTAACATAATGTATTATCATAGCATCCTCAAGAAAAAAAAGTTTAGCTCATAATCAAATTAATAAAAAAAACAATAAAACTAATTAAAAATAAAGATGAAATCATGTTTAAAACCGGAGATAAATGATATTTACTGTAGAAGGTGAAGAGAATTGAAGGATAGTTGAGGTAGAAATCATGGGATCATAGACAAACCCCTGTTCTTCCTCTTTCTTTCTTTTCAAGAGCTTCCCTTTTCTTATTTCTCTTCTGGATAATGTTGAGTACTGATAGAAACTGCGTCTGTCAAATGGGGGCTGGAAAAGAAGCTTATATAGCTCCTGAATTCGTTTGAGCTCTTCTTAGGGTTTAGAAATAGGTTAAAATGAGCCCAACCCGTTTCTACTTTAAGCAGATTTTTGGTTCGAACCACTGCACTTGCAAATGTCATTAATTTTTCGTCTTAACTTCGAATTGAGTGTCGTCACTTGCCACGCGACCCTGACGTCAAGCTGTTTCCAACCAAAAAGGTTCCAAATTGAAAACTCTTACCTGAAAATCGTAGTAACAGAAACACTTCGGTGCAATAAATCTCCGAAAAAAACTCTAACTCTCCACTATGGCTCTAAGCTCAAATTACGCTTTGGCTTGGGGTTTATCTTCAATTTTGACTCCTCATCTTCATCTTGGACCCTTGTATCAAGTATGTACCTAAAGTTACAAACTAAACATACAATTAAAACACAAAAATCTCTATAAACATTAATAAGTCCAAAACTAGGGGTAAAAGTGCAATATAAAAAATAATAGGGAAAATCCATCACTTAGGCCCAATAAACTCCCAAAATAATATCTCCATTCATCACAAATAGAGAGACACCACTTCTTATGTTGTTGTGCGGTGTTTTGTTAGAAGATCATACTTTACCTTCTTCTTATGAAGAGTGCAACAAAAAGATGAAAAGTTTATGCATGGGATACATCATGATCAATGTGTGTTTAAATGATTGTGTTTCGTATTATAAAGAAAATGAAAAACTGAAGAAATGTCAAGTATGTGGTGAATCAAGGTGGAATCCGAAGAAGGAGACGAAAGTGCCACATAAGAAATTGCGTTAACTTTAATTGCACCAAGGTTGCAGAGAATGTATGATTCGAGGCACCCCTTAAAATATATGATTTGGAACCATACCCAAAAGAGTACAAACAAAGATGTGTTGCGTCATCCAGTTGATGGTACTAGTTGGAAAATACTTGACGAGATGAATTCCGAGTTTGCTAGTGAAGCACGTAATGTATTCCTTGATTTGGGCATTGAGGGGGTTTGTCCTTTCTTCATGAAAAACAACTCATATAGCACGTGGTTGGTTATATTGACAATCTATAACTTTTTTTCTTAGTTGTGCATGAAAGAATCCACCTTTCTGCTTACTTTGTTGATTCTGGGTCCTCGTTCACCTGTAAAAGATATGGATGTATTTCCCTGTCCTGTTATAGATGAGTTGGAAATATTGTGGGCACGAGGATCGTTACATACGATGCACATATAAAGGGGGAATCTGTAATGAATGTTTGTTTATTGTTAACGATTAATGATTACCTGCTAGATCATACACTTCGGGTCAAGGTTACTTAGTGTGCCCAGAATGTATGGATTCTACCCCGCCGATGAATGTGAATAAAGGGGTTTTTTATTTTGATCACAGACGGGTTATCTATTAGGCATCGGTTTAGGTAAGATGTATCTTTGTACATGAAAGTCAAGCATAGGGCCCCACCTAGGAAACAAAGTCCCACTGATATTCAGACACGGTTAGATGGGTTGTTTGCCTTGGTGTCTCCCGTCGATAAATAGAATGTCAAATCTTGAAAGAAAATACACCTCCTCAGAGAACGGATCGTGGGTAGCACGAGTATAGTAAGTAGAGTATCGTTCCACATAGATTAGTGCGATATTTGTATTTTATTCTAGAGAAAATGTAAAGTTCATAATCTATGAATGCAATAAATAAAAGAAAATAGGAATAATTGTTTGGTTTTTGTAAAATCAACTAAGAATGAAATGGAAAGCAATAAGGTTAAACAAGTAATGATAATTAAACTAATGGTTACACTAAAAGTAAACAAGAAATGAAATGAAAGATTAACTCGATTAAGATGGATGCTTGAGGATATTGTTAAGTAATTTCTAATACCGTTAAATGATTTTGCTATTCTATAAGGGTGATTTGGTTTTGGTATTCACATTAGTCGGGAATCTAAGCCACACTCTATCCCCTATTCGGGCACCTAGAGCATCTACCTTACACACCCTCCGGTTATCCGATGTATTAAAGAACAATACCCAAAGAATACCTAGCGAGCAAGGAACTCACTCGTCCAAGGCACTAGGCGTTCAAATACTAAGTCCGTAACCTCGCCCTCGAGCAAGTTTTAAACTATTTTACAAGAGCTCCTGCTACTTGTCCAGAGCACAAGAGTATTTAACACAAATATAAGAACAATATGATATGAAATAATGATAACCCAATTCAATTAAATGCCAAATAACATCCCAAATGTAATAACAATCTCAAATAAATAAACAATAGTAATTACATTAACATTCTCAAGCACATATAAGTTTAGCTCACAAATAAATTAATACAAAATAAAACAAAACTAATTAAAACTAATGACATAATCATGTTAAAAAAACAAGATATGGTTACTGTTGAAGATAAAGTGAATCAAAGCTTTGTTGAGGCAGGAATGAAGGGTTCATGGATAAACCCTTCTTCTTCCTCTCATGTTCTTCTCCCGCTTCTCTTCTGATGGATACAATGATTTCTAAAAATGATGTATATCCATACAGGGGCTGAAAAATGACTTTAAGTATTTTCAAATTTTGTTGGGCCCTCTCCAGTATTAAGAAATTAGGTTAAAGAATGGTCCAACCCATTTTTGGATGCTGCAGGTTCAAGGTTCAAGCCACGAGAATGGTTTTTGGCATAACTTCTTCATTTTAACTCCAAATTGACTTCCTTCACTTGGTACGCGATCGTGACTTCAGGCTATTTCCAACCAACTAGGGATCAGGTCCAGAACTCTTCATCAAAATTTTGTGGTGACTCCACCCTTACAGTGCAATACTACTCCAATAATCGCTCTAACTTCCCGTAGTGGCTTTTAGTTTCATTTACGCTTAGACTTGGAGTTTCTCTTCATCTTTGGACTTATTCTCTTCATTTTGGACCTTGTATCAAGCATGTACCTAAACTAAACACTAAACACACCATTAAAGCACAAAAATCTCTATAAACAGCAAATAGTCCAAAAGAAGAAGGAAAAGTGCAATATAGCAAAATATAGGAAAAAATCCACCACTTAGGCCCAATAAACTCCTAAAACAATGTCTCTATTGTGGATTTATCTGTCACAAAAATAGATACATCAGTTGCCAATTGTGTTTCCTGGTAAATAACAAGTATTTGGTGGTATGGCGACAAATAAAACAGATCCTCGTGAGATTAATTGGAAGAAAAAGAGTGGTCAGAAAATTTGTTAAAACATAACATTGATGTTATGCATTGTGAGAAGAATATGTGTGATAGTTTTCTTGATACATTCGTTAGTTTAGATGGAATAATCAACAAAGATAATGTGAAAACGAGAAAATATCTAAAAGATATGGGTATCAGGAAAGATTTGTGGTTCTTCGAGAACCAAGGGAAAACGATACTACTAGAGGCAGAGTATGTGATGCCCCTGGGAAAGCGATGTATGTTTTTGGATTGGTTGAAGGCGCAAAAGTTTCCCGATAGATTCACTTCTAGTTTATGGATCAACGATCAAAGTGATTTGGGGAAGATCATTGGTATGAAATCCCGTGATTGTCATATATTAATGTATTTTTTGTGGCTAGTATACCAGGGCTAATTGACATTAAATTGATTAACGATTTTATTATTGGATTGTGCAAGGTGTTTAGAAATATTTGTAAAAAGAACCTAAGTAAGAAAGAACTAGAATCGGGAAAGTCTGATGTGGTTAAGCTTATGTGCAAGGCGGAGATGATTTTTCCTTCCGTTTTTTTTGCATAATGGTTCACCTTGTCGTACACTTGTACGAGGAAGCTCAGTTAGGATGTCCGGTTCAAATGCATTGGATATACCCGTTGGAGAGGTACTTGAAGATACTTAAAGAATATATTTGGAATTCGGCTAGGCTTGAGGGTTCAATAGTCGAGGGATACGTTTTAGAGGAAACATTGACTTTTATATATCAGTACCTTCAAGAAGAAAGAACAAAATTCTAGATACAGTGAGATGATTCTTGAACCCTAAAGAAACATATGTGTTTAAGACTCAATGCCATCCTATCGGTAAAAAAGTGTTTTGTAATTTACCATTAAAAGGGAAGGAACATATCGATTGGTATATTCTTCTTAATTGCGACGAGATCCAAGCCTATATGACGTAAGCTTTTAGGGAACACAAGTCCACGCTACAACTCCCTGATATAGGAAACAATCACCGAGTGAATTTTCATCGATGGTTCTTGAAAAAGGTATTTGAGTTCTTAATTTTTTCAATTACTTCATCTATGTTACAACTAATAACCGTTTTTGTGGATATGTGCATTTAATGCGCAAAACTAGTTATCCACTTGCTTTCGATGATTTTTTGTTGTTGGGAAACATGTCGGATGGCCCCGTATGTAGATATGAGTCTTGTGTTGTGAACGGGGTCAAATGGGCTACTCGTGACAAGGGAGAAAAGAGAGTAACTTAGGACTTTGGAGTTTGTACTATCACAGGTGGAGAAACTTATTACGCTGAGTTAGTCGTAATTGTGAAGTTGGAATTCACTAATGGGTGCTCACTTATGTTGTTCGAGTCTAAATGATATAACATCAACAAGAGAACAAAAATAGGAAATCGGAACACGAAGCAACAATGATCAACACAGATTCTTTCCGATGGAGTGAAAAACCATACATTTAAGCAACTTAGGTGAAGAAGGTCTTTTATATCGATAAAATTAATGCAAAGAATACGCAAAAGGGGTGGAAAGTTGTTTGGGAAGTAAATTATCGACACTGATGGAGCCCCAATTTATGGGGTGCAGAATCGATATCCACTGGTTCAGATCCGATCACGATTCCTTAGGTTGATATGAACTTGGACCCGAAATACTCGTTATTACAATTGACTACTGGTCAAGGGATATAGATTGATCTTTCCATGTAAGATCTTGGACCCGAGAATTTGATTGAAGTCGATGACGATGTACATGATGACACGTTGGATGAGTACGGGACAGACGAGGAAACTATATATATATATATATATATCAATAGTGATGACGATAACATAAGCGTTGATGGGTACGAGACAAACTAGATGTTTCAGTAGTATTTATTATTTTCTAATTTTATCGAAATAATGTACTTTTGGAATGTTTTTTATTTTGATTTTGTAATGTAAGTTGTGTTATTTTTTTAGATTCTGTATATTTTGGTGTTGTGTTATAGTATTTTAACAAGGAAAAAATGGTTTATAAAGAAAAAGGCATTTTTTTCATTTGCGAGGATTTATCCTTGCTAAAGACTGAAGAACCCCTCACAAAAAGGTTTGTATCACTCACGAGGAGTTCTTCATGATGAACTCCTCGCAAAAGATCGAGATATCTTTGACGAGGACATTATCCTCGCCGATTCAAATATTGAAAATTACGGTCTTGCTTCCCGTTCGGATTATTCAAGGGTCTTTTGCAAGGACATGCTTTTTTAGCGAGGACATGTTCCTCGCGAATGTCAAAACCTCCTATAAATCCACGATTTGGTTCATTACTTTCCCACAACTCCTTCTTCTTCTTCTTCTCTATTTTTCTCAGAGCTCCACGAATGTCGACGACTAATCTCGTGGTTCCGAGCTCCATAATAACATTAAAGAAGGCAAGAAACAAAGATATTAACATTAAATTCACTTAATTTTTTTATCAAACCTAATATTCACGTGTTTTTTTGTTTTTGTGTATATTTTTCCACCATTTCCCGCGACAAGCTTGTGATTCCTACCTCTATAACAACATTAAACAAGGTATGTATTCTTTAATTTTTTTAACCTCATAAAATATAAAAATTTGATTTCCTTTTTTGTGTATTATGAAATCCAAAATATATTATTGTTTTAAATGTTTATGGTGCATTAAATTGTTGCGAATAACATGTTTATGTTATCTTTTTAATTTTTTTAGTGAATATTTTGCAATTTACAGTTTAATTAGAGAATTATTCGTGATGAATGGCCTTATTTTTGAAAAGTAATTATATACTAGGTATTAAAGTGAAAAAAAATTTAGAAAATTTCAGGGGTTTAAATTATAAGTTTTGGGTATAAATGAATTTTTTGAAACTTTTGGATTTGAATGAATTTTTTTTGAAACTTAATGAAATTTTAGGCTTCAAATGTAATTTTTAATATTATTTAGTTCCTTAAATATATTTTGTAGAAAATTTTAGGCCTTAGTATAATTTAATAAACTTTTTAAGGTTAAATGTTTTGATATTATTTAGTGTCTTAGATATAATTTGTAGAAAATTCAGGGACTTAAGTAATTTAATAAAATATTAGGGTTTAACAATATTTTTTAGGGTCTAAAACATAATTTTTAGAAAATTTTGGGTAGTTGTGTAATTTAATAAAATTTTAGGGTTTACACATAATTTTTAATATTATTTAGGGCCTAAAATCGAGTTTTTAGAAAATTTAGAGTCTTATTGTAAATTAATAAAAATTTAGGGTTTAAAAATGATTTTAATTAAAATTTAGAGCCTAAAATGCATTATTTAGAAAATTTAGGGTCTTAGTATAATTTAATAAAATTTCGTGGTAAGGAACACAACTCAATACTTTTTAACATTTACGAATCCTAACATCTTTATACTTGACTGAAACAGGATGGGGAGAAGAACCAAGTGGTTCTTCGAGCACCAGTGGAGGTTCAAGATGCCCTTCCCCAAATGATCGAATTTTTCTTCGATATCGACTATGAGAAGTAGAAGACTGAGTGGAGGACGGAAGCGTATGAGAGATCGAATGTAAGTATTTAATTACCATCTCAAAAATTTATTTTGAGTTTGAGATTTTATTAAATATTGTTTATTTATTTCATGTAACAAGATGCACTGAGAGTCATCATGCATGAAAGAGTCAAGGAATCTTTAACTCAATCTGACTCGTCATCATCTGCAACGTCCCCCATGCAAAAGGATCGGGTGGAGACAGTTATGGAGGCGGCCCACCATGGTATGGGTGAAGGGACCCAAAGTTGGATCCCCGGAGTTGGAGCGCCTCCCAAGGCCAAACATTCGAGGAGTGCTACTGACCAGCCACTTGATAAGTTGGGCTGGGACTTTTCGTGGGTGATGGAGCCACAACGAATATCGTATCTTGGTGGCCAGGGATCCATTCATTCCGGAGGACAAAAGATCTCAATTCACGAGTTCGACGGCTACCACCCAACTCACGAGCCACAACCTAGAAGATCGGTTGATTGAATCCCTCTCCTTTGTTAATCGGATCAGATTAGAATATGGGCTATCTAATTATGTGCTTCTTTGCGCTAAACCTGCTACCAGTATTTCCGATCATCCTAGTTCAGATAGTCATCCTACATGTCCTTCAACCAACCAACCCAACCAATTAAGATTTTAAGACGAGGCTGAAGATGAATATTTGACTTTTATGATTTTTTTTGGACAAGTTTAAAACAAAAATCGATCCTATCCATCATCCGATGCCTAATCTAATGAAATCGACAATGATCGTATTGGTTGTTGCACCGCCTCCGTTGGGTCGGTGTCTAGCCTTCTTTGCAAGAGACTTGGCTTGGGCATTGAACCTTCGCGGTAAGTACGAGAAGGTTGTGTGCCCCGATTCTTCCACCATCGTCATGATTCTTTGGATGATTGGCTGATTCGTCCATCTTGCGGTTGACACTCCCCTAATACCTTCTATTACCTCAAGGTTATCAGTGTATATCAGCTTTGGTGTTTTTGGAAGCTCCATCCCTTGCTCCGTTGCTTTTACGACTGCAATTGCTTCTCCTTCCAAGATTGAGTCGTATCTGACAGTGTCTTGTATTTCGTTGCGTTGGTTTATCCTGTGGTGTATCTGTATGATGACTATTCATGTGGACTCGTTATTAGTTGTAAAGGATGCATCACATAAAAATGTTATACCGTCCGTTTTGTATGTGGGTATTGTAACTTCTATCATTGTGCTGATGATGTTTGGTTCTGGTTGTCGCCCCATTGCCTAGATATTTCCGTGTAATTCTGCCATAAGGTTTTGTGTCATTTTTATTACCTGGTCCACGTCTATGACGACATCTTCATGCAAAGATTTCATTTTGGTTTTCCAGACGTTCTAAAGCATTATGAACATGTAGTTTGTTATCATAGTTTTTCCCACATGCCTTGTTCGTAGGTTTCCGTGATTTCCTTGATCCAGTTCCCTAATGTGCCAATTTCTTTTTGTTGTATCCTGATCTGTAATGTTGAAACTGTCCAAATTGCTTGTGTGATCTTGCAGTTCAAAAGTAGGTGTACTACCGTATCTTTCTTAGATTGGCACGATATATAGTTTTGTGTGTTATTGCATTTCCTTTTGCATAAGTGTTGCACTTGTAAAATATTATTTGAGTAAGAGGAATCTACGATTTGCAGCCCAAATATCACACCCATTAGGATATAAAGCCCAAGTTACTATTAGTTCTAACAAAAGCCTACACGTATATAACTACCATCACCACTTACCTTATTACCCTTCCTTTACATCTTACAACAAATTCGTCTCTCTCCTACTTTTGCTGACACCATGTAAATATATTATTGATTTTCTCAATATAGTATTACTATTCAATATAGTAATACTATTCTTCCTTTATTTAAACGAATGGATCTGTACCCACGGGTACGGACATATATTTAGATGTGTCCAGACATATGTATTAGTGTGTACAGACCTATATTTTTTTTAACGTTTTTAAGGTGTGTTTGTGCCGATTTTTTTTTGTATATGTTCATTTTCTCAAACATGTCCAAGTACATGTACCCAATGGTCCGCACACAAGTCATTTTTTTTGTCCATAATTATGCTAATGTGTCCATTTACAACAAGTCGTTTTAATTTTTTTTTCTATTTATTTAAGAGATATGTCCGGACACATAGGTACAGACATACATACGTTAATTTTTAAATTTGTTAAGTTAAGTAAAATGATTTTTTATATAATTACAATTATAGTTGTCCAAGTATAATTGTTCAATTGTCCATCTAATTGTCTATCTAATTGTCCATCTAATTATCCAATTGTCTATCTAATTGTCCAATTGTCCAAGGTAGGGCTGTACACAATACATCGAATGGGTTGTACATATATGTAGTGTGTACAGTAGGGGTTGTATATTCATAAAAACACTAGTAAAACAAGCAGAATTTTGTTTGGGTATGGACCCCAGTGTCTATACCAATAAATTCATCTATCTGTTACTTGAAAAACAATGGAAAAAGTAAATGAAATTAGACAAACCCAAGATTTTAATCAAAACAAAAAAAGAAATTAGATTGAAAAAAAGAAATTAGATTGAAAAGAAATTAGATTGAAACTATTGTGAGATACGGGCTTAGGGCTGGACCGGAGCGGAGAATGTGGCTGGACCTAAACGAATCACGAGCGAAACCAAAGGTTGGCGATGGTGGTGGGGCGGCGAGAATGGCGGCGCAGAGGGATGAGATCCGGTGATGCAGAGATATGGGACGAGATCCGCATTTCTGGTGTTGTGCAACATCGATGGAGATCTGCTTGAGTGGCGGAGGTCTTTCTTGTGCGCAGAGGCTACACGAACACGACGAACAGGACCACCGGATCTGTGCAGCAATGGTGAGATCTAGGCAGAGGATGGTGGCAGCGAGTGGAGGAGATTGTGGTGTTGGGTTGGTCAGAGGGAAGGATGATGGTGGTGTTGGGCACACGACGAGGTGGCGAGAAGAGATCTCGGTGACAGTAGCGAAGCAAATCGGTGGTGGGAAGGTTGTTGCAGATCGGTGGTGGGAAGGTTGCTGCAGCAGTGGTGGAGAGCTTTTTTTCTCTTCACACAGCGAGGTTTCACACGGACAAAAACAAACGCTATATTATGTTTTTGTTTTGTGGAAAACCTTTTCACTCTATGGTCTTTCACATTCCCAACAAAGAACGATTTGACTGGCCACGTGAATGGAGAGAGAAGCTTCATAAGGGGGCTTTTATGTCTTTCCACCTATACTAGTTACTACCTAATGACTAACTAGTAGGCCTTATGATATAAGATTCACACTTTTGAGGCCTTAAACATTAATTCACCCTTTGAGTTATAATGTTTTCTAATTTGTTACAAATTAATGCATATTTGAAATGAAAATTAAGACAAGTTCTTTTTTTTTTTTTATCAAAAGTAGACAATCTTGTGCAAAAGTCTCGTCAATGTCTATAAATAATTTTTTTTTTTTGATATCTTTTACACTTTTTTTATTATTAATATAGGTGGTCAGGACCGATTTAAAAAATATGCACACCTTAATAACTTTTTATGCTATTGTAATAATTATCTTTTTGAATAAAAGAAGATTGTAATATTTTTCATTTTTAATCTGCTTCCAATTACTGATAATATCAAATACGTACATGATTGGTCTCGTCTAATATTTTTTGAAGTTTTTTTTTTTTTTTTAAACTTCTCTTACATGGCCTTCAAAATGATCTTGAAATAGATTTTGCAATTTTGCAATTTCCCGACTAAATTTTTTTCACATAAAGTGAGAATTCAATGAAATTACAGATCTAATAGCAAAATGCCTTCAAGTGAAAATTCAATGAAATTGCAGATCAATAAAATGCCTTAGAATTAAAAAAAAAAAATCTTTATGGAATTCTACCAATATCATTGATGGTCTATAGTAATTTCTTTTTTTCTTGTTAGACCAAAATAAAAAAGTTTAATTATTATATAATTTTTGCTTTACTTTTATCTTTTATAGATAATTTGTTATTCTTACATAGCCGAATATAAATCCATAATATTATAAGAAGCACTGCAAAAAGGATGAGATGAAAGGGAGTTTTTTCTTTTTCCTAATTTGGTACTGAAATTATACAAAGTATATATATTTTTTAAACATTAGGTGCGAGGTTTAAACACTTCAATAAATTTTGTTAAAAGTCCTGAAATTTGACGCTCTTGCATTTCCCTGTATATTCTTCTATGGCTGCTTTCAATTGTAACACAAAGCATTTGGGATGAGTGTTTAAAAAATCATCGTCATCCCTACTGTGTATGAAAAAGTAAAAATAAAAGAGTAATGTGTTAGTTATACAAGTGAACAAGTGATACGCTAAAAAACAAAGAGTAAGCCCAAACATGATACGCGAGTCACACCCACCTTTTCAGCAACACCGTCCAGTTTAGTTTAGTCAAATGTGCAAGCATTTGAGAAAAGGATGTATAGTACGTGAAGATGTTATGAACATGTTAATTAGTGTGCTATGAACAACATAGAAACTTTGTATGTCGCCCTGAACAACTAGTAGTGTTACTTGCTGCTCTTTGTAGGGTAACTATTTTGAGTAATAACATACTTGGATGGCCGGAAAATTCAAACAAGTGATTAAATATCAAATATGAGAAAAGAAATTCTAGCTCAAAAAGATTTACACGAAAATCTGAAAAGAAAATACTAGATCTGACAACACCAAACCCTAAGAAAGTTCATGTACAAAATTTTAAAAGAAAATGATGAGTAAAATGCTAGATCTGACAATTTTCTGACTAAATTTGTGGAGCTGAAGCTCAGACTGAAAAAAATTTAATTACTACTACCAACACCAAACCATACAAATGTTCATGTACGATACGTATTAGGTACACAAGAACAACACACGGAATAATCAAACTAATAAAAGATCAATAATATATATAACATAAACCAACCTTAGATCGGCCTTTGTACGTCTCTGATAAAGTAAGTGAGTCATTGCAGCTGCAGCATCATCAAGATTCTCAAATGAAGGCTCTGGAAAGGAAATGAGATTAGGGCCCAGAAAGTGTCTACTGATGCACTTTCCGGACCACCTCACCTAATAATGATGTTTCCTCAAATCCTTTGTGAATCTTGATGGTGCTGCACTCGCAAAAACTGACTGGAGTACATCTTGAAACCATCGCTAGTCAAACCATCATGAATGCATATAAAGTGTAAAAAAAGTGTAATTATAAGGGTTTGAAAACTACTAATTACTCGTGTAACCTAATCTCTTGGAAACCCAAATAGATTTAGTCTAGGAACATCATAAAATTGATGCAATCTTAATTCCAACACTAATCCTGTAGTACATCTTATAGAAACAAGGGAAAGAAAAAATCCAGCAACAAAATTTTAAAACAAATGTGTAAGAGTTAACATAAAAATCACTCAAAAGGGAAGAATAAATCCCCAAGTATACAACCCTAACCCTAGAGTATTAAGAATGAAAACAAGCAATTATAATTAAAAAACAAAACCATATAAACACTTATCTGGAGTAAAAGAAAACGGAAAGAAAAAGGAATTAGAGAAATGTAAGAGAATGGAGATTATAAGAGTGTGTGAATATATTTATAGAGATATAAAACTTCAATAAGATATATTAGGGTTCGTTGGTGGCAATAAATATTGGTGAGAGAAAGAAAGATATTATGGTACTGTCACCAGACAGTTGCACATCGCAGTACTAGGTACCAAAATTCACCATTACTTTAATGCTTACTCACTCAGCATTGCTCCACAGTAGTAACTATAATAATTGCATCTTAATTTAGAATAAAATTGAAAATTACTTAATATGATGGTGGCGTTTAAATCTGGATGTTCGTCCTTCACAAATATTGCCTATTGTTTGGAATTGACATTTCGACCGTGACAATGAAAGCAGGACGCGTCACTTTTCCTTAGGGTGCTAGGCTTTATTTTTTTGGTTGGGTAAACTATGTCATAAAATTATAAAGATATGTATTTTGTACAAAATTCACCTATGGATACTCAAAAATTGAAGATAACTACTATTTATTTACTAATATAATTACAACAAATAATTAATTCACAATAATCAATAAAAACATGATAAGTACAAAGCAAATAAAATAAAAAAAAGGCACATTTTGATTTCCTTTATACCTCTTTCCTTCGAGGAAATTACACGTATCATAATAAGATTATTTATCATCCGTTAAATATGGTAAATAGTAGTGGTAAATGCTACTTTCTGTATTTTTTTTCTCAAATTTTCGCAAGTTTTAAACTTCTTGAGCCATTTGAGGGTGCTCAATATAATGCTCATATGCTTCCCAATACTCAACCATCCCAATAAAAATTTCTACAATACTCATAATTCTTTCACGCACACAAACGTTACCGAAAATATTGATACCCAATAACAAACAACCTCTTGAAGCACTGATTTAAAAAGTTCTAATCGACCCTCAGATAAAAGAGAAATAGTATTCCAATGGCCGATCATAGCTTTCCAATTTATCTATAAGAGTTTTATAATCCCGTAAAAATAGTATCGAGGCTCCAAGAGGTACATAACGAAATGAAATAACTCCTTTTTCTAGTTGTGTGATCTCCAAAATCTCTTCAATAACTTCACTCTTAGTTCTCACATAATATATATTTGATTTAAGTACATTGATATGAAGTCGCGAACACTTACTAAACTTCTCCAAGCTATCGATGATATCTTTCATCGAGCTATGATCCCTATCAGCTAAAAGTATTAGATCATCGGCAAATGCTAGGTGAGTGATCTTTGTTTTCCCATAATTTTAATGATATTCGAACCCAACATTTGTATTTTGCTTCAATAATTTCAAGAAATATTCAAGACACAAGATGAAAAGGTATGTTGAGAGAGGATCACCTTGCCTTAACACCTTTTATCCTTTGAAGAAACCATTGACCTCCCCATTAATAAAAATCAAATACGAATGATTTATAACATACTCCATAATCCAATTCATATAAAAAAAAACAAAAAGTTTTAACCTTTAAGTATCTCAAGAAGGATTTCCCAGGAGACCGAATGGTCGCTCCGAGAGTGTGATAAAAATCAACACTATAGGAGAGGAGCGACTACCGCAAGTGTACAGGCCATCCAAGTAATAAATTAGTAAAAATGGGTTAATCGTCTCACATGAATTGCTAGTTGAAACATATGTGTTTAACAGATAAGTAGAATTAATTGCAATAGTAAATAAAGAAAAAACAAATAGAATTTTGTTTGGTTTATGAATGCAAGAAAGTAAATTAACTAAAGATTAAAACAGAATAACGTAAAATAAAGATAAAGAGTAGACGCAGATATGATAGGTATACTTGAGTCTCGCTAGGGATTCACCTGAATTCATGTAATTAATACTTTTGATAAGGATTGAACTGGTATTTCTATATTAGTCAGAACTCTACTCTTTCCTAACTCCCGTCAGGGTAGACTTAAGAACTATCCTACAGTATTATAGACCTTGTCAGGGCGATTATAAGCTTGTTCAGATGATTACGAATTTAACCCAATTGGCTACGCGGTTAGTCAACCCCTTTAGGATCAACGATGAACACCACACGTTTATTATCTAGTTCAGTAATTGAACTCCCCTTCCGGATGATCACCGCCACTAGTAAATAACCTAATTACTAATATCTATCTCCGATTAGATAATTCATTGATAGTAGTTTAAGTACAAAATAATAAGCAATATAAAATACCAAATTCAAATTAAATTAAAGACTAATCTCAGATTGAAATACACTAATTAAATAAATTAGGGTTCAACCCATTACGCGATTCTCAAGTATAAAAGTATTTAGATCATAATTGAAAAAAAAACAAAAGAAATTAATAATTTAGATGTTACTAAAAAGAAAAATAAAACCTAGATAGAGGAATTGATTTGAGTTGTTGAAGAAGGGCGATACTCCAGCTTCCGCTCTTGTCTCTGTCTCCTTCTCTCTTCAGAAATATGAAATAATATGAAGCGTACTGATTTATGAGGCTTAGTAAGTCTTATATAGGTCTTAAAAAAGGATTGGGCCCTTATTAGACTTAATTAAATGATTAAGGGCCCAAGTCCATTTTACAGTTCCCGCAATTGCTGAACACACTTCATTAAAATAGGTGTAACTTTCGCAGTGTAAGTCCAAATCACCTGATTCTACTTCTAAAAATTTTCTAACTCAGAGGTACACCTTTTTCATTTGAACCACAAGGCCTGAATCTGTAATGTTTGGGCTCGGGGAGACCTAGAAGTTACGACTTTCCTGTTTCAAATGCTCTTCCTCCTTCTCTGAAGTGGTATCTTTCTCTCTTTTGACACTTCTTTTTTTCTCTTGGACTTCAAACTTCAATTCTCATCTTCATATTGGTGCCTTCTAGCATCCATGTACCTAAGAACTTCACACTAAATAGGAAAATTAACGCACAAAACCTTTAGAGTAACAATAATACAAAACCGAAGGAGGAAAGTGCGATATAGCAAAATATGTTAATAAATCAACTAACTAAGTCCAATTTATACCTAAAATGATGTCTCCTAAGGGTAATTATTTATAACAAAAAGTGGGACATCAAGACCCCCGATTCAAACCTTTGTCGTCCCGACAAAGTAAGAACAAAAGTAGAGGTCTAAGGTAAGAAGCAAATACATAATCTAGAGAATGACACCCAAAGCAAAACTTAAATATATCTCATATAGTACAACCTAAGAACTAATGCATAAATACACCTAACATACAATATCAAACATATAAATAATATCAATCCAAAATTAATCCCACAATGCTAGTAGATTACACTTGATACTTAGCTCATGATGGTGGCTATATAGTGTTCATCAATCTTTACTTCCTTTAAACGCTCCACTTAACTTACTCCCTATTAGCAAAAATGTTATTCCACTATGCACCTAGGAATCACGAGGTCTTTATGGTTTTAGCGTACGCTGAGGGACGGTGTGGTATGTATATATGGGAATTTTGAGTGAGCTTTTGCCTCTCTCCTCACTTACCACCAAATACTGTCCTAGAGATTGAGTTTACACTTAAATACGTTCCCACTCAACCCATTTGACGCACTAATTTAGCGTCCCCAAATTAACCCAATAAGCTCTAAAGATGATTTCCAAACTTTCCACTTTGCCGGTTACTTTATTTTTATTTATTCATTACATTTTTTTTGTAAGATATCTCTGACATTCATTTTGATGTGAGTAGTCATGTCTCTTATAATTTTTTTCTTTTTCTCTTTTTTTTTTTCAAAGACCCCGGCAAAGGGTTAGAATTAATACATCATCAACAATTGCGCACATAATACAAACACATGAAATTCCCACCCAATGTAATCCCAATGATGAATCCCACCACCCTAAACTCAAGCTCTAAAGACATGATGTCTTAGGGTTACGATTCAAGTGCGGGTCATAAGGAAAGTCCTATAAAACTAAGGGGATATGACTTATATCGTGGCGATAAAAGAAAAGCTTACTGGCTAAAAATGGGGATAAGAAGGATACAATTAATCACAAGTTAGAAGTCTAAAAAAGTTCTCAAATGGCTATCAAAGAACTGCCTCTATCATTTTCCTAGTTACATAGTTTCACTCAATTTTCACCTCTAGTTCATAATCAAGTGGGTTCTCTACTCATTTCGATCTCACGTTATACACACCACTCATTCTTATTAAGTACAAGGTTACTTCTTTCGCATTGTTCATTATTTTTTCCTATCTATTATCTAGTGTTTGCATGCATTCAAGGTGCGTTTTACATTAACTTTAAGGTCTACTATTTTCTATCGTTAATTTACAGAAAGTATGCTTAATGGGGACATTCAACAAACTCTACAGTCAAATTATTCCTTAAACTAATTTTTATTTGATTTCTGAAAAAGTTCAAAAAGAGATAAAACAAATAACACATAAAACTACGAATGAGGACAACAAGCAATTTACCCCAAACTAAAAAAATGAGATGTGTCCCCACAAATCGAAAAGACTCTATAAAGCAATTAAACTAATTTACATTACTAAATGAGAAAAGGGATAAGGAAACATATTTGGATCGGCTCTAGGACGATTACATGTAGTATGGCATCGAGGTTGTGAAGTCTTCTTAGTCATGATGTATAGATCATACACCGTTGAATTCATCTTTTGTAACGTATTCTTCATCAACTCGAACTCATATTTCCTTTAACTGATCATCTCCTCATGGTCCTCTAAATTATCACCTCCTCCTCGGAAATCCTTTCTCAACACCCAACTCTCTTTCCTCTTCATGTTCTTCGTACCTTTTCCTACCTTCATGTCCTCTCGGATAACCCCAAACTCAAAGCTTCAAGAATTTCCAAAAGTTTTGGATGAAATTTGTGACTTTTGGTGTTCTTGAAAGTGTATGGATATGAATTATAGTGCATTCTGAGCTGGGTTATGAATATCTCAAGGTTTGAGAAAGGTTTTTTGGGTAAACTTTAATCTTTGTGAAGAAAAAGATTTGGATTAAACTGTGAATTCTTTGGTGTTTCGGAAAGATTTGTGAAATGATTCTATGTTTGGATGATGTTTAGATGGATGCTTTGATGGTATCTTGGTGTTTTGATGGTGGTTTACAGGTATTTTCAGAGCTTGGGTTCGTTTACAATGGAGTTTCATGTGTGAGAGGCTAAAGAAGAAGGAAGAGAAAGGGTTTCATATAGATTAGGTCAAGTCTCGCAGACCGGGGCCGGTATGCCGGTAAGAGGGTCGGCTAGCTGGGACTGAATTTCTCTTTTTCTTTTCTTCTTTGTGTTCGCAACATTTAGTTGCGTCTAGGCGTTGTGATTCCGTTAGGTTGACCGACATACCGGTCAGAAGGCCCGCTTTCAGGTGCGTGAACTCAAATCTTGCTGACGCACTTCACACGTGCGTATAAGGGCTCGTATTCCAGAGAGTTGACCGGCATACCGGGCGTAAAATTCCTTTTTTCGCCAACGCACATTCCAAGCGCGTTTAAGTGTGCAAATTCCAGTAGGTTTTCTGATGTATGACCGGTATTCTGACTTCTCTTTTGGATATATCTCGAAATAATATGAGGTTTAGGCTCGATATAAAGTTAATTCTTATATCCGAGCTCAAAGTTATGGTCTCTCGAAGTTTTCAGCCTGTGAGCAATTTTTTTTTTTAATCATTCGCAACTTTTTGTTTCGTTCAGGCAACTTCTTTTTAGAGAGTTGGCTTTTACAACCATGCGGATAGCCAACTCTCGATGACCCAAAAATGGGTTGCGTATTCGCTCTTCCAGGTCAGAAACTTGGCTCCTAGAGTTTTCTCTTTATTTTCTTTATTTATCCTTGCCTACACCTTGGTTTCATGCAAAATTTATACACATTTTCATTGAAAAATGTGCTTCCGATCCACTAGACTACTTAGATTTTCCATTGGGGGGCACCAATGTTCTCAAATTTTTGTTTTTATTCATTTTACCCTCCATTTATTCCCGAATCCTTGACAAAAAATTTACCTGTAAACATCAAAGCACTCCAACCCTTCTCAATTCTTGAAACTTTAAACTAATAAATATCAAATTACTCTATTATACACTACAAATTTAAAGACTGAAATCATTACACTAATATACAGATAAAATGGCTTTTGTTTAACGTCGTTAAGCTCGACAGGTTATCTCAGAGATCATTTATCAACATAACTTCCTCAACAATGAGTGGGGTTATCAATGTTTATTATTCAGAATTTGCATCATTTGGCTTTGATTCCAACTAGCTTCTCAGAGATAATCCTTGTGACCATGAATGGTCCCAGCCAGGAACTTTTTGACTTACGTGATTTCTTTGGAGGATCGGGCTTTTTCAATTCGACTTCTTTGGCTACTCTGAACTCCTCTTTTTCTCTTTCTTTCTTGGGGTTATTTGGAACCTTTGCTACATGTTTCCTTTGTTATTTTATTTGCACTAGCAAGATGTGTATTGTCCTTAGGATCTGGAGGAGTTTTATTTTGTGGTTTCTTTCTTAGGTCTCTCTCCTCCAATTCTAAGGTTGCCACAACCTTGGTTGGTTATTTCACTACCCATTCAAAAGCATCCAAGAAAAAACAATTCTTTAGAGAACCGGGGAACTTCATCGCGTTGAACACATTGAACTGCTCTTCCTCGTCTTGCACTCACATGATTAGCTCACCACTTTCTACATCAATCAAAGTACTCCCCGCGGCTAGGAATGGTCTTCCCAAGATGATGGGGACATTCCTATCCGCGTCGTAATCAAGTATAACAAAAGAGCCAATTGTTGATTGATGCCTATTAATAAACTTATTTAGAAAAAAGTGCCTAGAAAAAAATATTTATTGAAAACAGCCCCATCCCAAATTACCCTTATAATTAACAATTAAGAAATAAGAAAAAAACTAATAAACACGCGCGCGTCCGTGAAATTTTTTTAAAATCTTCATAACTAATTCAAAAAAAATCAAAAAAATCAAAAAAAATTATATTTGGATAAATCAAATTAATATTTACGTCTATGATTTTTTTCGGAATTTTCTGATTTTTTTTTATTTTTTTAATTTTTTTTTCGCAGATACGAAATTTCATGTTTAAAACATGGAATTTCATGTTTATTTCACGGTTTAAAACATGGAATTCCGTGTCTGCGAAAAAAAAAATTAAAAAAACTCGAAAAAATTCAAAAAAAATCAAAAAAATTCATAGACGTAAATATTAATTAGATTTATTCAAATTTTTTTTTTAATTTTCTGATTTTTTTTGAATTAGTTATGTCGATTTTAAAAAAAAATTCACGGACGCGCGCATGTGATGGAATTAGTAAAGGTATAGAAAAAAAAAGGGATGTTTTCTATAAATAATTACTTCATTAGGCATTTTTTTATAAATAAGATTATTGAAGGCATAAAAAAACAATTAGAGAGTTTAATGAGGATGTTTTCAACAATAACCCCATAACAAAATCACACAGAAATATAAAGTTACCTACTTTGACGAGGACGTCTTCAATCTTCCCTTTAGGATGGGTTAGGGACATATCTGCAATTTGTATGACCATTGTGGTAGGATTTGTCCCAATCCTCACCTTTTCGAACACTGACCTAGGCCTGAGATTGGTACTCGCACCCAAGTCGCATAAAGCTTTCCCGATCCACTCTTTACCAATAGATATAGGGATATTGAAGCTCCCACGATCTTCTAGTTTCAGAGGCAATTTACTTTGACATATGGCACTGCATTCATCCGATAAACCAATCATCTCATTCTCACAATATTTGCATTTGTTAGAAAGCGCCTCCTTCATGAATTTCAAATATTTTGGTAAATTTTTGATGGATTCTAAAAACGGAAAATTAATATGTAGTTTCCTCATCATGTCCATGAACTTCTTGTACTCTTTGTCATTGTTCTTCTTCTAGACACGTGAAGGAAAGGGAGGGGGAGGACAGTTTGCTTTTGGTGGTGTTTCCACTCTCAATTTCTCTTGCAAACTTGGTGCTTCTCTAGGCTTCTCAACCACTTCTTCTTCTCCATCATCAAACCAATCTTCTACGGTCACCTCATCTAAATTCGGATTTTGTGGCTCTTTCCCTTTAGTAACCTTTTCTTCACTAGGTTTAGGGTGTGGTGGTTCTACAACTTTTCCACTTCGAAGGCCGATTGCCTTACACATTTCATACTCACCATTCTATAGAAACCTAACCTCATTGTCGTACATGGGCCCAATTGTGCCAATTCAAAGATTATACATATGCAAACCCAAGCTATGAGGAAATTAGTTCATAGAAGAAATAAAACTAAAGATAAAGTACATATTGTCAACTTTCTTCTATGGATGATCTCTAAGTGTAATATTGTTTAAGGAATGAGAAAGGACATGTTTCCGAATATAGGTAGTCATATTAATAGGGGGTATGGTCGAAACCTAGAGTGTTCCCCAAGTTATAGAGTCCAAATTCAACTCTAACTCATTTTCCTTAGTAATAGGGATTAGTTGACCTTAGGAGTTTGTAAAATTCATAACTCCTTCATTACTTATCAAATATAGTGATCTTTATATCGAAAAGACCGAAATTCAAAGAAATTTTTGAATCTCAAATGGCTCCTTCAAATTCCATGTCTACTTTTAGTAGCATTCAAAATACTAGACGTGTTCACAGCTGGACAACAACCTTTAGCCGCTTTTGCACTTTCCTAAATCAACTCTCTTTCCTTTAAACTCTTAATTTTACCTTGCGTATTCTTTCCTTAACTCTTTAACATTTATTTGGCATATAATATCATCATTATACCTAAGAGCTTCACATTTAACACACAAATTATACTAAAACTGCTCTAAAAGTAATAAACCTCCAAATCAAGGTAGGAATTAAGAAACTACCAATTAATAGGGAAAAATTCCTCAACTAATAACATAAAACACCTAAAATTATGTATCTAAACTAGATTAATTTATCATAGATATGGAGACATCACTTGTCTGAATCGTCCTACAACAGTAATACCACATGATGAGCTAGCATGTCTTCCTCCTATATGTTACAGCTTTCATCGAGACGCTTTGCGTATTTATTTGTCGATGGGCCTTGTATACCGCCTGTTGGGGCTAATATACCGTTCGAGGGCTCCTATACTTTTGGCTTGTTTGATCGTGGACCTGCTATTGGGACGGTATGTTCGCTTAGCGGTATAACGCTCGTCGGGGCTGGTATACTGTTTCGCCCATTCAAATCTCTGTTTCTTTACATCGTGTCGCCTTTTATCACCACAACCTTTATTCGTGACCGATATACCGCTAAAAGTGGCCAGTATACTATTCGAGCACCAAAAATTTATGTCCTTTTAGACGGTGGGGTCAACGTCGTGATTGTATTGCCAACAAATGGTATTCCGCTCGTTGGGCCCAATATACCATTCGCGGCGCTATGCAAGCGATTTGTCAAGTTTTTTCACCCAAACTCCAAGATGTACCTACCTACACAATAAAATGCTATAATTTTCTCTCTCATTAGCTTTTATACACACTAATACACATAATTAAACACTCTACTTGATAATATACACTAAGAAAGAAATAAACTACTAAACAAATGGGTTTTCACCCTTATCTGCTTTTGTTTAACAACATAGCTTAGAGGAGGTACATGACTTCCATTTGTTTAACATCTATAGCTCTATGAGACGTAATTTAGTGACAGTGTAAGGCTCTTGCCACTTTGATCTCAAAGTTCTTGGATAATTGCTGAACTTGGAGCTGTACCTTAGGACCTTTTTTCCTACTTCAAACTTTTTCTTTGAATCAGCTTATCGTGCCATTTCTTAGTTTTCTCTTTGTAGAGTTTTGCATTCCCTAAGCATGAAAGTGGAAGTCATCAAGCTCATTCAATTTCATAATTCTATTCTCTCCGGCCAATAGATTATCTAGGTTCAACTCTCTGATAGCCCAGTACGCTGCTAACTCAAGATCAAATGGTAAGTGGCAAGCTTAACCATTTGATATGCGGATGCAACTAGGGGTGTCTTGAATGCTGTTATGTAAGCCCATAACGCTTCATCTAAATTCATTGAAAATCCTTCCTTGTTGGTCTAACAATCTTCTCAAAAATAGATTTTATCTCTCGATTATAGATTTCAGCTTGACCGTTTGTTTGGAGGTTATAGGCGGTGGACACACTATGTCTCACTCCATATTTCACAAGTACCTCATTCAAGTATTTGTTCACAAAATGGTACCTCCATCACTAGTGATGACTCTTGGCGTCCTGTGGCTTGTGGAAATATGTGATTTAAAAAAATTTAATCACCATTCTTGCATCATTTGTTGGTAAAGCCACCACTTCAACTAGGGGTGAGCACGGTTCGGTTCAACTCTGTTTTTTTCCATAACCTAAACCGAAACCAAATGGTTTGGTTTCTAAAGGTGCCAGTACCTAACCAAACGGTTTTTATCGGTTCGATTTTATCGGTTTTCGGTTCGCTATATGTTCGGTATTTTTTCCAGTTTTGATATGTGGTCAATTCGATAGTTGGATAAATTTTAAGGGCGTTTATATGAGATATTTTATTTTCTAAAAAATCCATATATAAAGTGTTTTATTTTCATGTTATTGACCAATGTAGGAAAATTGTATTTTTAGAACTAAAACATTATGCATGAATCGTAAACAAATAATTTCAGAGAAATATTTATATAATTAACGTGTATGCTTTACATTCAACAAATTTTAATAAAAGAATGATCTTTTAAAATATATCGACTAATGACTTATGTAAAGATATGCTGCACATTATGACATTTTTAAGGACGGTGCACGTCATATATGAGCATTTATTTTTTTAAGATCTACTCAATATTTTATCCCATTGTCATAATATCTTCTATAAATTAAATTCAAGAATGTCTTAGTTTTGCATTTTTTTTCCGGTTCGGATTTTTGGTTCGGTTTAGCATAGAAAAACCGTACCGAACCAAACTTTTTCGGTTTTAAAAATAGTGTACACCGAACCGAACAGTTTTTTCAGTTTTTGGTTTTTTCGGATCAGTATTTTTGGTTTTTTGGACTGGTTAGGTTTTTCAGTTTTGTTTTGCTCACCCCTAACTTCAACCTATTTCAATACATTATCGACCTCTAGTAAAATATATTGATTCCCATGGGATGACAGAAACAGTCCCATGAAATAAATTCCCCAAACAACAATAATCTCCAATTCCAACACATTGTTGAGTGGCATCTCATCTCTTCTCTAAATATTTCTAGTATATTGGCATCTTTTACATTGCTTGGCATATGTATGACAACCTTTATGAATAGTAATCCAATAAAGATATGCTGCACATTATGACATTTTTAGGGACGGTGCACGTCATATGAGCATTTATTTTTTCAAGATCTACTCCATTTTCTATCCCATTGTCATAATATCTTCTATAAATTAAACTCAAGAATGTCTTAGTTTTTGCATTTTTTCGGTTCGGTTTTTTGGTTCGGTTTAACATAGAAAAACCGTACTGAACCGAACTTTTTTGGTTTTAAAAAAAGTGTATACCAAACTGAACAGTTTTATCGGTTTTCGGTCTTTTTGGTTTGATATTTTTGGTTTTTTGGACCAGTTCGGTTGTTTTGCTCACCCCTAACTTCAACCCATTTCGATACATAATCAACCGCTAGTAAGATATATTGGATCCATTGGGATGACAGAAACAGTTCCATGAAATCAATTCCCCAAACAACAAAAATCTCCAATTCCAACACATTGTTGAGTGGCATCTCGTCTCTTCTATAAACATTTCCAATAAATTGGCATCATTTACATTGCTTGACATATGTATGACAATCTTTATGAATAGTAATCTAATAAAAACAGGATTAAAGTACCTTAGCGGCGGTCCACTCACCCTTGAATGTCCTCCATACAGTGAATCATGACAACTCGCTACAACACCACAAATTTCATGATTTGGCACACACTTTCGAATCATCTGATTATTACATACCTTGAACATGAACAGATTTTCCCAAGAGAACTGTTTCACGTGGTGAGCAAGTCTCTTCTTCTCTTTTGGATTGTTCCCGATAGGAAATGCTCTACACATAATCTGGTTAGAAATATATGCATACCAAGGAACAATACTCGCATTTACCAAAAATAGATTCTCATTGGGAAATACCTCTTTGACCAACTTTGGTCCATTGCTGACATTAAAGCCTTCGAGTCGAGATAAATGATAATCTACTGGGTTCTTGCCCCCCTTCTGGTCTCGGATCTCTAAGTCAAACTCTTTCCATAAAGCACCCACATAATAAGACACGTCTTTGCATCCTTCTTATCAATGTGGTACTTGATTGTGGAATGGTCTTTTTATACAATAACTTTCATACCCAAGAATATAGGATTGATATCAAAGGAATATACCACGACTAACAACTCATTCTAGGTCATTGTATAGATTAGTTGTGCACCTATGAAAGTCTTACTCGCATAATAAACAATATTAAATAATAAAATGTTTATTTGGTTTTCGTATTAAGACTAAATAGATGAAAGACAAATATTAAATGCAAGTAGAAGCTAAGACGCAAGTAAAATGAATGAAAACGCAATATGAGATGTAGTACTTGAGAACGCAAGGATCCTCCCAATCTTATTTCCTAACTTATGTTGTTTAAGGGCTAAATTGGTCAATTACAATGGTCGGGATTCTAAATTCCTTATACCCCCGTCAGGGTGGACTATAAGGCAATCCTAAAGTGTCACTAGTCCCGTTAGGGTAAATATGATCCACCGTTGGATGATTAAGTGTTTTACCTCATTGGCCCTAGAATTAGCTAAGTTCGTCAGAATCAATAGCTTTTATCCTAGATTGAATAATTAATTCTATACCTAAACCCTCCGTCAGGATGATCCACACGCCACATATGTGAAATAGCTTAGATACTAATACCTGTTCTTAGTTCGCGACTCTAAAATCAGTAAATAATAAAAAATTATCGAAAAGAGTAATAAACCCAATCGAATTTAATTTAATATAAACCCAAATTCAACATTCGTTATTTCATAAAATTAGGATTCACCCATTGTTTGTTCTCAAGCACTATGAAAAGCTTAGCTCATATTAAAATTAAAAACTAAATTAAAAGAAATGGAATTCATATTGTTTACAAAATTAAAATATAAAAAGAACCTAATTTCCGGAATTGGAATGACTACGAACGGAGCTATAGACCCACTCCAGCTCTTGTAGCTTCTTCTTTCTTCCTTCTGTTGCTTCTCTCTGGTGTTTAATCTTGTGGAATGTGAATTGTATGAAAAATAGAAGTCTAGACCTCCTTTTATAAGCACAAATTCGTACTAGGGCTTGGACCAGAAAATAAAACACTAATTAAATGTCCAAGCCCAAATTCTAAGCCCAAAATCCCGTAACTGCTGATACACCTTCACTAAAACGGCTTTTCCCGATGCGTTATGACTCCGATTGACCTCATTCCAGTTGCTAAAGTTGCGTAACTCGATAAGGAATGTTTTCTCTTCATAGGTCAGCGGCTAAATCATCGCTTAAGCACCTTGAAATAAGCACTCTATGGCCTGGAAAATGGATTTTCAACTCTAAAAATAATATCTTCGGGATTTATCTTCAAGTCTTGACTCTAATTCACGATCTTTGACTTTCTCCTCGGATTCCTCTCCTAGCTAACATCTAAAACCTGTAAACTTTACACTAAAAATACCAATATTATGCGCAAAAGTTTAATACATTAAAAATGCTAGAAATAAAAAGGGAATTCCGGATTATTGCATATTTAGTCCAAAAGTCTATCAAATTGATTAAATAAACACAAAAAATGATGTCTCCCAAGGGTCGAAAATAAGAACAATTAGGGAGACATCAATGATCCAAAATCAAACCATGAGGTAGTAATCTATCCTAACTCTTTATAACTTCCATATGATTATGATGATATGAGGTATATTTCATCCCTTCTAAATATTCTTGACTCCCAAATCCACTTGAATAACATTTCTTTGAAACAATAAAAGCCCGTGTTTTGAAAATATTTTCTCTTAGAATAAAAATCAACATCTTATGAAGAAAAATATAGAAGGTTTTGGAAAAGTGGATGAAGCATGCTCTATTGTTTGTAAAATATTAAAAAATCATCCCTATTTAAATTTCACTCCCTTTGATGAAAATAAACTTTTTAAAGAGAAATTATTTTTGAGTGAAAATCCGGTTATACAAAAGAACGAGAAAAAATCATGTTCAAAACCTTCTCGTGATATTTCTACTCGAAAAAGAAGTACTTGCAATTATTGCGGAAAACCCGGTCATCGTGTTTCTACGTGTCATTACCACAAACAACTTGAATACGGGTCTTTAATACCTCTGTGGGAAAAACCGACATGGATCGTGAAAAGTACTAATCGTGTTCTCGGATCTACTCCACCTTGGATACCTTAGAAATATTTATTGTAGGTGTTGAGGCGTCAAGGAAATGAAACGATATGCAAAAGGACGCTCAATTCTCGTAAAAGGAAAATCCAGTGATTTCTTTCTTTATCTCGTTTTTATTTTTGTTTAATTATGTGTGTATGTGTTTCTTTTTTATGTGCTAATATCTTTTAGGATTTACCCTTTATCATGCTTGAAAATGTTTAGTTTTTGTATTGGGTATTTTTGTACTTTTTAGAAAATATAGGGATCTTTTTGCAATTAACCATTTTCGTTGTTTTTTAGATTTCGACTTCGTACTTTTTCAAAACAAAAATTAATTTGGGGATTCTCAAACTTTATCAAACTATTGGGGAGCTTTCGGTTTGGTTTCGTGCTTTTTTAAAGAATCCTTAAATTCCATTTTTACCCAAATTTGCGAGGCCGAAGCGGCATACCGGCTGTAGGAACGGCATGCCGGCGCGATAATTTTTTTTACGGGTTTCCACTGACCGGCATACCGGCGAACCGAGCGGCATACCGGCCACGTAATCTGTATCGACGAAAAATGGGTATTTCAGCTTTTTAACCCATCTCTTCTTATTCTAAAACCCTATAACTCTTTCTTCTTCATTGCTCTCTGCAAATCTCCCAAGACCCCTCATCTCTCTAAAAAATCCATCTCCAAATCCATTAAAAAAAAACTCATTTTCTTCAATCTTCATCTCTCTCTTGCTATGGGTCCAAGAAAGGAAGCTGCGTCATCTTCAAAAAGAAAGAAAACAACAAGTTCATCAACTCCTGCTCAACCTTCCAAGCCATTCAAAGTTAAATTGGGTAGAAAGATTGAATCCTCCGCTTTTTCTAATGGTAACAGCTTTACACTCTACTTGAATTTCAAGGTCTTATTACTTTCCTATCTACTGAATCAAATATAGCCACCACTTTTTGCCAAGAATTCTACCATAAACTTGTTTATGATTGTGATTTGAATGCTATTTCATCAAAAGTTCATGGGAAAATCTTAAAAATCATTGAATCCTATCTTAGTACCCTTTTTTAGCTTAACAATTCGGGTTTTGCTAGTTTTTGGAATGTGGGTTGGGGTGTCTTGATGATAATCTCATTCCCCTTGTTGAAGCCTTTATGGAAGCCTATTTAGTTAATCCCGCATCAATTACTCCTGAGTCTAAGCATTGGAGAGTTTATGATTTTACTCCCGATTTTCAAATTGCCTATAAAATCGTTTTAAATGGTCTATTTTGAAAAGATAATCACGATGCTACTATATCTCCTTACGAAGCCTACATTCTTTATCGTATTTATCACAAAGAGCAAATAAATTTTCTAGCAATAATGATTAAAATGATGAACCATGCTCGTAGCAACACGGTTAGTGTTCCCTACGGTTTAGCCCTCTCCGTTATTTTCAAAGACTTTTGTCTTAATCTCAATCAAAAAGTTTTAATTCTAATTGGGTCATCAATTACAAAGCGGTTGGAAAGATGAAGTTTGTGATTTATAACGATGAATATGTACTGGAAGATCATATTAACAACTTTGGAGATGTTGAAACCATCACTCGTATCACTACCGATACCGCTCCTTCAGAGGGTCCACCTATTCTTCCAAATCCTATCCAAGTTGAGTCTATCCCAAATCCTCCTCAAGATGATGTTTCTTCTCGCCTATCGAAGCCACAATCGACCGGTTTGTCAATTTTGTGCGTCGCAAGTTTGAATCATTGAAGACTAAGATTGAGAATGTTATGGATGAAATTTTGTGTCTAAGGAGCGATGTTACGTGTCTTCGTGAAAATCATTATATTAAATGCTTTGAGTTTTCATTTATCCTTTTTTTATCGCTTGCTTATTATTATTTTTTATGTGATTTTTGTTGAATTTTTTAGATTGTGTTATGGTTTACGGACTTATGTTTGGTTGTAATTGTTTTAGAAATCGATGTTTAGATCTAGTTTCTTAATTGTTAATTTTATGAACTCATGGTTTATTCTTGTATTAGTTCAAACAAAGTTTATCTTTATATGATTATTAGCTTTTGGATATTTAAATGTGTTTATCCTATGATGTGGTATTGTACTTTCCTCTATTCCCGTGAGTTATGCTAATTATTACTCGTTGCTAACATTTTCTTGATGATATAGGTGTTATTGTGCTTCTATTGCATGTTAATCTCCTAAAATCATACAAATTACTTTTAGGTCCCTTAAGTTTGAAAAAATGTACTTAGGTCCCTATAATTTGAAAAATTGCATTTAGGTCCCTATAGTTTTGGAAAATACATCTTCGCCCCTATTCTTTACAAAATTACATTTTTTACTTTGAAACATGGCATTCTAGTCCCTATACTTGTGAAATTGTATTCTAACCCCTAGAATTTGCAAAAATATATTTCGGTCCCTAAAATATTTAGTTCAATTTATTTATTGAAAATATCTTTTAAACTCTCTTATTTTAAGAACCTCTCGTGTTAAATCCTTCAAAATTTGAAAAATGGTACTTAAGATTCTAAATGTTTGAAAATTTACATCTAAGTCCCTCAAATTTTAGAAAATTCCGGTTTTACCCCTCAAATGTTCTTTAAATTCTTTTTGTTGTTGACAAAGGGGGAGAAAGATCAAAGATACTAGCTTACACATTTTACAAACCTTAAAGTATCTTTGAACACAAATTTGCTAGTGTTTCATGCTTTTAGAAAGGGGGAGAGTTTTTAAAAATACAATCATTTATCATATTTACAAAAATCTTTTAAAATTCCTTTGGTACTTCTAAAATATTTTTATGCATAGTATAAAAGGGAGTTACTCCACTTATCGGTCGTTAACTCGTTTGAAGGAAAACTTTGTTAAAAACTCTCTATCGGCAAACTTGTGTTTTCGATTTGTCAAACATCAAAAAGGGGGAGATTGTTGACCTAACGTCATTTTAATCTTGTTTTAATATTTGCCAAATCGTGTTTTAAATATCCCCGAAATAGTGCATTATACTTCTCCTAACTAAATACCTTCTCTGCATGAATTGAACATTATTTTTCAAGGTTTATTTAGTAGCCGGGCCGCCATACCGCCCACAGGACCAGCATACCGGTAAAGAGAGTCGTTTCCCAACGGTCACATGCCACGTCAAATCTAACCGGTTGACTAGGAGACAAGCCGGACCGGTATACCGCCCATATGACCGCCATACCGCCCCGGGTCAGAAAAGTTGCTTAAAAATTGGAGTTTTATGCTATACAATTAATAGCCTCTTACCAATACATTTTATACAATCTTATACATTCATTAGAGGTCTCAAGCTATCAAAGTATCAATCCAAGCTTTATCATTCAATTTGTTATATCTACTCAATCAAGGAGTTAATCCAAGAAGCTTCAAAGTTCTAATCTACTCAAGAGAAGTTTTAAGCTTAGAGTTATATCCTCTCTTTAGGAGTTCTTAGCAAAGTTGTAACAACCATTCAAACACTTGTTTTTATCCTCTTAGATCTTGTCTTTGTAATAGATAGATTAAGAGAGAGTGTGAGTATAGGGAGTATACTCGGTTTCCTTACGTTGCGATAGCACAAGAGTTTGCTTCGTGGTATCGAAGTGGTTGTAAGGGTTATTGTGTTCTCGACCCGGTTAAGAGAGACACGGGAGCTTAGTGAAAAGCTTGAAATCCTAAGGAGGCTTCCTTAGGTAGTGGATGTAGGGATAACCGAACCACTATACATTGTTGTGTACTTTCTATCCCTTATCTCTTTACTTATCGTTTATTGATTGCTCGTATTTATTTTATATCAAACCTAATTACCCTATTGCATGATCCGTTAGTGTTTGATATATATTGACTTGGAAGTTTTTCTTTAAACTTATAATTGCCCAAAAGATTTTTAATTAGCCATTAATCTTATTAGTTATCCTGTTGACCCCCCTCTAGGACTTTCAATGAAATCAGGGTCCACACTGAGAGCAAGAGAGATCTTGCGGTGTACCACACCTCACCCGTGGTGCACCGCACCCAAGAACCTTGTCGACCAATGTGCAAGACCGTGTCACATGAGGGAGACAATATTATGCTGCGGTACACCGCGCCTTACCCGCGATGACCGCACGATGCCGCCAGAAAGAAGAAAAAGAGAAGGTTAGGTATATACACTACGAAATTCTTAAATCGTAAGCCTATCTTTCTTACCTAAGCTTCCAAAACTCCATTAAAACTTTACATAACCTTCACCTCATATCAAAACACCACCAAATAACCATAGATTCATATCCAAATCCTTCACTACCTTCTTATAAACAAGAATCAAGACCCTAAATCATTCCAAAACACCTAGAATTCAAGATCCAGAATTTTCCAAAAACCTTTTCTAATGTTTCTTACACTTTTCTCAACCATGCAAGATTACATCATACCATATAATGTATGTAGTTCTTGCGGTGGCCAACGTATAGGATTACCCCATTAGAGAGATAGAGAAAAATCAAAGCTAGGTTTTGGGAGAAAGCAAAAAGAAAATTGGAGAAAGCGAGAACAAGAGATTTCTAGAGTCTGATTGATTGGGATAAATCACAAGAGGAGGTAAGGAAATGCAAAAATTGGTGATATTAGAAGGTTACAAACAATAAAAGCACTGCACCCTATTCTGGGTTATTGATCATGCGAGGCAACAACCTCGAACAGTATGTTTTATTTCTTCCTTACCATTTCTATACTTGCAATATATGTGTTAGTTTTAAATTTTTTATAGAGTCTTTTCGAGTCGTGGGGACACGGCTTATTTTTTAGTTGGGTTTGGGGATTCGTTGTCTCTCATCTCCATTTTTATTGTGATTTACTGTTTTTAGGAATACATTAATTTTTTTGATAGAAGGGATTAAATGTAGAGTGTGTTTAATAGCTTAAAAGCATAAGCTTAGTAAGTTAATGATAGAAAGTAATATGTTTATGAGCTGATTATTTTATATACTTTGAGTATGAACATGAAACACACATCGATAGTAAAGAAAAGATTAGTGAGCAATGTGGTAGAAGTATGTTTGATCTTGGGGCGCCTTGAGGGGTGTGTAGGCCGTGAGATTCGAGCTAGTTGATAACTTTATTTAATGAACGTGCTAACGGTAAGAAAATGACAAAATTGCATAGTTTAGAAAGTGATTAAGGCGGTTCTTTGATAAGACCCTTGTTGCTTTTTTAGCTTTCTATCGATTTATTATATATATATCCTTCCCAGTCCCTTCTAGCCTTTCTAAAGATTTTTTATTTAGCCACATTATAAGACATATCCCTTTTGATTTTAGGACTTTCCCATATGACTCGAACTTGAATCGTGATGCATAGACAGTTGTTTTAGAGCTTGAGTTTGGAGTGTTGGGTCCACCATTAAGGGAAGTATTACTGGGTTGGAAATTTTGAGCTTATGTAATTGTCCTCTTATTGATGATAATTCACTGTTTTATCATTGTAGCCCTTTGTCGGGCTAAAAGTAATGAAAAAGTTATGAAAAGAAATATGTGAAAGAAATAGCATGATATCTCACAATTAAAAAAGAATCATATCTATCTTACAAAAGAAAGAAAACAACATATGAAAAGATTGAATATATTTGGACCAGCAAAATAGGAATTTTTTATGTGATCATATTAATACTTTATTGGGTTAATTGGGATGCTAATTAGTGTATCAAATCATTCGATTTAGGGAGAATATCTTATGAGAGTAACTCAATCTCTAGGGCGATTCGTTGATGGCTAGTGAAGAGAGAGAGCCAAAAGCTAACTCTAAATTATCCAAATATACTATCATACCGTCCTTAAGCCAAAATTACATCCTTAAAGACCTTATGATTCTTTGCTATGTAATCTAGAAGTGATTGAACCGTTAGAAATTAGTTAGATGGATCATTGGATACTAGTGAAGCTCGATGAACAATCTATAGCCACCATGTTAAACTAAGTGAAGAACCTCCCTTCGTGCATTGCAAAGCTAATCCGATCTTGAATTTGAACCGTGTTGATCGTTTATATGACAAGTGTACAGGTAATTTAGTTTGTAAATATTATTACATTAAATTTTCTGAGTAGTTTCTTTGAGTTTATTATCAATATTCTGCTATCTTCTTCCCATTGTGCTTAATTGGCTTAGTTGTGTATTTAGAGACTTCCCTATGTTCTTATTTTATTGTATCGGGACGATACAACTTTGAGTTGGGGGTCTTGATGTCTCCATTTATGTGATATATTAATCTAGGCCTGAGACATAATTTTAGGTGTATGTAATTGATTGTTAAGGGATTTTCCCCTAAGATTTGATATTTTCTTAATTCATGTCTTGATTTGATGATTTATTAGTTTTAAAGCATATTTGGTTTAATTTGTGTTTTAAATGTGAAACTCTTAAGGTTTATGGAATATAATTAGATGCCAAATCAATTCTAAAGAGTTAAGAAAAGAAGATCAAATAGAAAACAGGAGAAAAAAGGAATCAAAGTTGAAATAGCAAAGGAAAAGCTGGCAAACAAATCTGAAATTCTGCAACGATGTCTACTAAGTGAAGATAACTTCAAATAGGCTGCGAATTTGGATAATCCTTTAAAGATTTAGATAGATCTTTCTACTAGGGTCGTTTTGATATAAATTGGGCGAAAATCACCCCAATAAAGAAGGAGATATGACTAAAACAGTGTGCATTGTTTATCTTGTCCTTTATTTTAGGAAACTAATTTGAGTTGGACTCAGACTCAGATTACTTGCCTTCTACTCCAAGATTTCGACCTAGGCTTAGAAAACACCTATAAATACACCCTCTTATCATTGTAAATATTTCTTTGCTCAGCCTTTAATTATTGTTACTGTTGTCTCCTCATTTGTCATGAATTAATATTAATTAGAGACATCATTTTTAGTGTTTTAGAAGTCTTTTTAGTCGATTTTCCCATTAATTATTGTACTTTCCTATTTCTAGTCTTGATTTAATGATTTATTATTTTTAGAGCATATTGGGTTTAATTATTTATTTAGTGTGAAGCTTTAAAGATATATATGGAGATTAATTAGATGCTAAGTCAATTCTAAGAGATAAAGGAAAGAAGATATACATCGAGATTGGAGAAAAGAAAGGAAAAGCTAGGATATGGAAAGCTAAAGCTGCTAAATAAATCTGAATTTCAGCACCCACGACCACAAAAGGGCTTATATCTCAAGATTAGTTAGGAATTTGGAAGAATGGTCTGAAGAAAAGTTAAAGAGCTTTCCGAGACGGTCGTTATCGACTATTGGAACGCGTCAAAAGGATAAGTATTGAAACTGTTATGACCAAAACAAAAACGGGGCTGATTCTATATTTTAGGGTTACAAATTTGAGTTGGGCTTGGAGTCCATTACTTGTCTTCTACTCCAAGAAAATGAATTAGGGATTCTCTACACCTATAAATACACCCTCATATCACTTGTAAATCATCCTTGCTTAGTTCTAAACCTTATATTAATTCTTAGTTATTCTAGAGAGCAAGATGAAGTCTTTTATTCAGTCTTTTAGTTTATTTCCTTCAGGTATGAACTAATTTTCCCATAGCTTGGGTTTTGCATTATGTATAATCTATTAATTCTATTTTCTTTCTATCTAAGTTTCTTTGGGAATTATATGTTTTAATTTGATATTAGCTGCTTACCCATATATTTGTTTATGTGTTTTGAATTATTGCCTGTCCTAAACCTGATCACTTTAGGCTTTCTTAATAGTAGTTAGATGGTCACCCGGAAGGGGTGTCTAATTATTGAAACACCGCATAACGTCTAGAGTCCGATATTTGTTTTGACAACACAGATTCTAACTAGATAGTCATTAGGGTATGTTTTAATCACTATCACCACTTTTTGAATTGAATTGCTTAGGAACCTAATTGCGTAGGATAACCCTAAGTTTAGGCTGCCTCGTGGTTGTGCCGTATCCCCCTAGTCGCTCTCAAGGTCTAGGGTATGGGAATTTAGAATCCTGACTAAGTATTTAAGAGCTATTATCTCCCTTATTAACTAGAATTTGATAGAAAGAATTAGAAGGATTAGTGCATACTAGCAAAACCTAAGCTATATCTCTCATCTCATATTTCTTCGTATTTATTTTATTGTCTTTATTTTCATTAGTTTAATTAATCATCTCTTAATTTATTCATCTTTGTTTTTTGTCTTTTAATTAATTACTTTCTACTCGTGATTATTTGCTCATTCGTATAACACACTAAGTCCCTGAGAACGAATCTTTTTATCATTAAAACTTGCATACGTCCTGTAATACTTGCAGTACCGTGCTTATCTAGGGTGAATTGTGCATCGTTTTCCTATCTTTTATTATATTATTTCATCACACCCTAGGCAACACCAAGTTTTTGGCGCCGCTGCCGGGGGCTCGTGTCTCGTTAGCGTGTGGGTTATTTATTTCGAGTAGTAGTTTTTAGTTAATTTTTATTTTTTCAGTTTTTATTTTCCTTTTTCCAAATTTACGCTTGTGGTTTTTTTTAGTCTTTTTCAGGTTTCAACAGTGTTTAATCTTTGGCCTCCTTTACCGGAGCCCGAGAGGAGCTTCACAGCTTATAACAGACGTATCCAAGAAGAAAGAGACTTGAGAAGAGCTATGTCAGACGTACAAGACCTAGTAGATCCGAGAGTATTTGGTCCGTTAGGACAAATACCACCACCGGTAGGAGGTAATGGATTTAATAATAATTAGCAGTACAGAGTTGAGCAAGACCTCCCAGGCTTGGGAGTACCGTTTCAAGTTCAACCATTAGGTTACCGTCCTCCAGAGATCCAGAATATTAAATTTAGACCCGATCCGGGCATGCTCAGTCAATTTCAGAGTTTTGGACTCTACAGTGGTACATCAATTCAAGATCTGGTAAGAGCGATTCAGAAGTTCATGCAGTTTTGTGTTGCCTATGTTACTCCAGTCATTACACGCGAGCAACTATACTGTCATATGTTTTCGTTCTTTCAGAATGGTAAAGCTGGTGAGTGACTAGATAGGCAACCACCAGGAACTATTAATACATGGGCAGAACTTCAAGCCGCATTCTTTAAACGTTTTTATCCAAAGAGTATGAGACTCAAAGACCAAACCGATCTTGCAAAGTTTTGTCAAGAGAATAGAGAAGAAGTAGGAGAAGCATGGACAAGGTTTCAACAGAAGTTAACTCGATGTCCACTCCATGGTTACACCCCATCTCCACAGTTAGCTATATATTATCAAGGTATCAATAGAGAAAGTAGATTGAAGGTAGATAATCTTGGAAAGGGAAATTTCGTGTCCATGGATCCTGCAGAAGCCGTCGAAGGTTTAGAAAATATTATCGAAACAGAAAGGAGTTGGCCATCTTTGAGAGCTTCTATTACAAACGCCAAATGTACGCTTCGTTTAGATGCAGAAACTGCAAACTTAGCTCAATTGTCCGCATTAGAAAATCAAATCAAAGAAATTAAGCTTGAGATGTAGAGAAATTTAGTCGCAGCAAATGTAGTGCAAGAAGCACAAGGTTGTCAATAGCGTGGGGTTACAAATCATACATGGGAAGAGTGCGAAGGAAATCCAGCATCTGTTTATTTCATATCCAACCGAGGAAATTATCAATTTGGTAACAAAAATCATCCGGGTATGCAATATTCAAATCCACAGGGGGCTGCTAATCCTGGTCATTATCAACCTCGTCCCCAAAATAAATCTTTCCAACCAAGAGGTCAATATTAAAATCAGAATTATAATCGACCTGCTCCTCCACAACAACCTATTAATGATGCATATACCGAGACGTTAGCTCAGAAAGCTCTACCACAGTATCCTCGAGAAGGAGCTGTGGATGATCAACAATTGAAGAAATTTATGGATCTTATGACCACTAATATGCATTCGCAGAGCGAGAAGTTAAGAGAACAAGAAGCTTCAATTCAGATTTTAGGTACTCAAGTAGAACAAATGAATAAAGTTCTTACAAATATTATGAAACAAAAAGAATTGAAGGCTATCGAAGGAGGTGATGCCAATGTTGGGTTAGAAGCTTGCAAGGCTATTTGCCTTGAGACTGAAGAGAATAAGGAAGTACCACATGCTGCCGAAAGTGCCGTGTAAGTTCGGAGTACCGAAGAAGAACCAACCAAGTCTAGCCCCATGGACTCTAACTGATCTGAAGATGATGTGGAAGAAGATTCATAAAAATATGACTTTATATAGCTTCTGAAAGATATGCAAAAAGAAATTAGATCGGTAATGGAATTACAAGCTGAGCGAGCTAAAGAGTAAGAGGAAGAAGCCTCAAAATAAAAAATCAAAGTTGCACCTGTTGTGCAAGAAAAGAAAGAAGAAGAGAAGGTGGAATCGCCACCAGTTATTCAAGCAATGTCATCAACCATTACTGATACAAATCTGAAGGGTGACATTAAACTCAAGACATTTGTAGAGGCGTACACTCCTGAGAATATCAACGCCCAAATGCTTGAGATAGCGAATAAGGGGCTTACACCGCAACAAGTTTTTACGCAAGTTATTCCTGAAAAAGAAGCGACTGTAGAAGCCAGGAGAGAGTCTGTGAGAGCCTCAAGAAGAATAGAGAAAGATTTACCATTAAAGCTCAAAGATCCTGGAAGTCTCAATCTTCCTATTCAAATAAATGGTACAATCAAGATGAAAGCCATGTACGATGTGGGTTCAGGTGTGAATCTTATGCGAAAGTCCGTGTTCGAGAGACTTGGACTTCAGAAATCAGAGAAAGCTCCAGTGAAGTTGCAGTTTGATGACAACTTGATTACTAAGACATGGGGAACAGTGGAGGACGTCCTTCTCCGATCAGGTAATATCACCATCCCTACTGACTTTGTTATACTTGATTTTGATGCAGATAAGCAGGTTCCAATCATACTTAGAAGGCCTTTCATGGCCACAAATCAAAGAATAATCGAATTCCAAGAAGGGACCATTACCTTTCATGCTAGAAACGTGTCCAAGACATAGAATGTCTTGGGTAAGAAACCAAGGAATTCAGATCCCACAGTTCCTATCATCTACAGCCTTTCGCATCACAAAGTCCCTAAAGTGAATATCCATGAAAATATTGTGGATACTGAGCCAAACATTGAGTTTGGGGTTGGCCATGAAGTTCTATGGAAAGCTCTGAAACCAGAGAATAGGCCACGAAGTTACAAAGACTCGTGGATGGGACCATTCATCGTCACCAAGGTTGTTTCAGCTAAGGTGATAGAAATCAGACCCAAAAAGGGGATCAAGCATAGATTAGTTGACGTTCATATCCTTGGTCGTTGTTGGGGAGGCTATATTTGCAAATCTTGATAGAGGTAACGCGTCTAACTTTAAAAGTCGTTAAATAAAAGTGCTGTACGGGAGACAACCCGCAATGTTTTATGTTTTTATGTTTTTAATTCATGTTTAGTTTAGTTGTTTTTAGTTGATATTGCATATTTGAGAAATGTATTAGTGTTTTTGATGTTCAGGTGTTAAAGAAATCGAGTCTAGGAGAAAAACAATTTTTTTTGGGAACATTTTGACCTGCCACCGGCATGCCGGGCAATACCGCCGGTAAGCCGGCGGGTCAGAAACACGAGCCCACGAGTACTCGTCACGTGTTCTATGCCGAGAGGTGAGTTTCGAAAGAAAGCATCACGGGTATGTCGGGCTATTCCACCGGTATGCCGGTCAAGACAAAACCCGAGCCCACGTCTGCACGCTTCGTGTTTTTTGCCGTAACATGAGTTTCAAAGAACAGCAACACCGGCATACCGGGCCTTACCGCCGGTCAGCGCCGCTGGAAAGAGAAAAAAAGTTGTGTTTTAGGTTATAAAGAAGAGGATGGTTACAATCCTTAAGCCTCTGTTTTCTCTCCAAACCTCTCCCAACTCCATTAAAGCTTCATCAAACCTTCTCCAAACATCAAAACACCACCCAATCACCATAAAAACACATCAAATCTTCTCTCCACATCATTACAAAGAAGATTCAACCACCCAAATCATACCAAAACACATTGAATTGAAGAATCAAAAGCCTAAATTTTACAAATTTATCCTACAATTTCTTAGATCCCTTCCAATTCATCAAGAATTCATCTTACCTACATAGAGATTCATCATCAAAACACCTTTCCTAGCCCAAATAAAGCTTGTTCAACCAATAATCAAGAGTTTCAAATTTCAAGAGTGGTTGAAGCTTTGAGTTGGAGGTTAATTGAGATGACTAAAAGAACATAAACATTAGCTACTAAGAGGGAGATGAATAAAATCAAGGTATTGGGTTCTATTGAGAAGAAATCAAGTGAGAAAAGTTCTAGTTCCAAGACAAATGGTAAAATAGATTATGTAACGAGAGGTGAGCTAGCTATGTTTGATTCTATGGGAAAAAAGGTTCCACTTTTTACCAAGAAGACAAAACAATCTCTCTCATTCAAAGGTCCTACACCCGAAGACAGAGAGAAAGCTTCAAAGGTCGTGATAGCTTCTGCAGGAAAACAATTAAAGGAACTACCTTTTGCTTATGAGAGAGTATTCGATGAAGAAATTGGTAAAGGAGAATACAAGAGATTCTTGGAGCTTGGTGAAAGATTGGGTTGGTCTACATTCATGGTAAGACGTTCTGATTTATGTCATGAGTTAGTTTTAGATTTCTATTTAGGCCTCTTTAGCCGAGATAGTGAAGGTTGTGTTCCAGTTAGAGAAAAGTTAGTTCCTTTCTCAGTTGAAGAGATTAGAAACCACTTCCAGTTTAAGAAATTGATTGGATCATGCAAGTATAGAGAAGCAGTGGAAAGACAAAGAATCCTTGATTGGAATTTACTTTTTGAGCATGTTTTCGACAAGGAGAAAGTGCAATCACATAAGGGAGAATTGAAGGCACCTTGGCCTTACAAATATCTTCAACAGGATGCTAGAATTTGGCACAATTTCCTTATCCCTAATGTCTTTGGAAACACAAGAATTTTGGATGTAAGTAAAAAGAACGCTTTACTTTTGAATTGTATTTTGAGAGGAGAAGTAGTGGATGTGGCACAGTTGATCTTTAAGGAGGTGATGCGATTTCTGGTCTCTCCTACCTCGATTTATAATGTGAAATATCCTACTTTGATCACGTGTCTTGTGCGAAAAGCAAATGTAAATTGGGTGAAAAAGAGAAACTGGAGTTTAAAAAGAGTAATATTGATAATGCTTAGATCATGAAAGTCTTGAGAGGAGTGGGATTTACGCAAGTCTCAAAAGAAGAAAAGGAGCAAAGTTGGCAAGAGAAGATGGAGGAGCGTTTAAATAAAATCGAAGAAGCCCAAACTTCCTTAGCCGAAGATGTGGCACAAATCAAAGCCAATTAAGTACACATCATGACACTCCTTGAGAAACTAACGAAAGATCCAGCAAATCCTATCTTAGATGTCAATAATACGAGGCAATAGCCTCGAGAGTATGTTCTCTTTCTTCCTTACCATTTTTGTAAATGCGTTATCTGCTAATTTTAATTTCTTTTGCGAGTATTTTTCGAGTCGTGGGGACACGACTCATTTTTGAGTTGGGGGTTGTGGGGATTCGTTTGTCTCTCATCTCTATTTTTCTGTTTTTAGGTAGAAATTAAAAAATTTTATACATGGGAATTAGATGTAGAGTGTGTTTAATAGCTTGAAAGCATAAGCTCAGTGAGTTGGTGATAGTAAGTAGTATGTTTATGAGCTATTTTATTTTGTATGCTTTGAGTATTTGCAGGAAAACACACATTGATAGTAAAGAAAAGATTAGTTAGCAATGCGATAGAAAGTATGTTCGATCTCAGGGAGCCTTGAGTGGTGTGTAGGCCATGAGATCCAAGCTAGTTGACAAACCCATTTGATGAACGTGCTAAAGGTAATAGAATAACAAAATTGCATGGTGTAGAAAATGATTAAGGAAGTTCTTTCATATTGAAGCCACTTGAAGCCTTTTAACTTTCCCACCCTGTAATTTGATTTAATATTTTATATCCTTCTCAGCCCCTTCTAGCATTTCTAAAGCCGTTCTATTTAACCACATTATAAGCCATATCCCTTTAGATTATAGGACTTTTCCATATGACCCGCACTCGAATCGCGATGCATAGACAGTTGTTTTAGAGCTTGAGTTTGGGGTGGTGGGTCCACCATTATGGGAATTGTTGTTGGGATTTTTGAGCTTATTAATTGTGCTCGGTTATTATTTAGATGACGATTCACATGTTTATATTGTAACCCTTTTCCGGGGTAATAGTGAATGAAAAAGGCTAAAAAGCATGTAAAGAAAAGAAAAAAATCTATGAAAAAAATAGCGTGATATCTCGAACATCAAAAAGAGAGTCATAGCTATACAAAAGAAAAAAAATTGAAAAGGATATATATTCGGACCAGCAAAGAGGAATTTTATGTGAACATCTTATGCTTTAATTGGGTTATTGGGGATGCTACTTTCTGCATCAAGAAAAAATCATTGGGTTGAGTGAGAAACGTTTTATGAGAGTAACTCAAACTCTAGGGCGATTCGTTGATGGCTAGTGAGGAGAGAGCCAAAAGCCCACTCTAAATTATCCAAAATACTATCATACCGTACCTAAGCCTACATTACAACCTTAAATACCTTTTGATTCTTTGCTCTGTAATCTAGAAGTGATTGAGCCAATAGAGAGTAGTTAAGTAGATCTTTGGATACTAGTGAAGTTCTATGAACAATCTATAGCTTCCTTGGTGAACTGAGTAAAGTTCCAATCCTTCTTACATTGCGAAGCTAATATAATCTTGAATTCAAACCGTGTTGATTGTGGATATGAGAAGTGTACATGTATGTAGTTTATAAATATTATTACAAGAAATTTTCTGAGTAGTTGCTTTATGTCTATTCTATATATTCTGCTATCTCCTTTTCCATTGTGCTTAAATGACCTAGGTGTGTATTTAGAGACTTCCCTTTGTTGTTATCTTTATTGTATCGGGACGATACAACTTTAAGTTGGGGGTCTTGATGTCTCCTCATTTGTCATGAATTAATATTAATTAGAGACATCATTTTTAGTGTTTTAGAAGTCTTTCTAGTCGATTTTCCCATTAATTATTGCACTTTCCTATTTCTAGTCTTGATTTAATGATTTATTATTTTTAGAGCATATTGGGTTTAATTATTTATTTAGTGTGAAGTTTTAAATATATATATGGAGATTAATTAGATGCTAAGTCAATTCTAAGAGATAAAGGAAAGAAGATATACATGGAAATTGGAGAAAAGAAAGAAAAAGCTAGGATATGGAAAGATAAAGCTGCCAAATAAATCTGAATTTCAGCACCCACGACCACTAAAGGGCTTATATCTCAAGATTGGTTAGGAATTTGGAAGAATGGTCTGAAGAAAAGTTAAAGAGCTTTCCGAGACGATCGTTTTCGACTATTGGAACACGTCAAACGGATAAGTATTGAAGTTGTCATAACCAAAACAAAAACGGGGCTGATTCCATATTTTAGGGTTACGAATTTGAGTTGGGCTTGGAGTCCATTACTTGTCTTCTACTCCAAGAAAACGAATTAGGGATTCTCTACACCTATAAATACACCCTTATATTACTTGTAAATCATCCTTGCTCAGTTCTAAACCTTATATTAATTCTTAGTTATTCTAGAGAGCAAGATGAAGTCTTTTATTCAATCTTTTAGTTTATTTCCTTCAGGTATGAACTAATTTTCCCATAGCTTGGGTTTTGCATTATGTATAATCTATTAATTCTATTTTCTTTCTATCTAAGTTTCTTTGGGAATTATATGTTTTAATCTGATATTAGTTGCTTACCCATATATTTGTTTATGTGTTTTGAATTATTGTCTGTCCTAAACCTGATCACTTTAGGCTTTCTTAATAGTAGTTAGATGGTCACCCGGAAGGGGTGTCTAATTATTGAAACACCACATAACGTCTAGTGTCCGATATTGGTCTTGACAACACCGATTCTAACTAGATAGTCATTAGGGTATGTTTTAATCACTATCACCATGTTTGGAATTGAATTGCTTAGGAACCTAGTGACGTAGGATAACCCTAAGTTTAGGTTGCCTCGTGGTTGTGCCGTAGCCCTCATAGTCGCTCTCAAGGTTTAGCGTATGGGATTTTAGAATTCTGACTAAGTATTTAAGAGCTATTATCTCCCTTATTAACTAGAATTTGATAGAAAGAATTAGAAGGATTAGTGCATACTAGCAAAACCTACGCTATATCTCTCATCTCATATTTCTTCGTATTTATTTTATTGTCTTTATTTTCATTAGTTTAATTAATCATCTCTCAATTTATTCATATTTGTTTTCTGTCTTTTAATTAATTACTTTCTACTCGTGACTATTTTCTTATTCGTATAACCCACTTAGTCCCTGAGAACGAATCTTCTTATCATTAAAACTTGCATATGTCCTGTAATACTTGCAGTACCGTGCTTATCTAGGGTGAATTGTGCATCGTTTTCCTATCTTTTATTATATTATTTCATCACACCCTAGGCAACACCAATTACTCTTAGAAGTCATCCGTAGAAGCAAGAAGACATGTCAAGAGGAAGACAAAAAGTTTGGAAAGTGACAAACTCCCGTTCTCCATCATCTCTCTCTATCATTAGGGTAATTTGTATTTATTCTTTAGCTTATATTTGTTTTTAATTACTTTTATCCGTAGTTTATATCAATTTCTTTAGATATGAACTAATTTTTCCATAGCTTGGGTTTGAATATGTATAATTTTTTATTTCTAATTTTCATTTGTTTTCACGTTATTTGGAAAAACACTTTTTAAATCGATTCTAGCTACTTAACCTATATAATTGTTTTATGTGCTTTGATGTATTGACCGTAGTTTTTGTGGTTGCAAACGTATATACTACCCCATTAATAGTAGTTGGATGGTCACCCGGAAGGGATTGTTGATACACCACATAAGCGTCTAGTGTGCGGTAGTGATCCTTACGGGCTTGCCTAACTAGATAGTCATTAGGGTTTGAGATTTAACCACCGATCCTTGCGCATGGTCCTCTTACCCAAATCCCCTGGTAATTGTTAGGTCGCCACCTAAGTCCACCCGAAAGAGTGTTAGGAGGAATATAGAATCCTGGATATTTATCTAAGAGCTTTAATCACCCTTATAGCTAGAATTAGAATTAGAAGGATAAGTGCATACTAGTATCCCTAAGCTATATTTCTCTTCTCCATTCTTTGTTATATTATTTATTTGCATTGTTATCTTTTCTACCCAAAAACCAAATAAATATTATTTATTTTATCTTCTTATTTCACAAGTAGATTCTACTACACTTCTTTATATACACAAGTAGATCTAACAGATCAAATCCCTGCGAACGAACTTTACTTACTAACTAAACTTGCAAACGATCTGTAATACTTGCAGTGAGTTTCTCGTGGTAGTCAATGGTGTATCCTTTATTATAATCTTTATTCATCTATTTATTTATCACACATTTGCCCCACCAGCAAGCATAATCGAAGATCGAGACCTTCTTATCAAGCAAGGTATTATTCAAATTGGAAATGGTAAATCAACACATATTTGGAAACACAGATGGTCACCGTCTGGTCTGATCAAAGATAGACCGAATGAAACAACACTGCAAATGGTAGATCAACTTATGAATCAACACAAGGATAAGTGGAACTAGGAGACGATTGGTTCAATTTTACCAGACCCCGTCAAAGGAAACATAAGTAAAATTCCTTGGCTAAATACAGAAGACCAAGATACCTTCATTTTAGGCCTCATACAAGATCAGGCCAATACACTACAAATTAGGGATACAAGATCTTAAAAAAATTATGGAAGAAAATGGTATTCAAACATCCAACCAAGCACAACTTAACGACCCTAACCTCTGGAATACGATCAGGAAATCTAATGTCCCAAAAAAAGTTAGATCGTTTACGTGGAGGGCATGTACGAATATCCTCCCTACTAAACAGAAATTGTATAACAGACACTGCAATGATGACAAGTATTGTATGTGGTGTGACAACATTACGGACACAGTGGTACATTTATTATTATCTTGTGGCTTTTGTAAACAGGTTTGGGAAGAGTCCGCTCTACAATTAAGAATACTGGAGAATGACCCTCAATCATTAGGAGAATGGTTAATGCAATTATTTGATGGAGTGGAGGATACGCAATGGGATAAACATAAATTAATGGCATGTAATGATGGCATTATGGAACATCTGGAAATCAAAAATGAAAATGGTCCATGAAAACCTAAAACTAGATCCACATATTTTATTATGGTTGTCCATGCAGGTATGAAGGATCTGTATGGTCAACAGTGACATATGAATCCACAAATTACAACACGGGCTCAACCACGGCCTTGCGACAATCCATGGGACCCGCAAGAGCTAATAGGGATGCAAGTTATATTCACATGTGGCGTATCCTTTAAAGACAAAATAGTAAAAGGAAAATAGGCATAGTGAAACGAGACACGAGCACAAGTCGATGACATATCCTCTCAAAATCCATTTGTACTGACTCAGCGGCTGAAGGATAAGCGATTGCCGTCCTTGAATCCGTAAAAATAGGACTTTAGAACACATGGGAAAAACCATTATTTGCTCAGACAACCTTAATATTATTCAAGGTATTAACTCGTTGCCATCTGCATGGTGGAAAGTTAGACCGTACGTCAAGCGGATTTCTCAAATCGCTGGAGAAAACCACAACGTATACTTTAAACATTTGCCACGAATGATCAACGGAATGACAGACACAACCGCGTGTAAAGCTAGGCAATTGACATCAAATAAAGAGGGGCAGTTCACCCTGCACTTTCAATTTACAAGATTAGGTATTCGATGATAGGTCATAAACTCTCGTTGTTGATTTGACAAAAAAAACTCTCGTTGTTAGGGTAAGATCGTCTAAAGAAAAAATTGAAACTCATAATCTTATTTCAAAAAAGTTCTCTCAGGCACAATCCCCGAGGTTAGGTGGGAAACCTTTTCTATTCATTCATCACCAGCTTATATCCACCACCATTAACATGTCATTAACCATTATCTACCTTAACATAGCAAAAATACACTACATCTACATTAATTTCTCTTGTTTCATTAAATTGTCACTCACTTTCATTTTCTAAATACTACCTTTGCCTACTCTCATTTATTTTACAGCATGTATTTCCTATCAAACACTCTTCTACTTCCTTTCTATTTATAAGTTCTATACTAAAAATCACCCAAACAGCAAGGAAGAATCCTTCACTTTAACAGCTGATCCAAATTGTGTTTATGCTCAGTTTGAAGGGCCAAAGCTTTTCGCAAAAATCATTAGCAATGAAGGAATCAGCTTCAATTACCTAAGAAAAAACATAAACACATCTTGGGGAATTTCTGGAAAATGCCATACTGAAAAAAAGGGTTTCAATACTTGCATGATTACTTTCGAAAATGCAAAAAATCTCAACACAGATTGGAAAAACAGGCCATGGAATGTTGTGGGAAAACACGTCCTACTCCAAAAATGGGATTCCTCAAAAGGACTCTCTGAATCACAGCTGGTTATAACATCTTTTGTGGCTCAAATCCATGGAATTCCACCTACTTTGATTAATTTAGACAATGCTACAAAAATTGCTGCACAGCTTGGCGAGGTTGAGTATGTCATATTGCCACTAGTCAGTACCTTCAAAGAATTTGGAGCGGTTGGAGCAAGAATTAATTGGAACATCTCTAAACCACTTTCAAACAATTATTCTATCTATCTTGAGGATGGCCACGCTATTAAAGGTCAGTTAAAATTTGAGAAATTATGTGATTTTTGTGCTATCTGTGGACTTCTAGATCATGAGGAAAAAACTTGTACCAATAAATCAAAACTCAGATACAAGCTATCGAAGGCCATGAATGGTTTCGAGCCAAAAATTAATGAAGCTAAAGAAAAATAAAAAATCTTCTACAAAGCCACAAAAAACCCTAACTCGGTCAACGGGTCAAACCAACTCAATCAAAATTCAAAATCAAAAGCACAAAACCCAATGTTACCAACCTCTGAGGCTTAGAAAATTGCAGAAGCACCATTAATGAAGACATGAAACTTGACACAAAATAGGAATCTTCTCTCTGGCAATGAAAACTCGTCTCTGACTCATACTCAAATTAGACTTCAAAAGGCTAAATCCTTATCAACACAAAAACCGACTGAATCTGGGCCATCTAAAACTTGGGCCACTATTATGAATGAGGAAAAAAAAGTGGTTACTTAACACCTTTTAAAATGGGCCTAAACAAAACCGAACGAACAATTACTTTTGGATCACTTGATAAGCCCACTCCAATAAAAGACCACCACTACTCTCCATTACCCTATAACCAAATCAGCCCAAACCAAACAAAATCCCAATTAACTTCTGATCAAATCGAACAAAATAAACCTAACTCATCTTTAATCCCCGATAACTCATCTCACAAAAACACTATCAACATCTCTCAAACACAAGAATCACCACCAAATTCACCAAATTTCCGTGCTATTGATTATAAGCCTCAATTCAATGTTCAATACCCTAGAGCTAATGAGTATAAAACTTCAAAAGAGCTTGAGAAACATGACAGACTATGGGCTAAACACTTAGAACAATCAACAACACTCGCTGAAGAAACGGAATCATCAAATGAAAACACAATTACACCAAGTCAAGAAGCAAAGGAAATGAAAGTTACTGATCAATTGGCGGAGCAAATGGCTGAACAACACGTTTGAGGGTTTGTCTTTAAACAAACCCAAAACCCTCAATGATACACTTCAGTTAAAATTGTCAAGGGATTGGTACCTCTTTGAAAATTCTGACACTCAAGGATGCAGTCAAAAACCACCATCCAGAGGTAAATTTCTGTGTGAAACTTTAAATTGCTTAGAAAAACGAATGAACTTTGCAAAACTCTTAATATGGAAAACATTTGCACCATTGAGCCTGATGGAAAATCAGGTGGACTTACCCTTATGGCTATCCCTGATTTCCCCAAAAAAGTCATAGCTTCTTAGTAAAAATTATATTCACTGTATTATTACTGATCCCCTCGGAAATGATTTTCATGCTACCTATGCTTATATCTCCTCTTATGAAAAAGAAAAGGAACAAAATATTGCTGATATAAACAATCTTCTGAAAAACAAAAATCACCTACCTTGGTTTCTAATTGGAGACCTGAACATGTCCAGATATAATTATGAAAAAAAGTGGTGGTCTAGAAAATACTGAATATTAAAGCTTAACAATTTCATTAATCATAATAAATTTATTGAAATCACCACTAAAGGTTGTTATTTTACTGTGAGCAATAAGAGAAGTGGTAATAAACTTATTAGAAAACAAATTGATAGAGGTTTGGCAAATTCTAGCTGGAATATGCTATATCTAGAAGCTTGGATAGCAATATTACCATGTATAGGCTCTGATCATAGCCTCCTTATTCTCAACACTGAAAATTCTAAGAAAAAAATTATAACAGTAGATTTATCTACAAAAAAAGTTGGAACTTTGAAAAAGATGTTGATAGTATTATCAACACTCACTGGAACTCTTATTTACATAATATTTACAGAGGTATCATAAAATTTGGTTCAAAGTTGAACAAAATTTCTTCGGTTATTACTAAATGGAACAAAACAAAAAGAATGAATAATAGAAATATTTTAAAAGATCTTTTAAATCAACTGGAAAATCTGAATAATGCCCAAAACATTAATTGGGAAGATTATAACTTCTTAACTTCACAACTTGAAATCCAGTGGAATAAAGAAGAGCTATATTGGAGAGAAAAGTCTAGGATACAGTGGATCCAACTAGGTGATAAAAACACCACTTTTTTCCACCATACAACAAAAGCTAGAAGAAAATATAATAAAAATCTTCGGCGGTTAAACAACAATGGCAATTGGATTGATGACCAACCTTCAATTACAAATGCTATTACTGAGCATTATAAAAATCAATATACCACTAAAGGTACAAGAAACTATAATCATATTATTGATAAAATAAAACCCACTGACAATGAAAATATTAATAAGATTCTTGAACAACCTATCACTTTAAAAGATATTAAAGAAGCTGTTTGGACCTTGGGGTCTAATAAATCTCCTAAACCTGATGGCTTTACTGATAGCTTTTATAAAAAAACACTGGCATACTATAAAAGGAGATCTTATGAGATGTATCACTGACTTTCTTTATAATAAAGAAAATTTAGCATCCATAAATAAAATTTACATCACTGTTGTTCCAAAAAATCCTAATCCTATTTCTATTGGTGATTATAGACCAATAAGTTGCCCCAATTTTATCTACAAAATAATTGCTGTTATTCTTGTTAAAAAACTTAAACCATTTATGGATACTATCATATCAAATGAACAATCTGCTTTTATAAAAAATAGAAGTATGTCTGATAATCTCCTTGTGGCGCATGAAGCTGTACATTATCTAGAAAATAAAAGATACTCAAAAAACTATTCAACAACTGTTAAAGCTGATATGTCCAAGGCTTTTGAAATATCGAATGGGATTTTTTATTTGATAATATGAAAGCTCTTGGTTTCTCGGAAATTTGGACTTCATGGATCAAACAATGTGTTAAAACGGTTTGCATAGTAACTCAAGGGGACTATGCTATTCTCATAAATGGTGAACCTACTAATATCCCTCTACCTACTAAAGGACTTAGGCAAGGGGACCCACTATTCCGTTTCCTATTTTGCATAGTAACTCAAGCCCTTACTACCCTTATCAATGATAAAGTGGAAAATAAATTATTAAAAGGTATAAAACTAAGCAGAAATTGCCCAAAACTAACTCATATTTTATTTGCCTATGATAGTCTGTTCTTCTTAAAAGGAAATATTGAAGAATTTGAACAATTCAAAGATGCTTTGAACAAATATTGTTATGGCTCAGGGCAAACTATAAACTTGAATAAATTGGAATCATTTTTAGTAAAAATACTCCACCTAACATTGCTTCTGATCTGACTAATGTCTTGATATTAAACATTTAACCAATCTAGGCAGTTACCTTGGACTCCCATCTGATTGGGGCAGGTCCAAGACTAAAGCTTTCGAATGGTTAATTGAAAGAGTTATTACTAAATTAAACAACTGGAACACTAAATTTCTTACTGAAGCAGGAAAAGAAACTCTTGTAAAAGTTGTAATTCAATCCATTCCTGTCTATCTAATGGCTTTATTTCATATTCCTGAATCTATATGTAATAAAATCTCCTCCCTAATGCCTCTTTCTGGTGGGGTAACGAAGGAAATGATAGAATGCATTAGAAATGTTGGAAAAAAATGGAAATGCCTAAAAGTATAGGAGGTATGAACCTCAAAAACTTCTCTCTTATGAATTTAGCCTTACTCACCTTCTTGGCTTGGAAATTTAATTTAAATAAAAAAATTATTGCTTATTAAATCATCAAAGCCATCTACTTTCCTAATGATGAATTTCATGAAGCTAAACTTGGGTATAATCCATCCTGGGGTTGGAGAAGTCTACTCCTAGGTAGGGATAATTACTTGAAAGAATCGAAATGGATAGTGGGAAATGGTAAGACCATTAAGGTGTGGAAGGATGATTGGATAACCCAATCTGACCACTCAAATACACATACGAATAATATATTACAAAACACTAATAATTGCACCATTACTATAGTCTCTGAATTTATAAACACTGATGGTACCTGGAATACTGAGTTGCTAAAAAATAATCTCCCTCATGAGGTGATTAAAAAAGTTACTGACTTAAACATCAGCAAAACTGAAGCAAATGACTCTATAGTCTGGAAACATGATCAAAAAGGTAATTTATCTGCTAGAAATGTTTACATGAATATTACAGAAAAAAAGGTTTCTGAACACAAAATGATAATTGCAAATGGCCCCTCTACTTCCTTTAAACTCGAAGATTCTTTTTGGAATAAAATTTGGGATCTTAACATCCCTCAAAAGCTAAAAAAATATATTTGGAGAGTTATCTCAAATGCTATACCTACTGAGTTGTATAAATTTAATAGAAAATGTGCACACAATAGTACTTGCAAAATATGCTCTATTGCTTCTGAAACAACTGAACATTTATTCTTTCATTACTCCCATGCTAGAGCCTCATGGTTTGCAACTCCCTGGGGTTTCAAATCCTCTTATGATATAACTTTGAGATTGGATCAATGGTTACAAAATCTTATAAACCATGATTCCAATAAAAATGATAGAGGAAAAAACCAGGTTGAGAAGGCAATCTGGACTCTATGGTTTATTTGGAAAGCTAGAAACAAAAAGGTATTCGAAAATGTTGAAATTTGCCCCTTTGTCACTAATAAAAATGCTTGTAAAGCATATGATGAGTTCATAAACTTTAGTAAAATTGACTCTGAAACTATCTCTTTAAAAAAACAAACTGATCAACTCCCCGGCTTAAATTTCAGGAAGAAAAACACTTCCAAACTTACTACTTTTATTCTTGTTGATGTTTCTTATTTTGCAAATACTAATGAGACGGCTATTGGCTGCATTTTCAGTAACTATCAGGCCAAAATTTTGAAAAGCAAAACTTTGAAATTAAAATCAAAATCACCGAAGGAAGCTGAAGCAATAGGAATTCGCAACGCTATCAAGGAAGCCTCCTCTCAACCAAATAATCATTTTGTACTTTTGAATGATTGTCAATCCCTTATGAAGTCGCTTATGGAGTGTCAAACGTTTGCAAATCGTCAACTACATCATATTTTTGAAGATATACAAACATTTTCTAGCACCCTAAGCATGGATTTTCAACTTGTATCTCGAAAATCTAACCAAGCCGCCGACTGGATTGCAAAGAGGGTCAACTCAAACAAACTTCCATGCAATTGGGTGTCTTCACCCACAGTTTTTCTTCAAAAACTTCTTTTTAGCGACTTTGTTTCCTTAGGAATTAGTTGTAATCTATTTAATCTTGTTTTTATTAATTTAAATTATGTTTTAACGTAAAAAAATTTAAATAAAAAATCCAAAATCTCAAATTGCTAACTGAGATACTTTTACGTCCAAAAAGAAAAACAATGAGATACTTTTACCGTCATTATTTTTAAAAAAACAAATAACAGTAAAAATGCAAAAACTCAACATATAATTGGAGTGGTCAGCGTCCAAGTAAAAATAAAAATTGGGGTCGTCAGTTTTACGACGTTTGTGGAAACCTAGGCAGCATTGACGTGATTTTATCAAAGTATAACCCAGAAATTACGCTGAGTGCCTTAGTGATAATAGAGTCTGATGAGAGGAAACATATTACACAACAAAAGCTAACTTGCATTCCACAGGAGATAGTTTACTACAATTAGAAAGCCTATACCTATTAAAGTCTTCCTCTTGATGCACTATATCTTTGTGTCATCGAATCGTAGCTACCTTTATTAACGTAAATGAAATAAATAATTTTAGAAAAAGTTATAAGCTAACGTAATTTTAAAAGTAGTACATAAGCACCTTTTCAAAGAAGTAATTTTTTTCATCCAATATTGAAGTATCATAACCCAATAATATTAATACCCATAACCTATATTTTAAACTTACAAAAATAACTAACTTATTAATCTAATAACATGTATTTTGTAAAAATTATCAATGACCTTAGAAAGCACTTAAAAATATTTTTAAAACATCAAAAGTATTTTAGACTCTAAAAATCATTTTTAAAAAAAACACCAAATTAGGATCCCATTTGAGATTGTTTTTTAAAATAATCACTTGAAGTGACTTTAGATTCGTAATAATATTTTAAACCTTTAAAATCACTTTTAGGAAAAACACTAGTAAAAACTCACTTTAAAGTGATTTTGAGTTTCAAAATATTTTTAATATTTTTTACAAATATTAAAATTTTAATTGAAAGATGCTTTTGGCTCTATAATAATCAATCCCAAATGGGCACTAGTTCTTTTTAAGAAAAACACTTAAAGCGATTTTAAATTTCAAAGTTATTTTTGAATTTTTTTCAAATATTTAAAATTTATTCTAAAAGCGTATTTTTACTCTAAAATAAGAACTTCCAAACGAACCCTACTCTAAAATAATTCTAGACTATGCTGAATTGGGGATTTATCTTCCATTAGGTAATAGGTATAATCTCATAAAGTTGATGGGAGCAGCTGACGAACCAGAAGCTTACACGTGGCGTGAAGTGACTAATGAAGGAAGAGGGAGTATACACGTGTCATAGTTTCATTAATTACCAACCACACCATTTAATGCTTTTACCCAACTAGGCCTGAACCGTATGTTTTCATAAATTAGTTGAGATGCGACACATCCAGCCATTTAAATGAGGACACGTGTCTGGACCGGATGAATGAGAATGCGACACACGATGTCGGTGTATTTATTGCACTTTAAGTCTTTTACTAGGGTATATTGTAACAGAATGTTATTTAAAACCTTATATAACATGTTATTTATTTTGATTAGGCTTTTTTATTTTGTGATTAATTATTTTATGTGACTATATAATATTTTGTAATTTTATAAAATTTAATAAGTAAATGAAAATATTATATAATAATTTCATATTTTAAATAATTTAGTTTTTCTTTATAAATAATATTTATGTAATGTCAATATGTAACCATTTGCAATGATTAAATGTGTTGTAATATTATTCATTAATTTGTAAATGTATATTATTAATTGCAATAGTTTTATAATTCCTAATTGTAATATAAATATTATTAATATGTGACTATTAAATTTTATTTAGCATTTTAAAAGAAGAAAAATCAAATTTGGAATATATAATAGATGACGTGATATTATAGGAGTTGATCGGAAATTTTTTGGCGGGAAAATTTAGTTTGGTGGGAATAATTAGTTTGGTGGGAATATTTAGTCAAGGGTATTATGGTCTAATTATGTTTTTTATATTATACATGAGTTTTATGGGCAATATCACCTCCTTCTAGGGTGGTATTGGTAATTGTCTCTTTATTAATTAGTTTAATTATAATTATTTTAGTTTAATTTCAGTCTATTAGAATTTATTTAATTAACGGTATCTTAGTAATTTAGAAAACATATTATTTTAGGTTTTTTTTCCTTTGTATTTATAGGTAGCTTTATAGTCTTTAAAGATAAATTTGATATTAGTACAAATGAAAATTGAGTTGCTTGCTCTCTATCAGTATTATTTATCTTGATGCGCATAATACCCCTACATCAATAATCTTATAGTCTTCGACAAAGAAAAACCGTCTTGTAATCGATCTTTAGTCATCTTTAATTTTAGGAAGGGTCTCTCAATTAAAATTTAAAGGTATTTATAGTCGTTAAATGTTTTATCCGATAAAATATTGTGAAAGTCCAAAGTTTAGAAAAAAAAATATAATGAAATTCTATTCAACTCTATCCTAACAAAATGAGTAAAGTGGCACATAGATTTCCTTTTCCTCTTAACAAAATGAGTTATTTATTAGGAAATAATATTAATATTTTGAATATATTTACATTTTACATATATTGATTGTGTTGGAGAAATAATCTTGAAAATAAACTTATTTGGCACAAGGGTAAGAATTGTAGATATGATCGTGTATCAAAAATCTTTAAAAAAAACCAGTTGGACAAAAATTTGTAACTATTTCCTAAATCTCCCTTTTTGGGGATTAAACTATGTAGTATCATTAATACATTTCCCAAACTCTCCCCCAAAACAACTCTTGTGCATAAAAAATTATCATCATGAAAAATATCCTAATATTATTGGTAAATTGTTTTTACCAATTTGAAGAACAAGGGTAGAATCGGGAAAAATAATTTTTCATTATTTAAAAAAGAACACGACGAAGTCTATTTTAAAATGTTATTTTTTCTATTGTACAATTTAAAAAGGAACCGATCGTGTCTTTAGAATATACATTATTTTTCAAGTAATTTATTAAATCATTGCACTAGATTAACAAACCTTACCTAAATTCTACTTTCTCAAGAGATCTAACTACTTTATAAGAAAAATTGCCCATCATTCCATTAAGCCAATCTATCCCAAATCTTCTAATGGTTTTCAAATAAAGTAAGAGCTATACAAAAATAAAGTACCAAAATAATTCACAATTTCATTAATTTTGCATATAAGCATATTTTGACAAGATTGAATGACAAATATATTAAGTCAATTTTTAAAGAAGGATAATTTTTTCTCAATCTACCACCGAAATTAAATGCTTCTACATGGTTAAAATACGTAAGATTGACAAAACACCACTAATATTATGACTAGTAGTGAAAGTGTCAAACAAACTTACTAAGTTAGGTGTATAGAAAAAACGTGGTGCTTCAAAAAATCAAAGTCAAGCACTCATGCCCTGACATAAAAAGTTGATTGTCGTCATGGTTTATATTTGGATTACCCATCAACCACCTTGGCCTTGACTTTCACTCTACCCATTGACCGACTAAACTCTTTCAATTCATCATATAACAAACCCTCAAGCTCTTCATAACCAATCTCTCTCTCTCTCTCTCTCTCTCTCTCTCTCTCTCTATCTCTCTCTCTCTCTCTCTCTCTCTCTCTCTCTCTCTCTCTCTCTCTCTCTCTCTCTAATCAACATAATATCATAAGACCCTTCAATATCATAATCAACATAATTCTAAATAACAAACAAATTAGTTATACTATTTATAAACCTATCAATACCATATTGACCATGAATAGTTTCTCTCTTAACTAGTGGAACCCATTACATATTATATTTTCACTTATGAAATCTCATTTTAGGCTATTGACGAGAAATAGAATTACTAGCAATTTTATCAGTACGCTTAGGAGTAGGAGCAGTCGACTCTAATGTTTAAAATAGTCATTTGTGAGTATGTTCATAAAATAATATATGATCGCTTTTGTCCAAACACTTATAAAAGATTTATTCACTAGGATCTTGGAGTAAGTAAATACATTGTATATGTTAAAGTTTGAATAAACATGGACAATTATCCCATCTAAGATACTTGAATAAGGAATGGTTGACATAGGTTATTGAATTAAGAATTATACAATAGTCGAGATTCTAACTTCTTCCTAACTCCTGCCATGGTAGCTTAGAAATCTACTTCAACGCTACTAGGGGACTCAGGTAAGGCGACCCTACGCAATGATCAGTGCTTAAAGTCTCTAACCCTATTAAAATCTGGCTAGTCAAGCCCGTCGGGATCACTATCACACACTAGATGTTTATGTATCATTTTTAGTAATTGAACCCCCTGTCAAGGTGACAGTTCTAATTACTAAGGGCAGTCCTATATTTGTCCAGAGTAAGAGTTCAATTATAATGAAAATACATAATCAAATCAATCAAAATGACAATTCAATTAAAGTTACATACTCCTATATTCAATAAACAAAATAAATTCCTCTTAGGGTTCATATATAATGTTGTTCACAAACTATGAATAAACTAGTTAATACTAAAATAATAAAACCTAGCAACTAATATTGTAATGTTCATGTTCAGAATAGAAAACTTAATAAATTTACACTATTAATTGTTGATGAATGATGAGAGATAGAGTGGGATTGGCATAGACGGCTTCCAAGCTTTTTCTCCTTGCTTCTACTCTACTCCAGGCATTTTTTACTAATGAATTAGGAACGAGGACTCGTGTCTAATGATAAAAGATGATATATAAAGGGTCTAAAATATTTTTGGTGTTGTGGGCCCCCTTTATATGACCCAAATCAAACCCAAAAAGGTTTTAGTAAATGAGTGGAATAGTTCAAACCACAATAACGACAATTTCAATAAATCTCTCATTTTAGCTCCAAATCACAAACCATCGGTTCCTACGTGCTCCTTAACTCCAAGTTCTACCAATATTTTCAAGGGCTTGTCCAGAATTTCAATTGATTACGTGTGGGGACTCTAACAAGTTGATTTCTAATTCTTGGTGGTAAACGCTCTCGTCTTTGCAAAAGTGGTTGAGTCATCCTCTAACGCCATTAATTTGGGGTGATATCATCTTCTTTGATTATTATCATTATAGTAGAGTATCATAGCATCCAAGTACCTAAGATTTGAACACTTAATACACAAATTTACGCACAAATATGTACAAGTACCATAAAAACCAAAACTAGATAAGAAATCATAAAATATTAAATAATAGGGACAAATCCCTCAACTAAGTCCTAAATACCCTTACAAAGATATCTCATGAATAAATTAATTTCACATAAAAGGAGACTTCAAGACCCCTATATCAAAGTTTTTTTGTCCTGAGAAAATAAGAACTAAACTAAGGTCCCGTGTCCAACTAAATATTGAAGAACAAGAAGAAGAATATGAATGTTCCTAAAGTACTGTCCTAGAATGTCTCATATAATTATATCTAAGAACTAATACCCACATACACATATTATAAAAACAATAAACATAACATAAATTGAAGATTATATTAGCTTCGCAATGCAAGAAGGATTCGTTACACTTAGTTTGATATGGTGGCTATAAGGTATTCTTTGATCCTAACATAGTATCCAATGGGCCACTTATCTACTCCCTAATTGTTCAATTGGTCCTTAAGCATGTAGTTATAAATCCTAATGTCTTTTTGGTTATATCGTAGGCTTAGGGTCAGTATGATACATATTTGGATAGTTTGAAGTGAGTTGTTGGCTCTCTCCTCACTAGCTGTCACATCGCCATAGCGCTTGAGTTTACCCTCAAAGATGTACTTACTCAACCCAACTTGATACACTTGATTATCATCCCCAGTAATATCTAATCAATTAATGATGATTTTCAAACTTCCCTTTGTCGGTTCTTTAATTTCACTTTCTTTTATTCCTTCTCTTTCTTATAAGTTAAACATGACACTCTTTTATATGAGTTTTAATTATAAGTTAATGTTCAATTTCATTTCTACTTTTTTTTCTCAATATCTTCTTTTTTTCATAAGGAATCTGGCAAATATTACAATAATTACATCATCAAATAGCGCAAAAATAGTCTACCCACCCGATGTGTTTCCCATAATGAATTCCCACCACCCGAAACTCAAGCTCAATGGATAAAGTTCTAAAGGCGTTGTGATTCGAGTGCTAGCCATATGGATAAGTCCTATCATCTAAAGGGAAAAGCTTGTATCGTGACTACAAACAAAAGGATGTAGGCTATAAAGGGGCTAAGACAAATAATCGAGTTAATTCAAATCAGTTAGCAAGCTAAAGGTTTGAAATGTCTTATCAAATAATTGCCTTAACAATTTTCCTAACTACGAGGTCTCATTACTTTTTCACTTTTAGTTAATAGGCTAAAAGGGTTTTCAAATAGCTTGGACCTCACATCTACACACTTAAAATTCTCCCTAGGATCAAACTCTTTTCTATGCATTGCTTACTAATCTTTTATTTCTCTAAATTAATGTTTATATGCAAGATACATAAGGTTTTTTATGACTCGGTTCCAAGACACACTACTTACTACCATTAACTCGCAAAATCTATGCTTAATAGGCACATTCAATAAAAAAATTCACAGTTCCCTATATCATACACTACATAGTTTTTAAAAAAAAATACGTTTTTCACATAAAGCATATAAAAACTAAATCCAGGAATGAGGACAACGAATCCCCACCCCCAACTCAAAAGTGAGTTGTGTCCTCACGACTTGAAAAGACTCTAAAAAGTAATAATATTTAACTAATATAAACTAACATATAGTAGTAAAAAGTTAACGAAAGAGGCAATAGTGCTTACCTTCGTAAGAATTACTCAATCCCCAAGTTAGGGTTATTTCAAGCTTGATTTCTCTCTTATGTGGAACCCTGGATGTTTTATACATTTTTCTTGGCTTTACATTGAATCTTGAATCGCCGACTTCGAAAATCGTACGAAAAGGTTATGGCTTCCCAAAATAGCTCTCGGTACCAAAATTTCATTTTATTTTTTCTGCACCACATAAAGTTCTCATGCTGATCGGGAGGACCTGGTGGTCCTTTGTGTGTTCTAAAAATAAATGCAAATGCTAATCGAACCACAACCGCAAGTGTACGGTTGTCCCAAGTAGTATGTATGATAATACAGATTCGTTCCAAGGACGGATGGTTGATCACAATGTTTAGCAAGTAGTGATTGATGCACTTATGAAAATAAAGGACAATAAATTGTTTGTTTGGTTTTGTTTATTAATTCTAAATAAATGAAAGACAAATATTAAATGCAAATGAAAGCTAAGACGCAAGTAAAATAAGTGAAAACGCAATATGAGATGTAGTACTTGAGAACGCAAGGATCCTCCTAATCTTACTTCCTAACTTATGTTGTTTAAGGGCTAAATCGGTCAATTACAATGGTCGGGATTCTAAATTCCTTATACCCCCGTCAGGGTGGACTATAAGGCGATCCTAAAGTGTCACTAGTCCCGTCAGGGTAAATATGATCCACCGTTGGATGATTAAGTGTTTTACCTCATTGGCCCTAGAATTAGCTAAGTTCGTCAGAATCAATAGCTTTTATCCTAGATTGAATAATTAATTCTATACCTAAACCCTCCGTCAGGATGATCCACACGCCACTTATGTGGAATAGCTTAGATACTAATACCTAATCTTAGTTCGCGACTCTAAAATCAGTAAATAATCACAAATTATCGAAAAGAGTAATAAACCCAATCTAATTTAATTTAGCATAAACCCAAATTCAACATTCGTTATTTCATAAAATTAGGATTCACCCATTGTTTGTTCTCAAGCACTATTAAAAGCTTAGCTCATATTAAAATTAAAAACTAAATTAAAACAGAAAGAATTCATGTTCTTCAATTACAGAAATAAAATATAGAACCTAATTAGGAATTGGGTTTGGCTGTGATTTGGAGATATAGACCGTCTCCAACTCTGTAGCTTTCTCCTTTTCCTTGCTGCTGACTTTCTCTCTGGACACTCTCTTTTAAGGATGAATTAAATTGAAGAATAAAATGAGAGGTACTGAATAATGAGGTCTAAAGACCTATTTATAATCATAAAATCGGATTAGGGCTTTTACTTAAGGATTAAGTAAAAATTAGAAAAGCCCAAGTCCACTAATTAAGCCCAAATCCCGTAACTGCTGATACACCTTCACTAAAACGGCTTTTCCCGCTTCGTTATGACCCCGATTGACCTCATTCCAGTTGCTAAAGTTCCGTAACTCGATAAGGAACATAATCTCTTCAAGGGTCAGCGGCTAAATCATCTCTTAAGCACCTCGAAATCAGCAATCTATGGCCTGGAAAATAGATTTTCAGCTCTAAAAATAATATCTTCGGGATTTATCTTTAAGTCTTGACTCCATATCATGATCTTTGACTTTCTCCTCGGATTTCTCTTCTAGCTAACATCTAAAACCTGTAAACTTTACACTAAAAATACCAATATTACGCGCAAAAGTTTAATAAATCAAAATTACTAGAAATAAAATGGAAATTCCGGATTATTGCATATTAGCACCAAAAGTCTATCTAAATAATCAAATAAACACCAAAAATGATGTCTCCCAATGGCATAAAATTAGAACATTTAGGGAGACATCAGGACCTCCCGTCCATCCTGGTAAAAAATATTCTTTCCTAAGAATATTTTACTTCTATATTTTCCCATTGACCGCGGTATACCATTGATATGGTCTGTTACACCACCCCTTTCCTTTTCATGCTACAGTATTCAGGGTCTTCGATACGGTCATCGTCGATACAGGTCACCCGGTATACCACACTTAAAACCTGATTAGCAATTAATTAGTGGTGCACTACGGAACTGTGTCCAGCTCTCACACTTAAAACCTGATTAGCAATTAATAAAGCATATATGATGACGGTATATCCCCTTACAAACATAGTCGTAATTCAAATTAATTACATACATGTCACCACGGTTGACCCGTGGTACACCGCACCAAGGGTGGGGTACACCGCAGAAAGTTGTTGTGACGCTCCTTTCACCTATAATTCACCCCAAAGTCAAGGTGTTACTACCAACACAATAAAAAAACTCTACTAACTCTCTTATAACTTAAGTCTTACTAATAACACAAAAACTCAAGATACTATACATTACGCAATAAAAAGTAACAATTAAAATGTGGGTTGTCTTCCAGGAGCACTTTCTTTTTACGACATTAAAAGTTGTAAGTGTTAACTAAATTATTTATTTTTCTTAACATATCCTCCACAATAACGTGTGAGGCTTCTCAATTCAACAAATCGGAATTTTCAACCTTTATTCGCTCTTACCTCAGTTACGTTTTCTGAAACAACTCGAGTGATAAGGAACGACCCCATCCTAACATTCTTATACATACATGGTATGTTCTCGGGGTTGGAAGATTTCCATGCTACTTCGTCTCCAACCCCGAATCATTTTTTGCTTTCTTTCTCATGGTTTCTTGTTGGGTCTTCTCATTAGAATTTTCAGTCACAATCCATATTTCCGAGACACCTCGTGATTCCTTCCTTTGTTTCTTTCCTAAAACGTAGAATGTTTGTGATTCATCTTCAATACGAAGGGTCACAGATACTTCATCACTTTGACTAAGAATAGATGCCCAAGTATGAACGAGATGTTCTTATCTGCATCATAATCAAGAATATAAAATTAGTTAGAATAACAAGATTACCTACTTGGACGAGCACGTCCTTAATTACTCATTACTGATTTCTTGTGGATCCATCTTCCAATTGTAAGATGATAGGTGTTGGTTTGGCATCTACAGTACCCAACTTCTTGAAAACACTCTTGGGCATGAGATTTACACTCGCACCCAAGTTACACATCGCCTTTATCACAAACGTACCACCTATTTTAAGTAGGAGGTTGAACCTCTAGAAGATCTAAGTTTCGATGGCAACTTCTGTTGGACTTCTTCTGATACCTTTCAATTAGATCAAAGGTCTCATACTCCGTAAATATATTCGTCTTGGAAAGTGTCTACTTGAAGAATCGTTGATATTTTAGCTCATTTTTAATGGATAAAAGTAATGGGTCGTTGTTTTTTACTTGTTTTAACGTCTCTATTAACTTCTTCTAGACGAGATCACCACTCAGATAAGTAATTCATAATGAATATGGTCGTGATAAACGAATGTGTGGTAGCGGCGATTCTGCCCTCGATTTATCTTGCACCCTTGGTGCATCGACTACCTCTCTCGTTTTTTCAACCTCTTATTCAACCCAATCATCAACAGATGTCTCATCTAATTTTTTCTTTGTTGGTTTTTCTTTTTTGGAATTTCCACTTCACTAGATGAAACAAGTGGCGATTCCAAAATCTGTGCAACTTGAAGGCTAATAGCCTTACATGATGCGTGACCAACCTTGTTATCAACATTTTGAATTAACTTGACATCAATATTCACGCCTTGGGTCCATTATAAGGGTTGACATTGTTGCATTTGTTGAAGGGTCGTAACAATTGGTGTCATTTATTGTTGCATGATTTTGCTTTTGCATAATTACATTTTTTTTGTTTCATATTCATCACTAAAGCTTCAATAGAGTCGATATTTGCATCACTATGTGCCACTTTTTCCATGGACATTTTTACAAAAGCATTGAGGTTATTTTCAAACTCATTTACAACTTCTTGTGGATGGGATGGAAGCGTCTTCTAATCTTAATTCTCATCATAGAAATTGTAACTCATTAGTTGAAGAGTTTGGTTCCCATAGGCTTGTCCACTCAGATTCAGATGTTGATGCGTCGCTTGATAATTATTGACTTGGGGACGAGGTTGGTACAGACTACCTTGTTGATAAACTTGATAATTTCCCCGATTTACAATGAAGTAGACAACCTCAGGGTTGCTTGGACATTCTCTATAACTATGATTCTGAACCCCATATAATTCGAACAACCATACGTTTCTTTCACGATATTCACGTCTAATTTTCTACCTTGTATGTCTTCTTTAAAAACTATAGCAAGTTGCTTCAATTGACTCTCTAAAGAGAAAAACTTAGCATCCCTAGTAGTATCTCCATCTAATTGTAACATACCTTTAGTAGCGTTTGAAATTGGAGATCACGATGTTGTCCAACTTCTTTAATTCTCAACCATCTTCTCCGAACGAGCCACCGCTTCATTCAGATCTATCAATACAAAGCCACCACCACCAATATTAGCAATTCTCAGTTGTGAACTCTTGTTTAGTCCATTATAGAACATTTCTAAATGTAACTCGGACGTGTACCTATTTAGAGGGCACCTTTCCAATATTTCTTGGAATCTCGACCATGTCTCACCGACGTTCTCAGCAGCTTATTGTAAGAAATTAGCGAGCTCCATCTGATCAATGTGTCTCATAATATGAGCATGGAATCTATCAAGGATCCTATCTTGAAGCTCGTCCTAACGAGGTATAATTTGAGAGGTTGAAAATTTAACCATTCACTTGCAATTCTGGTCAAGAAAAATTGAAACATCATCTGCTCTCGTGTCACACCTTAAGTAATGTAGGTGTCACATATTTGCATGAACTTCTGAACAAAATAGACCGAATCTTGATGTACGCCTCTAATATAATATCCTAGCTCGAGAATTGATTAAGAATACCAAGAGTGGGCTTGATTTTAATGGCTTGAATTGTTGGAGGGTGACTTCCTACGGTTTACACTCGAAATGTGACCAGAAGGCCTTTCTCTCTTCATTGATTATTTGTGTTAGCCATTTTAGAGTCTGAAAATAACAAAAATATAAAAAGTAAAACTAAACAACTAAATCTAATAGACTAAATAAACATACAAAAGTTAACGATATAGTCCCTAACAGCTGGACAAAAACTTGTCGTCTCTAAAGGTGTGCTAAAATAACCTTACAAATTCGCACCTCGAGAGAACTATCTACCGCATGTGTAGGATCATTGACAAGTAATAAAAGTAAGTATTTAATAGTATCGTCTCCACAAGGACTACAAAGGTTAATTCTTATGATGTATTCTCGTGAAGTGTACTAGAATGAATTGCTTAACTACACAAAAAAATATAGATATTTGTTCTGTTTCATGATTAAAGACTAAGATGCAATAAATTTAACTTAAACTAAGGATTGATAATTAAAATAAAACCCAGATGTAAATAAATTGAAGATATGAGATGAGAACATAGCTAGAGAACTTGCAAGTAATCCCCACTAGTATTGATTTTTACATTATATTGTTTAAGGGTGAATTGGTTATTATGCAATAGTCAGGATACTAACTTCTTCCTAATTCCCGTTAGGGTAGCTTATAAAGATACTTCAACACTATTAGGGGACTCGGGTTAGTTGACCCTATGCAATGATTGGTGCTAAAAGTATCTAAACTTATAAACTTTCCGGCTAGTCAAACTCGTCAGGATCACTAACACACACCGGACAATTATGTCCCATTTTTAGTAACCGAACCCCCCATCAGGGGATATTCTAATCACGAAGGGAATTCCTATACTTATACATATCAAGGGATGAATTATATGTTTAAACACATAAGCAAATCAATTAAAAGAATAATTCAATTAAATATGCATTCTCCCAAATTCAAACATAATAAAATTCTACTATGGTTTATATATAATGTTGTTATCAAGCTTTGATTATACTAATGCGTACTAAAATAATAAAAAAAAATAACATCTATAATGTAATTTTCATGTTCCAGAATGGAAAAAAAAGAATAAATTTACACTTCTAAGTGTTGATGAATGATGAAGGATAGAGTTGATATGGCATAGACTACTTCCAAGCTTTGTCTTCTAGCTTCATATCTACTACAGGCATTTCAAACTGGTCAATTATTAATGGGGACTCTTTTATAATGATAAAAGTTGATATATAAAAGGTCCAAAATGTTTTTGGTGTTGTGTTCCCCTTTTAGATGGGCCAAGTCAACCCAAAAATGTTTTAGTAAATGAGTGGACTGGTCGAACCACAGAAGAGGAAATTTCAATAACTCTCTCATTGCATCTCCAAATCACAAACTGCCAGTTTCTACATGCTCATTATTCCAAGTTCTACCATGAAATGCAAGGGCTTGTCCAAAATCCTAACCGGTTAAGCGTGTTGACTCTAACAAGTCGATTTCCACTTCTTGCTCGTAAACGCTCTAGCTTTCCAATAGTGGTTGAATCATCCTCTAACGCCATGAATTTGGGGTAATATTATTTGCTTGACTTCTTATCATCGTCTAGGAGTATCCTAGAATTTAAGTACGTAAGAATTGCACACTTAACACACAAATTACGTCCAAAAGCTCTAAAAGTAACATAAAAGCTAGACAAGAAATCATACAACATCAAATAATAGCGAAAAATCCATCAACTAAGTCCTAAATACCCTTACAAAGATGTCTCATGAGTATATCAATCTATCACATAAATAGAGACATCAATGCCGAATTCATCTTCAAATATATGAAAATATGTGAAGTGTTTCAAGCTAATATCTTTCTTGAAAAATTCCAACCTTCTTGGAGTGAATACCATAATCAACTCAACGACAAGAAGATAAAGAAGGACTCTTCAAGAGACAATTAGACATATGGAAGTCAAAGATGCAAATAGACTCAAGGATAAGTCTTTATCTTTCCACTTTAATTCATCAAAGGCTAACCTTATTTAAAGTTATGGTCGTGCAAACAAGGAGAGGTCCAAAGGAAAGGGAAATCAGCAAGGGTCAAATAAGAACATAACTGATGGAGAGAATAATAAAGGATACTTTAAAAAACAAGGAGGTGGTTTCAAGGCCATTGGTAAGATTCAAAACCCATAGACTTGTGCTACTGTTGTGGGAAAGAAGGCGACAAGGCCTACCAGTGTGACTAAAGTAAGGATCAAGATCAAAAACTTGCCGCCAACCTGACTGAGACCAATGGATAATTGTCGCAGTGATAGTTGAAGCGAAATAGGTGGAGAACATCCTTGTCACAGGACCATCCATATACTTATGCTCCAACAAAAATTTGTTCAAGATGATTGAGAAAGTGGCTGACGGTGGATGCATGTACATTGGGAACTAAATCCACTACCATCATCCTTGAAAAATGACATGTTATCTTAAACTCTCTTTTGGTAAATCCTTAGAGTTAAATGATGGTATTTTTGTCCCCTCGCCCGTAGGAACCTAGTTTTCGAATCTCTTCTTAATAAAGTGGGACTTAGACTGGTTTTTATGGTAGGAAAATATGTAGTATTAGAAATGAGGAGTTTTTTTTTGGTAAATGGCATCTTAATGGGGGTTTATTTGGATTGAACATTTTAAATTTGTGATCAATAGAAAGACTAAATTTCTAGAACTAGTATATTCGGACTTAGCTAACTTCAAAACCACCACTAGTAAAGGAGGCAAACTATATTTTATTATTCTTTGTAGATGACTACTCTATTTCCATAAAAGTATACCTCCTAAAATCTAATGATGAAGAGAAACAAAGTTTTTTTTTAATATAAGACTGAGGTTGAGAATCAGTTTGATAGAAAAATCAAAGAGGTTTAGGCTAGTAAGGACGATGAATATAGTTAAAAATTACCTTAAATAATTTTTTTGAAATTAACAGAATACATGAACTTATTGCACCTATACACCCCCAACAAAATGGCATAGCTGAAAGGAAAATATAACCCTTAAATGAACGATGAACACCATATTACAGGGTCACCAAACAACATGTGGATTCTTGTTTGCTTATTATGTACGTAGTATAGTACCCCATACAAACTTATACAAGACCCCTTATGAGTTGTGAAAAGTTTTTTCTCTTAATCTGAAATGCTTAAAAGTGTGGGGTGTCTCACCAAGGTAGGGCTGCCCACTTTCACTGTTGGACTCAAGACCGTAGATTCAATTTTCATAGAATATGCTCAGAATAGTGTTGCATATAGATTCATATCTCTAGGTGATACTTCTATATATTAATCTTGAGATACTGAATCCTTTGAACACGTATGTCCTTTGAAATGAGTGAATGGTATTAATGCTTCCTTACTAGCTAAAACCTTATTTGTACTAATTTTATTTTAAATGTAATTAACCCCACTATGAGACCTAATAATATTCCAAAAGATGAACCTAGGAGAAGTAAAAGGTGTAGGATCGAATTAAGCTTCAGACTCAGTTTATCACTACTTTTATGACTGAGGGTTTTAATATATACATGCCTAAGTGAAGAGGTTATCTTTTACTCTCTTATGGTGGAGGACCCTAAAACTTATAATGAGGTTATGAAAAATCAGTAGACACTATATTTTGGAAATAGGTTATTAATAGTTAACTTTAATCTATTAAGTCAAACCATATATGGGAATCAACCAACTTACATAGGGGTAGTAAACCCATTAGTAACAATGAATGTTCAATAAAAAAATTGAGAACTGATGGTTCAATAGATAAATTTAAAGCTACACTTTTTATTAGGGGTTTCACCCAAAATAAAGTATTAGATTAGTTTGACACATACTCCTTGTAACCAAAATAGCCACTATTAGGACCCCTTATTGCACTAGTTGTTATTCACGAACTAGTTATACATCAAATGGATATTAAAATTGCATTTCTAAATAGATATCTAGATGAACTGGTCTACATGGTGCAACCTAACGAGCTTGTTTTTTCGGGCCAAGGGGATAAAGTGTGTAAGACTGGGAAGTAGTTGTATGGATTAAAATAAGAACAAAAACAATGGTATTAAAAATTAGACGATGCCTTAATAAAAGATGGCTTTGTATTTAACACTTTTGACTCTTTTGTTTACTCTAAGGTCATAGGATCAGACTGTGTTATTATTTGTCTCTGTGTGGATGACATAATTATATTTGGTATTTGTATTCATATTATTGATGAGACTAAATGCTTCTTGTCTTCTAAATTTGATGTGGAAGATGTGAGGGAAGCTAATGTGAATCTAAGGGTACAAAACATTTGTCGTTGCCCAGACTCATTATGTAAAAAAGATGTCAAAGAAATTTGACTTTATTGATGTGATGTTTGTTAGACCTCCTTATGAGTATATTATTCATTTGTGTCAAAACTATGGGGATTCTGCATCTCAAAATTAATATGCTAAAATTATAGGAAGTGTGATGTTCTTAATGAACATTAATCGTCCCGATATTGCCTATGATGTATGTAAACTCAGTCGCTATATTTACAACCTGAGAAGTGACCTCTAGGTTTCTTTTTGGAATTTATTTAAGTATTTGAGTTACTATTGATCTAGGTTTGCACTATAACAAGTTTCCTGTAGTTATTATAGAGTTTTGTGATGCAAACTAGATCTTAGTCGATAATAAAGTAAGCTCTACCATGTGGTATATGTTCACCTTAGTAGGAGGTTCTATATCATGGAAGTACTCTAAACAGACTTGTATATTTTACGATCCACCATGGATTTCGAGTTTATAGCACTAGTTTTGGTAGGGCAAGAAGCTGGGTGTTTGAGACGACTCCTAGTGGATATGCCACTATATCAAGTAAGTGCCACACCAGTATGTGTCCATTATGATTTGAAATCATCGATCGGTTTGCTCCCAACATTGTATAGGGGATACATATTTGTATCAGACATGATTCAGTAAAATTATTATTGAAAAATGGTGTGATAGCCTTGGAGTATGTACTGTCAGAAAAGATTATGCTATATCTGTTTACTAAAGTTTTAACCAAGAGAGTAGTCCTTGGAAGATCAAGTGGGGATGTGGATAAAACTCGTTGATGGGAAATATATGACTGGCAAGTCTATTTGATAAACGAGTTTCCCATCCCTATGGCGTAGAAATATGCATACAAATAGGAGCATATTAGCTCTTAATGAATTCATTAGCCATTAGTGGTGAAGGTCTTGATAAATTCACCATTGAGGTCGATAGATATTGTATCTAACATGATATCATGAACCTATATTGGTAGTCTACATTGGATAGACATACTTGTAAATCCTAAATACGACCATAGTCCATACTGGTGATCCAATCAAGGTAGACTAGATGAATTTACTAAACACTCGATGAGGATGAGAACTATTTTTCATAATGATCTCAAGACCCTAGAAGTGTAGTCTACTTGGGGTTGGAACTCTTCAAGATCACATATGTGTAAGAAAGGGTGATGATTATGAGATATGTAATCACTAGCATATAGAGTATGTGATGTGAGGGACTTGATTGAAGAACGTCAAGTTCGAGAGTACGTTCACTTCACGATATTTGTTGGTTGCATCACTTCTTTACATGTCAATTCAAATTGAAAGATATTTTCACTCAAGTATAATTCACCCAGCACTAGTATACATGAAAATACGTTAACCTTTTCTCCTAGAGACTGGGTGGGGGATCGTTGGAAATTAAAAACAATCTTCAAGGTTTTAATAAATTTCATGCAATTTGAGAAGAAGAAAACCAATATTTGTTTCTTAAGAAGTCCCACGTAGTAAGTGGAGGAAGAAATATATATTAGTTCATATTATTTTCCCCTACTATGGGAAGATTAAGAGAAATACCCCATAAACGCACCACCATAAACCACCCGACCCGACACCGGTGCCGGCAAAGCGTGACCTGATTGTGGTATAGTGGAGTTGGGGAGTCTTGGGGAATTACAAAATAAAAATTGATTTTGAAGCTTGTACTTATACACTCCCTTGGACAAATCTAGAAATGCCATTAGAAGAAGAAAACGTCTAGACTTGAATGCTCCCATCCCCAACATTCATATACTCTCTTAATAAATACTCAGTTCTTACCGAGGTTACAAAGTTTATCCAGATTCATCCTCCAACTTTCCACAAGAAGAGTGTCCATGTTCATGACAAGATTTCAAAATTGTGAAACATTTTTCTTTATGGTGAACGTCTTGATGAAGAGTTTGAGAGTATAATTACAATATACTGGAAAAAAAGCTCTTAACTCTTCTTCTCTCCAAAAGTTTCGAGCATAGATTACAGTAGGGAAAATTAAGTGTTTGTAGCTATTTCTTAGAATTATGGTTCTTTTTTTGTAAGTTTTGTACTTCTTTTTTATTTGTGTTAGTTTACTTATTGTAGGTTTAACTTTTCGTACTTAAACAATTCTGTAATTACCATTGATTTGATAGTGTCCTTATTATTTTTCCAACAGATTCCATTATACCTGGTTGGGTTTTTGTCATATGCCATAAGGGAAAGTTCGAGAGACTGTATCCTCGAGTGTATAATGGATTCAAACATATTTCCTTGGGTATAGCCTCGAAGGATCTCCTAGTCTCAGTTGTTTAAGGAAGGACATTTTATCCCTTTGTCGCGTTGTATCACTGTTTTAAAGTCTTTTATTATATATATCTATAAAAATGATAAGATTAAGTAAATTGAAAACTATGTTTGATTCACCATGCTTCAATAATTTTTTTTATATTAGAAAGTCATTTATTTCACATAAAATTTAATTTCAAAACTTTTTTTAAGCATTGATTAGAATAATCACTACTAACTATTTATCTACCATTGCAATTCAATATTTGCTACACACGTAACATATATATATATATATATATGTGTGTGTGTGTGTGTGTGTGTGTGTGTGTGTGTGTGTGTGTGTGTGTGTGTGTGTGTGTGTGTGTGTAGATGAGGCTAAGTTGTCGGTTCCACATGTGATAGATGATGAGTAGCTAGAGCCTAATGTGGAGTTAATGCCAATAGAAAAACCGAGCTATGTTGGTGCCTCAAATTGCTATTTTGGGTTTGGGGTTAATGCATTTCTTGAACTAGTTTGAAAGCTAAAGATAGATAGTTTATCTTTTTCATACATCATATCATCCTCTATCCATATATTAATATCCACAACAAACAAAATCTTTAGATCAAATTTCTCATCTTTTTCCGTTAAAAGAAAAAGATTACGTAACATTTTGTTAATAAATAAATAAAAATAGTAACAAGTTGTAGAATTATATGATTGAGCTGTAATGTGATCCTATCACAATATATCCAAGATGTAATGGTTCAGTCAAATATAGCTAGTGTTAGGTCCCAAATCCATCTAAATTAAACTTCTAGAGACACAAAAGACGTAATATACGTCCTATCAACAGTTGGCATTGATCATTTTGCGGTAATTAATATGTGAATTAGAGATACAAGTATACAATAAAATCTTTCATTAAACTAATAAACACATGATTCTCGATACTTTCAAAATCGATCGGTTTAATCAGCACAGTAGTGGATTTTTTTTTTAATTAAATTATCAAAGCCTATTACAAAACTAGTAGAATATCATTAAAAGAGTTAAGCAATTTTAAATTATATGTTAAGTATTAGTTGTTGTAGGTTAAGTGATCTGAAAGATTTTATTTTTTTAAATAAACCTAGAAATTATGAAAGGGTTTTCACAAATCAAATATTTTTCTTAATGCCCCACTATTACTTTTTAACTCACATTTACGAAATATGTCACGTAGGGATTCCAACCCTCATCATCCCTTATATCCTAGCTTCGTATGTAGACATAACTTCTATGTTTATACTTTTATACTCTACGTGTGTCCTCGTGATTTTTATCAAGAATTTTTTTTAACATGATTCACTCAATTTTGAAGAATGACAAAGAAGTTTTTTGGAAAAACAAAGAACACAAATCGTGAAACTGTTACTTTTATTACCAAGTAATGAAACTATTATTAACAAAATGCAACTCAAAGATTATTTTCGTTGCAATGAGCTCATAACACCTTCAAACATTACAGACTTTAAATTTAATGTGTGCACAATCCATTGAATTATCCATATTAATTCCTAAAAAAAGGAATGACTACATAAAATATTATCCATACTTAGAGACAACTTCCTAATTTATTGTTTATTAATCATTGATAGTTTTCCGTGGGAAAAATCAATAACAAGTATTATATGAATATTATCATTTTTTAACAAAGTACTAACTAGGTGGTAGTGGGGAACTGGAATTGATAAACCCAAAAAACTTGTTTTTCTAGAAAAAATGTGACTAACAAAAATTAATTAGTTGATAGACGGGTATAGCCAGATTTAATATTCAATAATATTTACATATAAATTAAACCAAAACTATGATTTAACCCAAAGTTGTGTAACCCAATTTTCTAAACTCCGCTAGAATTTTATGATGTGTAGCCTCCCCAAACAAATATTTTTTGGAATATAACTCCTAATGAAAAAAAATTAAATAAAGAAGAAGTTGATCGAAACAAAAAATACACAGGAATTCATTTGAGACGGTCAAACCTCGTAACAAATACTCTTTGTATGGCCCAAGTTCCAAATATAAGGCAAAAAACTAACTTAAATAATATCATGTTCCTTCTTATACAATGAATCAGGTTGAATATCGTAACAAAACTAATATTACAACATTGAAGAATTATCAATATTAACAGATTTTCAAACCATCAATGATTACCACATATTATGTAACATAATAAGACAAAATCCATCAAAAATATCATTTGAGACCGAGCATCAATACAAGAATCAATATTTAGGCATTATTTGTAGTTGCAGCATCATCAAGATTCACATAGAAAGGGATTTAGGAATTGGAAGCAAAAAGTGCTTTATAATAGTGTATAAATATATTATTTCACTATTATCTCCATAAAAGCAAAGACTTTTGTGAACCTTGATGACACTCCACCCACAAAAAATGACTGGAGCTTCAACATCCTTGATATTAAGTGAAAAGTAGGATGAAAACCCTAACCTTAGAAAACAAAAAAAAAAGATACGAGGGGTAAAATAAAGAGAATGATCTAAAGATAATAAATTGAACTCCCCCTTATACACAACAAGGAGAGGGTATAGATATTTATAGACTTATATGGTTGATGTTTGAATATGTGGTGGGTAGGGTAGGGTGGGGTTGGGCAAAGTAGGATAACTATTGTATGCAAAATTTTAGGACTAATTGGTAAAAGAACATTCCTAATTGATAAAGAAAGTAATTATAGATAATGATCGAATTAATGTTCTATTATTACGAATATATTTTTCTATTTCTATATTAAGACAATAATTTGCTTACTTTTGCACAAAGATTTGCTTAAATATCACAACTAAATGTATACGATTGGTAAGGATCTTCGGCCATCATGGTTCTCATATAGGTTACTCATACAAGATCCTATTCTTATAATTTACTATACAACGTGGCTAATCTTAGCTATTATAGGAAACTGCTAATACATGCTTTTTTCATATATTATTTTTTAAATAGTTTGTACGTGTAATGATAGACATCACTCATTTTCATATCACCAGTTTATCACCCTTATATATATACTAGGTAAAACCCGTGTCTGAAGACACTGAAGAAAAAATTTGTCGCGTTAACAAAAATCAAATGAAGGTCAAGGTTGAAGTTAGGGTTAAGGTTGTTCTTTTTTTTCTCATCAAGAAGAAGGTTAGGTTATATTTAAGGTTAATGTTAAGGTTAAGGTTAGGGTTAAGGTTTAGGTCAACGTTAAGGATATGGTTAATTTTAAGGTTAAAGTTAAGGTTAAAGTTAAGGGTTAAGGTTAAAGTTTAAGTCAAGGTTAAGGTTAAATTAATTTTAAGATTAAGATTAAGTTAGAGTTAAGGTTTAAGATTAAACATTTAAGGTTTAACAAAATTCTGGGGTTAAGATCGAATATTAGCGTGATGATTATTCATCTGTTTAAGGTTAAGGTTCAGGTTACAGTTAAGATGAAAGTTAAGGTTAAGGTTTAAAGTTAAAGGTGTAAAGGTTAAGGTAAATTTAAAGGATAAATGTTAAGGTTAGGGTTAGAATTAAAGTTAAGGTTAAGATTAAGGTTAAGGTATAAAGCTTAAGGTTCAAAGTTCAAGGTTTAAGGTTCAAGGTTAAGGTTAAGTTTTAACTTCAAGGTTAAGATTATGGTTGAGGTTTAGATTAAAGTTAATATGAAGGTGAAGGTAAAGGTTAAGGCTTGAGATTTAAGGGTTAAGGTTAAGGGTTTAAGGGTTAAGAGTTACGGTTAAAGTTAAGGTTAAGTGAAGATGATGATAAGGTTTTAAGGTTTAAGGTTCAAGGTTAAGGTTTAAGGTTAAGGTTGAGGTTAAGGTTAAGGTTAAGGTTAAGGTTAAGGTTAAGGTTAAGGTTAAGGTTAAGGTTAAGGTTAAGGTTAAGGTTAAGGTTAAGGTTAATGTTAAGGTTAAGGTTAAGGTTGAGGTTGAGGTTAAGGTTAAGGTTAAGGTTAAGGTTAAGGTTTGGGTTTGGTTTTGGGATGGGTTAAGGTTAAGGTTAAGGTTTGGGTTTGGGTTAAGGTTAAGGTCAAGGTTAGGGTTAGGGTTTGGGTTTGGGTTTGGGTTTGGGTTAAGGTTAAGGTTAAGGTTAAGGTTAAGTTTAAGGTTAAGGTTAAGGTTAAGGTTAAGGTTAAGGTTAAGGTTAAGGTTAAGTTTAAGGTTAAGGTTAAGGTTAAGGTTAAGGTTAAGGGTAAAGTTAAGGTTAAGGTTAAGGTTAAGGTTAAGGTTGATAGTTAAGGGTCTAAGGTTATAGATATGAGTGAAATTAGAGATTTTTGAGTAGTAATATGAGAAGTTAGGTACATTCTGATTTATTATACAAATATTATAAAATTATATTAAATGTAAAGAGTGATCTAAGGTTTTTTTTTAATTTTTTTATTAAGTAAATAAGAATTAATTAATGGTATTATAAAGGTCCAAATCGGATTTGCCCAATTGTTCTTAAGTGTTTCAAGATATTATTATTATTATTATTATTATTATCATTATTGTTATTTTTAACTCCACCATATATTTTAATATTATTTTCCTTCATTGGCTTTTCGAAAAATCGTGTAGGTTAATACATTGCTCCCATATTTCCAATTTGGAAATTTTTCTTTCAAAAGATCAATGTGGTTTTTATATAGATATAATAATTGAGAAAATAAAAAATAAATTTTTTTTAAGATATTTATGAGAAGAATAAAAGAGATTTTTTAGTAGTAATATGAGAAGTTAGGTACATTATGCTTTCTTATATAAATATTATAAATTAAATGTAAAGAGTGATTTAAGGTTTTTTATTTTCTGTTTTTTTATTAAGTAATTAAGAATTAATTAATGGTATTAATGATAGGTGGGCCAGAAACGATCTTGGCCACCACTTATGTTTGGCCAGAATCAATCCTGGTCACCACTTATCAAAAAACCTTGTAATATAATATAGAGAGAAATTAGAGATTTTTGAGTAGTAATATGAGAAGTTAGGTACATTATGCTTTCTTATATAAATATTATAAATTAAATGTAAAGAGTGATTTAAGGTTTTTTGTTTTTCTGTTTTTATTTTATTAAGTAATTAAGAATTAATTAATGGTATTAATGATAGGTGGACCAGAAACGATCTTGGCCACCACTTATGTTTGGCCAGAATCAATCTTGGCCACCACTTATCAAAGAACCTTGTAATATAATATATATATATATATGTGTGTGTGTGTGTGTGTGTGTGTGTGTGTGTGTGTGTGTGTGTGTGTTTTGGTTTCCTTGAACAGAAGATAGAGCAAGACTAATTAGGATAGGGAAATCAATTCTTGGGTCATGTAAAAATACACCGTAGTAAAAAGTGATATAAAAAAGGTGACATTTATCATTACCTTTTTTTTACTAAAAACTAAAAATTTTAATCTAAATTGTATTATAACTATAATATAATAAAATATATTTAATATCATTTTTCCTATTTTTAACGTAATTTATTTAAATATAAATATTTTTATTGATTTACTAAACTTATGCTTCAAAACATACATTTATATAAAAGATAGTGTAATTTAGATATAAATATTTTTTTTAATACTAGATTTGAAGGCTCCCATCCCTAACGTTTAGAAATTTCACCTAATAAAGACTCGGTTGTTACTAAGGTCACAAAATTTGCCCAGATTTATCATAAGAAGAGTATGCAGTTACATGCCAGATTTTCTAACTTGTGAAACGTTTTTCTTTATGGTGAACATTTTTATGTCAGACCATTAAGTGTGAATAATTTTTGGAAGACCTCTACCATTATATAAGAAGATCTTGAGTCATTTTCAAAGGGACACCCATGCAAAATTTCATTACACCAGAAAGAAGCTCTCAACTCTTCCTCGCTCTACAAGTTCCAAACATATATTAGAGTAGTGATAGCAATCTTCTGAGGATACCGGTTTTACCCAGAAATTATTTTTAACGTAAGTGTTTGTAGCTATACTCAGAATTTTGGTTCTTTTGTTTGAAGTTATATACTTATTTTTTATTTGCATTAGGTTACCTGTTGTATGTTCAAATTTTGTACTTGAACAATTTTATGATTACCACTGATTTAATCAATGTCATTATTATTACAACAGAGTCAAGTATACCTAGTTGGGTTTTTTGTATCCCACAAGGGAAAGTTTGGAAGATTGTATCCTCAATTGTATAGTAAAGTTAAACGGATATCCTATGGTATTGCCTCAAAGGCTCTCCAAGTCTTAGTTGTTAAAAGTGATGGAATTATTAAATGAATGATAGTTTAATTTATTAATTCTTTCATGCTCTTGGGAGAAGTGGAAAAAAACTATTTGTGTTCTAATAGTCCCACCTTAAAATTTGAGAAGAAATTGTTGGAATTGAAGAATTCTATTTTATTTATTCTTTCTTTCTCTTTGGAAAATCAGAAAACTTTTTATGTGTTAAAAAGTCTCATCTATAAAATGGAGAATAAAATAAAAACCGACAAAGATTTATGGTATTCAATTCGGCAGTTACATGAGTTACAAGACTTGGTGGAAAAAAAATGCTAGCTTTAATGACCATTGAATAGGTATTAAGTGACCGTTTTTTGTCTTGCCATTTATTCTATAAATAGTGACTTTGTCACTTTCATTTCTGGAGAAGAAAACAAAACTATTCTTGAGAGAATAGAAAAAACAAAGAGAATGGAAAATCTATTCTAGAGAGAATAGGAAAAAAGAAAAAATTATTCTAGAGAATTTATAGAATAGCATGTAGAACGAAACTAGGAATCAGAAAAGACTATTCTTCTTCTCTCTCAAATATTCTGATATAATATTTCTATAGAGTAGAATTTTTGTTAGAGATAACCGGCATGACCGGAATATCTTTTTAACACCATTTTACATTCCATGTAATAGTTCTTTTCTCGTATTTTCCATGTAAGTTTCGTTATTTCAATTTATTGTAATAGTGTAGTATTACTTTAATTGAATATTATCTTTTACTTTTGGAATTCCATTTCTCTATTTTAAAACCAGTGATATTGTTATTTTTCCAACAATTTAAAAAGATATTCTTGTAATATCACTGGTTGTTTTTTTAGAAATGGTTTTTCCTATCTCGGCAGTTGCTTCATATAATTGAACGCAAATGCCTTTTCCCGACGTGACTATGTTGGAGCCTTTCAATGGTTCCAACTACAAACGTTGGGCACAAAAGCCACTAATATGCCTTGTACAACATGAACTAGACCTTTCCGTTCTTGAGGTACTCCCCGCCATTGAGGCCATTGGGGAATATACCAAAGAACTATATGCTAGGTTTCTGGCTCTCAAAGTTGGGTTCAAGAAAGCTAATTTAGTGGTTAGAGGATGGATCTTGGATAATGTGACAAACTCCACCTTTTATTTGTGTATCGTTGAGAAGTCACCAAAGACTATATGTGAAACGGTTCAGAAAAGGCATGAGGGCGATGATTCTGATGAGAAAAAGTACGTCGCCGGAAATGACCCAACACGATCTAATTAGTCTCATACAAGTTGAAAAGTGAATCGACTCATGGATAAGTCCTTAAGTTTCCACGTTTATATGAGTTTAAGGATTACTTTGGCCCCTTATATTACCACATTTTAACTCTTGTTGCCCTAAATTTCATTCACAAACATGAATATATATCAATTGGATATTAAATATATGTGTGAATGAAGATCTATGTGAAGTGATCTATATGGTTCAACATGAAGGGTTGGTGGTTTTGGATTAAGGGGATAAAGTATGAAAACTAAGAAAATTATTTTGTGTTTTTTAAACGGGCGCCATGTTAATGAAATAGTATCATAATAAAAGATGGATCGGTTTGTGCTACACTTTTATCAAATGTGTACGACATGATCCACTTTTGGTACTTTCATTCATGGGACTTACTTCTTTTATTCTTCTATTTGTGAATAAAATATGTGGGAGAAGTTGATCCTAAGGGTAAGATTCATTAGAGTCAATAATTGAATTTACCTTAGTTAGTCTCACTTTGTTGGAAAGGTTTGACTCCATTGATTTAATATCTAGAAAAAAAATCCTTATAATACTAATATTCATGAATAAGAGAATTGTGGGGGTGTGTACCCCTTAATGAATACAATTACTAATTATAGTGATTATGATGTTCTTAATGAACTATACCCAACTTGGAATTGTCCATACTGTAAAGAGACTCAATTGGTGATCATTGGGTTATTATTTGTCATTTAATAAAGTATGGGAGAGGTACTATTGATCTATATGGAACTAACTTCCTGTTTATATAGTGTAAATTGTGCATACATGATCAAATTAAAACTTAATGAATTCATAGCCATGCGTGGTGGTCCTGTTGAGACGGGCTTGATGAATTCACCGTTGAGGTTGTTATATAATGCTCAAACTTAATGAATTCATAGCCATGTGTGGTGGTCCTATTGAGACGGGCTTGATGAATTCACCGTTTAGGCTGTTATATAATCCTCATACTTAATGAATTCATAGCCATGTGTGGTGGTTCTTTTGAGACGGACTTGATGAATTCACCGTTGAAGTTTTTGTATATTGCGCATAATATGACTACAAGGAGACGTCCTTGATGTTCTCAAGGGATGAGTTGTTAGACTCACTACAAATTCATAGTCCGTAAGGGTGGTCCTAAAGAGAAAGAACTTGGTGAATTAGTGAGACACATAATGAGGCTGAGCTTTATTGCTCTTAATGATCTCAAAATCCGAGAGGGTTGGCTAATGAGGCTAGACTCTCTTGGAGATCACCTATGTGCATGGAAAGGGTGATGTTTGAGGAATTTGTAACTATCAGCCGGGTAGAGTATGTGATGTGAGGGTCTCGATCGAAAACCGTCAAGTTCAAGAGTACGTTCACTTGATATGTTTTTGGTGGTTGCCTCACTTCACTACGTGTCAATTCAAATCGAAAGATGTTGCCACTTAAGTACAATTCACCTAAATGTTGGTATTTACGGAAATCTGTTCACCTTCTCTCCCAAAGAACCTGAGTGGGGGATTGTTGGAATTATTAAATGAATGATAACTTAATTTATTAATTCTTTCATGCTCTTGGGAGAAGTGGAAAAAAACTATTTGTGTTCTAATAGTCTCACCTTAAAATTTGAGAAGAAATTGTTGGAATTGAAGAATTCTATTTATTTATTCTTTCTTTCTCTTTGGAAAATTAGAAAACTTTTTATGTGTTAAAAAGTCACATCTATAAAATGGAGAATAAAATAAAAACCGACAAAGATTTATGGTATTCAATTCGGCAGTTACATGAGTTACAAGACTTGGTGGAAAAAAAACAGCTAGCTTTAATGACCATTGAATAGGCATTTAAGTTACCGTTTTTTGTCTTGCCATTTATTCTATAAATAGTGACTTTGTCACTTTCATTTCTGGAGAAGAAATACAAAACTATTCTTGAGAGAATGGCAAAACTATTCTAGAGAGAATAGAAAAAACAAAGAGAATGGAAAATCTATTCTAGAGAGAATAGGAAAAAAGAAAAAATTATTCTAGAGAATTTATAGAATAGCATGTAGAAAGAAACTAGGAATCAGAAAAGACTATTCTTCTTCTCTCTCAAATATTTTGATATAATATTTCTATAGAGTAGAATTTTTGTTAGAGATAGCCGGCACGACTGGAATAACTTTTTAACACCATTTTACAGTCCATGTAATAATTCTTTTCTCGTATTTTCCATGTAAGTTTCGTTATTTTCAATTTATTGTAATAGTGTAGTATTACTTTAATTGAATATTATCTTTTACTTTTGGAATTCCATTTCTCTATTTTAAAATTAGTGATATTGTTATTTTTCCAACATAAGGAAGCACAATTTTGTCCCTTTGTCGCACTAGATCATTGCAATATATATATATATATATATATATATATATATATATATATATATATATATATATATATATATATATATATATATATATAAAAGGATAAGAATTAATAAATTGCAATATATATCTACTTCACCATGATTCAATAATTTTCTTATATTAGAAAATCATTTGTTTCACATATAATTTAATTTAAAAACTTTTTGATCATTTATATATTAAATAATCATCATTACTAAATACTTATCTACCATTACGATTCGATGTTTTTAACAATCACAAAGTGGCATTTCTAATATCAAAATGTGTGTAGTTAAGGCTAAGTTATCGATTCTTAATGTGATAGATTATGAGTAGCTAGAGACTAAGGTGGGGTCAATGTTTAATAGGAAAGTCGAGCTAAGGTGATGCATGAAATTGCTATTTTGGGTTTGGGGTTGATGCGTGACCTACTTTTAAAGCTAAATATAAATAGTGTATTTGTTTCATACATCATTTTTTCCTCTTTCCATATATCAATATCCACAACAAAAACCCTATTCAGATTGAAATTCTCATCTTTTTCCATCAAAATAAAAAGATTAACACAAGGTTTTGTTACTACATTTCCTTCTTTTATATAGTGGATACAATTGGTTTTTAAAATTAAAATGTAAAAAAGTGGTTATAAGATATAGATTTACACGATTGAGTTGTAATATTTTCGTATCACAATACATCAAGGATGTAATGGTTCAACCCAATATAGCTGGTGTTAGGTCACAAATCCATCTAAATTAAACATTTAGAGAAACAGAAAACTTAATATACATGATATCAACAGTAGATATGGATCATTTTACGGTATTAATGTGTGAATTAGGGATTAAATATACAATAAAATCTGTCATTAAACTAATAAACGCACGATATTCCATACTTTCAAAATAATCGAGAGAGTAGTGGATTTTTTACAGTAATTAGTAATCAAAGCCTATTCAAAAATGCGTAGAAGATCGTTAACAGAGTTATGAAATTCTAGATTAAAATTTAAGGAGAAGTTGTTGTAGGTTGAGTGATCTGAGAGATTTACTATCTTTGAATATATCGGAAAAATTTGAAATGGTTTTCACAAATAAAATAATTTTCCTAATGCTCCACTAATACTTTTAACTCATGTTTTTTTAAAGCCAGGATAGGGTAGGGTTGCAACGCGCATGATGTCTCCCCATTTGTGATGATTTATTATTAGTTGGAGACATCATTTTAGTTGTATTTAATAGTTTATAGGTCGATTTCCTCATGATTTAGTACACTTTCCTATTTTGGGTCTTGAATTAATTAATTATTATTTTTAGAGCATATTGGGTTTAATTATTTATTTAGTGTGAAGCTTTAGAGATATATGGTAATTAATTAGATTCCAAGTCAAAGACTAAGAGATATGGAAAGATATAAACATGGAAATTGAAGATAAGGAAGTAAAAGCTAAAAATATGGAAAAGGAAAAGCTGCCTTAAATCTGAATTTCTGCACCTACGACCATAAATCATCTTATATCTTAAAATCAGTGAGGAATTTGGAGAAACGGTCAAGAGAAAAGTTAAATATCTTTCCGAGTCGATGAATTTAGACTACTCATACGCGTCAATCGGACAAGTATTGAAGCTGCTAGGACCAAAACAAAAACGAGGCTGATTGCATGTTTTTGGGCTAAGAATTTGAGTTTGGCTAGGAGTCCAATATTACCTTCTCCTTCAAGAAAACGAATTAGATCAACCTATACACTATAAATACAGCCTCTTAACATTAGAAAATCATCCTTGACCAAACCTTAAGGTCAGGAAAAAGCTATAACACAAGAAGAGAAGTCTGGAAGGAGCTGTGCATCAATCATTTCTTCTTCAACCTTCAATTCTGTAATTCTTTTCTTTTCTTTTCTTAGTATGAACTAGATTCTATTTAGCTTGAGTTTTAGCATATATGTATGAACCCTAGTTTTGGTTGACATCTATCTAATTTGATTGAATTTATGTTTTGATTTCTCTGTTTATGTGTTGGATTTATATTTTGTGTTCTTTACGGTGTACAACGTATAGGATTACCATCATAGTAGTTAGATAACCGGTATATTTGACTATAGAATTAGCACATAACGTCTAGAATAAGGTTTGATCTAACAACCCAGCCTAACTAGATAGTCAATGGTTTAGTGTATTGCTATTTTATCAATTGCAGGAACAGTTTGATTAGCTTCTTATTGACACAGGTAAACCCTATTTGAAACTACCTAGTGCAATTGAAACCAGACTATTGAAATACTACATGATTCATACCTTACATGTTTAGAACGGCAAAACTAGTGGGGATTACTTGCTAATTACTCAAGCTAAACTTTCATACTATCTTCTTTTCTTTTATTTATTTTCTGTCTCTTAATTTAGTATTTTAGTTTTCTTATCTAAAAACCAAATAAATGTCTATCTATCTCTTCTTTCTACTTGCGTATTATCTGTTCTAGCTCTCATATTTGCACTTGAATATTTGCATAAGTTCTTCTTAACCTTCGTAGTCCCTGAGGAACGAATTCTACTTATTCATTAAAACTTGCATACGATCTGTATACTTGCAGAACCGTGTTCAGCTTAGGGTGTTTATTTGCACTTATTTATTACATTATTTTATCACACCTTAGGCGACACCAAGTTTTTGGCGCCGCTGCCGGGGACTACATCGTTAGTCCTTGTGCAATTATCTAGTGCTTTTATTTTAGTTAGTTCTATTTTACGCTTTTCTTTTTAGTTTTTGTCTTTACAGATTTTTACAGATGGAGAATCCAAGGAGACTTGATCTTCCCATCACATACAGAGTGCAACCGCGCGGAATCCGCACTCTTGAAATCCAACCCGCCAATTTTAGACCAGATCCAGGCATGATAGCGCAATTTGCGAGTCATGGACAATTTAACGGTGCTGCACAACAAGATCCGGTCTGGTATGTTCAGAAATTTATCCAGATCTGTGACGTTTATATTACCAGAGGCGTTACAAAGGAGCAGATGTATTACATTATGTTCCAATTCTTTTTGACCGGAAGTGCAAGCGATTGGTACGATACCCAACGCCCTTACGTTATTCCAGATTGGGACAAGCTTCAATCTAAATTCCTAGACCGATTCTATCCGGTTAGTAGAAGATTAAAAGATATGGTGGAGCTCGAACAATTTATGCAGGAAGACGGAGAAAGTTTGGGTGAAGCATGGTTACGTTTTTGGGAGATGAAGGCGAGATGTCCATGCCATACATCATCGCCAGAATATTCATTGGTTACTTAATGACGAGTCCAGAAGAAGAGCAGGTATTTTAGGAAGAAAAGGTTTTGTGTTATTAGATCCTGAAGAAGCTGAAAAATATTATGGAGAATGTTCTTGAGAACGAGAGAAGTTGGCCAATTAAATCAGAAAACAAGAAGATCCCTTAGAATCTCTAAGGCTCAAGGAGTTAAACCAACAACTTGAGGAATTACGAGAACAAGCACGAACAATAGCTCATGTGAATCTAGTACCTACTTTACCTTTATGTCCAGGTTGTGGAGCAAGAAACCATTCGTGGGAGAATTGCATGAATAATATAGCCCCAACTTCCTTCGTATCTCATCAAAGAAACCATTATTCTAATGGTTATTATCATCCTCAAGGAAGTTACGCTAATTACCAGCCCCCACAAAATAAAAATTGGGTCGGAAATCAAGAGACTTATTATCAACCTCGGCCTCAACCTTACTATCCACCACAACCTATTTATCAAGAAGCGCCGATTTACAAAGAAATCTATCAAGAAACGCCGAATTCCAAAGAAGCTTATCAAGACCACCTCAATATTCAATGCAACAAGCTCCACAAAAGCAACCTTCGAGTTTGAATTCAAGTATGGCCGCGATGATGAAAGTAATGGAAGAAAATATGAAGATGAGCGAGCAAAGAATCCAAACCCAATCCAAGGTAATTAAGAACCTTGAGCATATAATATCACGAATGGCGAGTGTAATGCAAAATAGGCCAAAAGGGCAACTCCCAAGTGATACTGTTGCTCCTGAAGATCATGCTTGTCATGCAGTTGAATTAAGAAGTGGAAAACAATTACCTCCGCCTAGACGAGAATCAGAACCAACCTCTAGTCCTAGAAAATTGGTTGAAGAAACAGTTAAAGACAAGTTTGAAGAGGTAATTGAACAAACGAGTGTCCCAGAGAAGACACCAGAAAAGAAAGAGAGCCCAGTGGTAACCAACACACGTCCTCCACCACCATTCCCGTCACGTGTCAACAATCAGAACAATGAAAAAGAATTCAAGAAGTTCCTTGACATGGTGAACGAGTTAAAGATCAACATCCCGTTTGTAGAAGCTCTCACAAGAATTAAAATATCGCAAATTCATGAAGTACATTCTTTTTAACAAACAAGGGACGAATGGATTGCCAGAGGAGTGCAAAGCGACAAACGAAATAGAGTTACCACAAGACGAACCTACACCCCAGAACTTATGGATGAAACCATCCATTGCTCCAAAGAATAGATCTGAAAAGTTCATGGGAGTTAGAGGCAAGGGGTGGAAATTTCGTCATTCATAATTGAGGTAACGCGTCTAACTTTAAAAGACGTTAAATAAAAGTGTTGTACGGGAGACAACCCATAATTTTTTAAAGTTTTTATTTCTTTTACGTTTTTAGTTTATGTTTAGTTTAGTTGTTTTTAGTTGATATTGCATATTTGAGAAAGGTATTAGTGTTTTTTATGTTTAGGTATTGGAGAAATCGAGTTCGTGAGGAGAAAACGAAATTTTTCAGAAAATTCAGACCCTCAGTCCGGTATACCGCGCCTCAGCCCCGGTATACCGCGGAACCAAAAACCATTAACATGGGTAGGGGATTCGGGTTTTTTGACGAGGATTAAAATTTCAAGGAACAGAAGGTCCGGTATACCGGACCATAGCCCCGGTATACCGCCCACACCCGCTGTGTAGGAAAAAAAAATCTGGACGCAGTCTGAGAAAACTTCGGCAAGTCATATCTTTGCGCTCGGATGTCGGAATCAGGTGATCTTTGAGCCTAAACTGCATAACTTTTCGAGATCTAACTGTTGGGGAGGTTTTCGTTCTCGACCGGTATGCCGGCCAGAAATCCGGTATTCCGGACAGAAAACCCGTGACATGGGTAGCAGAGTCGGGTTTTATGCCGAGAGGAAGAATTTCGAAGCAAGTAACTCCGGTATACCGGGCCCTACGGCCGGTATACCGCCCGAAACTGCTGGAGAGAGAGAAAATTGTGTTTTTCAGGTTATAAGGGTGAGGAGGTTGCTCTATTACGAATTTTTCAACCCTTAAGCTTCTCCTTCTTCCCCAAACCTCTCCCAACTCCATGGAAGCTTCATCAAACCTTCCCCAAACATCAAAACACTACCCAATCACCATAAAAACACATCCAATCCTTTCTCCACATCATTACAATGAAGATTCAACCACCCAAATTATACCAAAACACATTGAATCCAAGAATCAAAAGCTTAAATTTCAGAAATTCATCCTACAATTTCTTAAATCCATACCAATTCATGAAGAATCCATCTTACCCATATAGAGAATCATCATCAAAACACCTTTCCTAACCCAAATAAATCTTGTACAACCAATAATCAAGAGTTTCAAATTTCAAGAGTGGTTAAAGCTTTGAGTTAGGGGGTCAATTGAGATGATTAAAAGAACATAAACATTATCTACTGTAAGGGAGATGAAGAAAAGCAAGGTATTGGATTATAATTGAGAAGAAATCAAGTGAGAAAAGTCCTAGTTCCAATTCAAAGGGTAAAACAAGTCAAGAGAAGAGAGGTAGCATGCTGTGTTGATTTAATGGGCAAAAAGGTTCCAACTTTAGCAAAGAAAACAACACAACCTCTACAGATCGGAGACTCTACATCCGAAGAATAACAGAAAGCTTCAATGGACATGATAGCTTCTCCAAAGAAACAATTAAAGGAACTACCTTTGCTTATGAGAAAGTATTTGAAGAAGAAGTTGTTAACGGAGAATACAAGAAGATTCTAGGAGATTTAAGAAAGATTGGGTTGGTCTACGTTAATGGTAAGACGTTCTTTTTGTGAATTGTATTGTGTGAGGAGAAGAAGAGGATGTGGAACAGTTGATCTATGAGGAGGTGATACGATTTTCCGATCTCTCCCATGTCGTTATTTAATGCAATATCCTGCTATGATCACGTGTCTTGATCGGAAATTGAATATAATTTTGGGTGAATAAGAAACACGTGAGTTTAATATGATTAACAATATTGACAATGCTTGGATCATTAAAGTTTTGAGAGTAATTACGCAACTTTCAAAATAAAAAAAGGAGTACCTCATAACACTCCGTGAGCAATTAAAGAAAAATCCAGCAAATCCTATCTTGGACGTCGATAAGGCGAGGTAATAGCCTCGAAGAGTATGTTTTCTTTCTTCCCTACCATTTCTTTATGTGCAATATGTATGCTAATTTTAAATTTTATTGTTCTTGAATCTTTTTCGAGTCGTGGGGACACGGCTCATTTTTGAGTTGGGGGTGGGGATTCGTTGTTCTCATCTTCCTTTTTGTTTTTTTTTTATAAAATTTAAAATTTTTTGGGTTGAATTAGGCATAGAATATGTTGAATGTACCTATTGAGCATGATTCTAATTAAGTTAATGATAGTAAGTAGTATGTTTTTGAAAGATGTTACAAATATGTTTAGTATGCGTATATGAAAACAACAGGAAATAAAAGATAGAAAAGTTAATGAGCAATGCTAAGAAGTTACGTTGAAACTTAGGGAGAGTTATTTGGTATGTAGAACGTGAGGTTTGAAATTAGTTGAAAACCCACTTGTCTATGAACTAATAATGAAACAGTAACAAAATCCGGTAGTTAGAAAAATGAATAAGGCAGTTCTTTCATATTGAAGCCACTTGAAGCCTTTTATACCTTCTCACCCTTTTTATTTGATTATTGTTATTATTTATCCGTCTTAGCCCCTCCGAGCCTTTCTAAAGCCTTTTATTGAACCACATTATAATCCTTACCCTTAGTTTGTAGGATTTATCTATATGACCCGCACTCGAATCGCAAAACCTAAGACAAGTCATTTTAGAGCTTGAGTTTGGGGTGGTGGGTTTCATCATTAGGGAACATTGTATTTTGAAATTGTAATGGTAATTTCATTGATGATGAAAAAGTTGTTATTGTAACCCTTTGTCGGGGTAATAGTGAATGAAAAAGAAGCTACGAGCTAAATTTGCCAACAAGGGCATAAAAAGAAAAATATATATATGAAAAAAATAGCGTGATATCTCGACATTAAAAGAGAGTCATAGCTATACAAAAGAAAAAAAATTGATATGAAAAGAATATATATATTCGGACCGGCAAAGTGGAAATTGTATATCATCACAAAAGGTTTTAATTAGGATTATTGGGGATGCAAATCAAAAGCATCAAAAATTGGGTTGAGTGAGAACATCTTCGAGTGAAAACTCAAGCTCTAGGGCGATTCGTTGATGGAATGTGAGGAGGGAGCCAAAAGCTCACTTTTCATTTATCCAAATATACCACACCGTCCTTAAGCCAAGTTATAACCAAAGACCTTAGGATTTCTAACTGCTTGGTGGAGAAGCAATTGAGATATTAGGTAGTAGGTAAGTGGACCATTGAATTCTATATTAGGACCTATGAACAACCTATAGCCATTAGCACGAACTAAGTTATCAACCTCTCCTTCTGGCATTGCGAAATTAATCTAGACTTGAATTCATGGATTGTTGATTACGTGTAGATTAAGCATACTTGTGCATTATTTCTTGAGCATCACTACATGAGGCTTTTTAGATATTATGCTCTAGGGTCATTCATTGTGTTCTATTCTTATTCTCCTCCTACTTCTTCTTCTTGACTACCCTACTGTTCTTTATTTTTATTGTATCGGGACGATACAACTTTGAGTTGGGGGTCTTGATGTCTCCCCATTTGTGATGATTTATTATTAGTTGGAGACATCATTTTAGTTGTATTTAATAGTCTATAGGTCGATTTCCTCATGATTTAGTACACTTTCCTATTTTGGGTCTTGAATTAATTAATTATTATTATTAGAGCATATTGGGTTTAATTATTTATTTAGTGTGAAGCTTTAGAGATATATGGTAATTAATCAGATTCCAAGTCAAAGACTAAGAGATATGGAAAGAGATAAACATGGAAATTGAAGATAAGGAAGTAAAAGCTAAAAATATGGAAAAGGAAAAGCTGCCTTAAATCTGAATTTCTGCACCTACGACCACAAATCAGCTTATATCTTAAAATCGGTGAGGAATTTGGAGAAACGGTGAAGATAAAAGTTAAAGATCTTTCCGAGACGATGAATTTAGACTACTCATACGCGTCAATCGGACAAGTATTGAAGCTGCTAGGACCAAAACAAAAACGGGGCTGATTGCATATTTTTGGGCTACGAATTTGAGTTGGGCTAGGAGTCCAATATTACCTTCTCCTTCAAGAAAACGAATTAGGTCAACCTATACACTATAAATACAACCTCTTAACATTAGAAAATCATCCTTGACCAAACCTTAAGGTCAGGAAGAAGCTATAACACAAGAAGAGAAGTCTGGAAGGAGCTGTGCATCAATCATGTCTTCTTCAACCTTCAATTCTGTATTTCTTTTCTTTTCTTTTCTTAGTATGAACTAGATTCTATTTAGCTTGAGTTTTAGCATATATGTATGAACCCTAGTTTTGGTTGACATCTATCTAATTTGATTGAATTTATGTTTTGATTTCTCTGTTTATGTGTTGGATTTATATTTTGTGTTCTTTACGGTGTACAACGTATAAGATTACCATCATAGTAGTTAGATAACCGGTATATATGACTATAGAATTAGCACATAACGTCTAGAATAAGGTTTGATCTAACAACCCAGCCTAACTAGATAGTCAATGGTTTAGTGTATTGCTATTTTATCAATTGCAGGAACAGTTTGCTTAGCTTCTTATTGACACAGGTAAACCCTATTTGAAACTACCTAGCGCAATTGAAACCAAACTATTGAAATACTACATGATTCATACCTTACATGTTTAGAACGGCAAAACTAGTGGGGATTACTTTCTAATTACTCAAGCTAAACTTTCATACTATCTTCTTTTCTTTTATTTATTTTCTGTCTTTTAATTTAGTATTTTAGTTTTCTTATTTAAAAACCAAATAAATATCTATCTATCTCTTCTTTCTACTTGCGTATTATCTGTTCTAGCTCTCATATTTGCACTTGAATATTTGCATACGTTCTTCTTAACATTCGTAGTCCCTGAGGAACGAATTCTACTTATTCATTAAAACTTGCATACGATCTGTATACTTGCAGAACCGTGCTCAGCTTAGGGTGTTTATTTGCACTTATTTATTACATTATTTTATCACACCTTAGGCGACACCAGCGCACCATCCTTTGGATGCAGGCTGGTATGTAGAAATGGGTTTTGTGCTTATACTTGTATAAAGTATGTGTATCCTCGTGATTTTTATCAAGATAATTCTCTTTACATGATTTATTCAATTTTGAAGAATGAAAAAGAAGTTGTTTGGAAAAATAAAGGAAACAAATCATGAAAATGTTGCTTTTATTACCAAGTAATAAGACTATTAGTGACAATGAGCTTATAAAACCATCAAATAGTGCAAAATTCAAATTCCATGTATGGAAAATCCATTTTATTATCCATAATGTTCCCTAAAAATCAAGAATGGGTATATAATATATGATCCATAATTAGAGACAAAATCCTAATGTAATCCAGTTTGCTAATCATTAATAGTTTTCCGTGGGAAAAAATTCAATTAGAAGTAGAATGTGAATATTACCATTTTTCTCAACAAAGTACTAACTAGGTTGGGATGGAGAATTGGAACTACAATTCTCTTAAAACCTGATTTGTTTTAGAAAAAATGCGAGTAAGAAAATTTATTTGCTGGTAGAGATGTATATCTAAATTTAATATTCAATAACATTTATATACACTTGATCGAGTCGGTATATGGTTTTAAAGCCTTTAGATCCAAAATTAGTTGATTAGACGTACTCGTGTATAGCAGCTAAACCAAACTACACTTATCATGAGCACCTGATGCCTTAACTCATTCCCGATTACTGTAGGTATCACCAACGGGTAATTATGAGGGAAGATCAACATAATTGTGTCCTTATCAGTTAATTGTTTATCATATCCATGTAAGGTGCTATCATATAATTAACTTGTACATGCCTCTTGCACGTATTATTTCCTTTCATTTCTTGATTGGTCGTTCTCGGGTCCCTGAAAATCATGTTTATTTTGAAACCATATCTTTGGTCACTCTCGGTAAATCCGATAATCATTTTTACTTTGAAACCATATCTTTCGTCGGTCTTAAGCCGCCCGACAATCGTGTTCACCTCAAACTCAAAGTCATATCCTCAACTAGCTTGATTGGGCCAAAAAATAGGTTCCTGCTTCTTAGGCTCAAATACCAACAAATGGGGATCCTTTTCTCTAATATTCAACATATCTTACTTTTCCATCTCGTTTTGGACATACTACTAGTTATAGAGATTTTGTTACCTTAATTGTGTGTTAATTGTGTAGATTTTAGGTACATGTTTGACATAAGATTCCAAGATGATGAGGAGAAGTCAATAATTCAAGCCCAAACCCAAGTAAAGGCATAGATAGAGCAAAAGGTTACTTTGGAGCAGTTGGAGTGTTTACCCGGCAAATTCTTTGACGCCACCTTATTCAGTCACCACGAATACTTGGTCAGAGCTTTGGAAAAAATTATTTTTGATTTGGATAGAGCTTGAAGTCAATGATACATGAAAAGTGACGGAAGTCAATTCAAAGTTGAGATGAAGAAGTTATGCTAGTTGCTTCCATCGTAACTCGAACCTGTCCAACACTAACTTGGCCCAATTAAGTGAGGCCAAAATGACCCAAAACGTTTTTAGTGTAGTATATATGTATATTAGGATCTCATTATTCAACACACTTTAAATATTACATCCTTTAAAAGGAGGTACATGCCTGGAGCAGAAGAAGAAGAAGAAGAAGAAGAAGAAGAAGAAGAAGAAGAAGAAGAAGAAGAAGAAGAAGAAGAAGAAGAAGAAGAAGAAGAAGAAGAAGAAGAAGAAGAAGAAGAAGAAGGATTTCTACACCCAATTCCACCATTCTTCCTCATCTGTTATTCATTTCCATTCAAGTATTCGGTTGAATTAAATTTTATTTTGCTTAAGAATTGCTTATGTATGAACTTATATGATAAATTTGATGTTATTTGGATTTTAGGATTACATTATTTAACTAAATTGAGTTTATTTTCATTGACTGTATATTTGTGCTTGTTGTCTACTCGTATCTTGATCATGTGTTGGGTAGTATTAGTAATTAAACTATCGCCCAAGAGGGGGTCAGATTACGGACATAGTATATAGGCGGTTGGTGTAGTGAACCATGAGGTCTTGACTAGCCAAGTAGTCATTAGAATTTAAACCTAAATCATCTAAAAGTACCATAGGGTTACTCGGGAGAGGTCTCTAATACCGTATGATAGCTTCCTATCTACCTGAGAGAGATTTGGAAAGATCACTGAATCCTGGCTAATGTGAAATAACCAATTTGCCTTTACATCTAGTAACATAAAATTAGTTTACTTTAAGAATTACTAGCAAGACTCAAGCATATCTCTTTCATACTCAACCTTTCCTTGTTTTATGCAACCTTAAGAGCAACAATCATTCCGATTGCCACCACTTAGGATCCATCTACCCTCTATTCAGGCCTTGAGATTCAAGCCCGACGCGGGCATGATCAACTAATTTGCTAGTTACGACCATTATAGTGGGGCTTCCCGTGAAGATCTCGTGCGAACTATGCAACAGTTCATGCAAATTTATGAGGCGTACATTACTCAAGGTGTTACACAGGGATAGATGTACTTCGTTATGTTCCCATTTTTCCTCAACGTAGGAGCAAGCGAGTGGTACGATCATCAACCAAATGAGTGAATCACTACTTGGGATAAACTGCAAACCGCTTTGTTTGATAGGTACTATCCTTAGGCTGTACTATGGACCTACCGAACGATATTCAAAACGTCCGTAAGTGCATATCCATAATAAATAGAGTACGGTAAGGCTTTTCATTTGCCTCTTGAGCTTGAAGTAGGTACTTATTGGGCGATAAATAAAGAGCTTACTTAGACCACACTTGTTTGGTGAGCAACAAATGATGCAATTGAATGAACTAGATGAGTTCAGTTTTCATGCCTATGAGAATTCAAAGCTTTACAAGGAGAAAAATAAGATATGGAATGACAACCGGCTTCACAAGAAGAGGTTTGAATTGGAAAAAAATCTCTTCAAACACAATTCAAAGTTTGGTAACTATCCGGGGAAGTTGAGAAAGATGATTAGGCCGGTTCATTGTTACTAAGGTTACACCTTATGGTTCCATTGAAGTATAACACCCAACTGACAACTGTATTTCATGGTGAACGATCATCAATTAAAACCATATCGTGGAGGCAAGGATGCTGACAAAGGGAGGGCATGTACCTCCTCGAGGTCGAGTAGCAATAAAGGTAACATATCGAACTTCAATGACGTTAAACAAAATTGCTCTTGTGAGACATCAATTGTGATAAGATAATGTATTCACAAGACATAATTTTAGGTGTATTATGTGCTTAGCTGAGGGATGTTTTCCTATTATTTGTTAGTTTCTCGTTTCTTTCCTTTTTTTGGATGTTTGTCCCTTTTAGAGCATTTTTGGTGTAATATATGTGTTAAATGTGAAACTCTTAGGTAAAAATTATGATATTAGATTCAAAAGAATGTATAAGGAATAGAGTAAAGAATATCAAAGACAAAACTAAGAGTAAAGGACTAAAGAAACCCTTTCTAGAAAGTGAAAAAGCTGACGGCCAGATTTGGAAAGTGAATTGTTGTGTATGCCGCATAAAATTGACAGAGAATTTGGAGAAACCCTTTTTTATCTGGATATGGTTTTTAATTAGGAACGCATGGCCAATAATGGTTTATGATTTGGAGTTGTAACACAAAAATTATGAATTTTACGGGCTAACCAATCCACGTTCTAGGGGGAATGTGTTTGAGTTGGATTAGGACTCTAAAACCTATCCCATGAATAAAAAAATATACAAGAAGCTATATATATCAGTATTTGACATTACGTACGTGTACTTGCCATTTCATCGAGCAGAATATACAAGATTTTGAGAGCAAGTCGACCTAGAGAAGAAGCAACGGAGTTGGAGTATCACATCATCATTTCTGCATCTCTTTGTCTCTATCAATAGGGTAATTAACTATAGATTTCTAGCTTAACCATATTTATAATTTTATTATTCTTTATTTTTATTATGCTTTAAATTTCTCATAGCTTGGGTTTGCACTTTATTTTACCCTTGATTATTATTTTTCTATTTGATATTATTTGGGAAAAATCATATTTAATTGTGTTGAGTATTTATTTATAAGTGTATTATGAATGGTTTCACTTAAACTTGCTACAGCCTGTACACCTCTAGCTTGACCTAATTCACCTATATTGTCACCCTGGCTGGGGGTTTGGGGACAAAAACACATCATAATCATCTAGTGTGCGGTAGTAATCCTAACGGGGTTGCTTAACTAGATAGTCATTGTGGTTAGAAATTATTCACCAATGTCCCCATACCCAAGTCCCCTGTTATTGTTGAGGTTGCCTTCTAGGCTACCTTGACGGGAGTTAAAGGGATTACAAAATCTCGGCTACTTATATTAGCTCAATTCATCCCTATAATTAGAAGAACAGTATGTAGGATAGGTGTGTAATTGAAACCCTAAGCTATTATCTTATTTTCATTTTTATTTAATAATTAGAAACAAAACAAATATTCATCTTTATTATATTTTATCTTGTAATCAAAACATCTAAAATTGTCTTCACTACTATTGAACACAAGCTTGAAGTTAACTATCTAAATCTCTGAGAATGAACTTTTACTTATTTACTATTATTTGCAAATGATTCATACACTTGTAGAGAGTTTTTCGTGGTTCTCAAGGTGAGTATGCTTTTTATTATCTTTTTTTATCACATCTTTGGGCCCACAAAGTTTTTGGTGTCGCTGTCGGGGACTTTAAAATTAGTATTGTGTTTATTTACTGAAAAAAAATTACTTGTTTTTTTAGTTTTATGTGTGTTTTGTTTAGTCTCTTCTCAGACTCTGAAGGTATGACGAGAATTGAGGGTCGATGTTCAAAGTGTATTTTCCCACAATCAAATTCGTTTGGTAACTTTACTTATTAAATTAAATTCCCCCAACCACATCCAACTTACGCCACTAGGGCTAATAATATTTCTCTGGATACATTGCTAACATTGTCAATATATCCACAAGAAGGCTCAACTAACGAGAATATGAAATCTCTCGCGATATTTACACAAGAGAGCAAAAGAGCTACTACCGAGAAGTTCAACGATCACTTTGATGCGTTGATAATTTTGGGGAATCATGTCTCCCAAATTGCTATTCACCAAGTTTTCCAACTATATTCAAAGGTCTCGTAAGGAGGATCAAGCGCCGAAGTCACTTCCATCTCATCCACAAGAGGATACGAATGAGTGGAAATATACTCTTGAAGCAAAGATCGATGTTACTGTATCATTGGTGCTGAACAGACAACATCATAATCAAATTATAGAGTAAAGATTGACGCAGCTCACTACAATCATTCAGCAATTAAAACAAGGTTCATCTATGGAATTGCAATCAACGAATACTAATGATGAGGGCCATCCAAAATAGCGATAGAAATGTTAGGTTCGAGGATTCAATGATAGAAGAAACAACCAAGCTTATCTTAGATAAGGTAATTATTGAAAATCAAGTTGAGAAAGAGGTTGGGAAAGAGCTTAAATTAGAGATGGAGAAAGAAGAGATATTTGCACCAAAGATGCACGAAAAAGAGAGTAAGGCGGAGCCTCTGCCTACATATCCATCATTAGCCCACTCTAGATGAAGGTGGACTATCTCAAGTACAAGAGGTTCATAGAGGTGTTGAGCGAAGAAATAATCAACGCCCAAATAATCGAGATTTCGAAGAAGATAGAACCAATCAAGTTATTAAACATAAACGAGGTAACAGTCGAAGATTGGGGTGATGAGTGTGAGGTTGAATATAAAGTTACAACGAGTGAAGTAGAGATCCCAACGATAGAGGAACCACCTAAGCTTGCCTAGGCGAAGAAACTGTTGGGAATGAATTAGTTGATGCACCGAGAGTGCGAAAAAAGAGTAAGGCGAAGATGCAGCCTCCACATCTGCTTGTATCACCACCATATCTACTAAGAATTACATATCCTACTGGGGGTAGTGAGTCAGAAACAATTTTAGAGATGTCGAGTCAAGAAGTAATCAACATAAAAGAGAAATTAGAGGGATCACCGACTGATCGAATATCAATTGTCAACTTAAATAAGCCCTTTTACTTGGGCAATATTTGATGTTGTTATGCCACAAAAAATTAAATCTCCGCTTATCCATGTGTTCGATGACTCATTAGGTCCGGATGCACATAACATCACCTTTCGTAAGTATATGGAGTTTATTACGGAGTCGGACATTGCCTATATCGAATTTCCTATGTTAGGCAATGCTCCAATACGATATTGAAAGTTAGAGCCGCGCTCGGCAATGCTCAAATACGATATTGACGATATTGAAAGTTAGAGCCGCGCTCGGCAATGCTCAAATAAGATATTGAAAGTTAGAGCCGCGCTCGATCAAATTAAACATTCACTTAGCTCATTGATAAATTGCGAGTTCGGTTTTCAAATAAAGAAACGGTTAAAATTGAGGGGAAAAAAAAAAAGTTAACTTGTCAACTCAACTAAAAGTTAATGGACTGATCTAAGCCATGCACGTATATATATCGAGGTGAGTGGCGGTGGTGAGACTCGAACCCAAGACCTCAAGTACCTGTACATGGGCTCTGATCCCATGTTAACTTGCCAACTCAACTAAAAGTTTGAACGGTTAAATAAAAGCGGAAAACAGATTATAGAAGATTTATACTCCAACAAAAAGTACTAAAAAGAACCAACATTTGTCAAAACCCCTCACCATTTGATTTAAGATTAAGGCCAAAGAGGTTTACCATTTTTATTTTTATTTTACTCATCCCATATAGAAATCGGAACTTCTAATTCTGAATCATCTTCAGAAAAAGTATGCACCCTTTGCTACTAGTTGAAATTGGCACCTTTCCTGATTCTCGCTGAAGTAAGTGGAGGTTTGCTGAAATTGATGTGTAAGATCTGGTAAAACCACGCGATCTTGTCCAACAGCTTCCATTAATTAAAACCATGCAGTTACTGATTAATATTGAAGAATTCTATAATATTGCCTTTCATGATTAACTTCGAATCCCATAACCTTCATACAAAGAAACAGCTGTCCTCCGGCCCCGGGTTAACCCCAACCTCCTCAAAATGTTGTCTAATCCATGCAAAAGCTGATGGGATATTGTATTAAGCCATCATGCCGCTATATCCAAATTAACAAGGCACCTCAACATAAAGAAGATTTGAAATTAATGGTTGGAAGGAAAAGACATCTGCTCATCAGTGTGAGATTCAATCATGTAACCCACTTACTTTATGTAACCAAATAATAACAAGTTATGAGAAAAGGAACAAGAAATTAAAGGTAAAAACGAAAAGTAATCCAATCCAATCCTTATGAAACCTTTGTCCAATAGTTGCTAACGTAGGAAGGGAAATTATTTTGATTATAATAGGAGGAAATTTAGAAGAAACCACTTTGTTGAGCACATAGTAACGGTGCAAAAGCACTCTTACCCTCGGGGATTTGAGTTGTTTTTTTAAGAAGATTTGGAAAGAGATTGATCCTAGCTATTGTTAATTAGTTCTGTTTAGTAATCCTTTCCCTGGGATGGGACTGGAGTTGCTTAATAAGCAAGATGAGAAAAAAATTGATCCCAGCTACAGTGATTTTTCTCTTTAATTTGCTAGTAAATTTATCAGGTCATGAGAAATAGATTATTAATTTATTATATTAGTGTTGTTCGATAAATTCATTCCGGCTTACAAATAGTACGTATTTCAATATTAACATATAAAGAAAACAAAATAAAAACAAGAAAATAAACCGAAATCCTTCACAGTATAATCAAGATCCACCAAAAAATTCATATCCATATTATTACTCGTATTAATATCCAAAATATACAATCAAGTACCGCTCAATGACGAGCAATCTTCAAAAATATTATCAAGACATAATATAGAGGTCTATATCTATGTCCATATATATATAAATCATACATATCATATCATCCCAATAACATTATTAATGTTAGTCGGTAAATATACAAAATATAAGAACACCCCATAATGAGCAAGCATTTTCTTTTTTCTGTTCACTCGCTTGAGTGATGCATGAAGGATCAAACACTGGCAGCTTCTTTTTTTGTGTTAAACATTGCGAAGAAGAGTTCAAGATCAGGGTGTTGAAAATAGCCCTCCTTTGGCGGTGGAATATTCTTCTTTAAATAAACAGATTTCTTTCTTGGAGCAGGTGGACATACTGAAGCAATCTCAATTCTGCACCTCTTATGCCTTGGTGTTCTACAACCATCTTCTACCATGCCATTACCATCACAATTACTAAACTCCATAGATAAATGTTCTACTGAATCTGGGGATGCAGAAAATAATAATTAATTATAATGACAAGTTGAAGTGAGGAAATAAATATGCATATGGTTACTGGTATTTGTAATCGTAGACTAAGTGGTTGATATATACCTAGTAACAACTGTTATTGATAGTGTGTTGTTGTTGGGTTGTCGATGACTCAATGGTATATGGGGCTATGGGCTTAGCTTCTTCAGGAAGTTGCAATTTTGACTTATCAAATCGTGTGCTGGAAGTAACTAAATATTAAATTTGAAGGTGGTATATCATTACTCTTAGGGTATGTTTGGATTGAGGGATTAAAAGAGGAGAGAAGGGATTATAAAGGATAATAGTTATCTTTCCTTTGTTTGTATAATAATTTTTTGAAGGGATAAGTTATTAAAGGATTAAAAGTATACCTTCTAATCCTTTATATCCTATCCCTCCAATTTGGAGTCATTAGAAGGAAGGGATTAGCTTTATTAGTAAAATATCTTTAATACCCTTATATTTTATTTAAAATATATTTTATTAGGGGTATAAAAGTAATTTAGTTATAAAATAATCATTTCCTTTCTTTTACTTATACAATCCAAACACAACATTCAAATAATCCTTTACTAATATTTTTCTTTCTTTTTCAACTCAATCCAAACAAGATTAATACTCTCCTCTCCTTTAATAATCAATCCTCTTTATATCCAAACAAACCCTTATATAATAGACGAGTTAAAAGGTAATCAAGTTTTAAGTAGTAGGATTTCCGCTAAATAAATTGTGGTCAGAGTTTATTAGTACTGGTTTATACATCATTTTTTTCGGGTAAAAGAGGTTTAAGGGCCTACTTTAACATCTGTTTTATAGAAAAGGGCCCCAATTGAAAACCAACTAGCCCAATTAGACTCCAATTAAAAAAAGTCCATAAAACCCACCCACCCACCCCTCCTCATTTCTCTTTCGACCTAATTGCAGCAAAACCCTCCCACCACAGCAGCTCCGCTTCCCACAATTGCCGCTTCCCACCTTCTCCATCACCGACAGCATCGAAGCCACCTTCTGCAGCAGATCTACATCTAAGACCACCGCACGAACCACAACTGCAGCAACAGCGAAAACCGCCGCTTCCCACCACTGCTGCAACGCACGCCACCTCCGCCTCTCTAAACCAACACTGCTGCAACGCGCGACCTCTCTTCTCCCATCAACCACCGCGCGAAGTCGCTGCACCAACCACCGCTGGAAGACCTCCGTTCTGCTGCTTTCGTAGCCCATCGCACCACCACTGCTGGAAGACCTCCGTTCTGCTGCTTCACCATCGCACCACCACTGCTGCTTCACCATCGCATCCCTCCATCTTCATTAGATCCAGCAAACCACTCATCATTGCTGCTGCCATCGAGATCCACAACACCACCATTGTTGCTGCCATCGAGATCCACAACACCACCATTGCTGCTGCCATGTCGACGCCGATCCAGATTGGGTTTTTTTTTTAGCGAGGGTATATGGGGCCCGCCCATTTGTGTGTTTAATAGAGATTTGCTGCCCATTTCGTCAATCTCTGGAGTTCGCAGCCCATTTAGTCAATCTTTATTGGGTTTCATGTTTTTTAATTATTTATTTTATATGTTGTTCTATTTTTGCAGGGGGATGCATTTTCAGATCTATATATTCATGGGATAAATTCCCCATTTTCTGCTGTTTTAGGGGGTAATCATGCCGTTTTAGGGGAAAATCTTGTTATTTTAGGGGGTAAGCATGTTATTTTAGGGGGTAAGCATGCCTTTTTAGTGGGTAATAGACTCACGTTGACTCACTTTGGACTGACCTGAACAAGAAAAATAGAACATTGAACTCTGAACAATATGGACTTATAATATAATAAAAAAACGGTGGGCGTGTACCCCCAAAAAATTAAAATAAGGGGTATATACCCCCAAAAAAAAGTAAAAAAAGTGGGTATGTACCCCCTAAAAACGTGACCCTAACCAGAAAAAAATCTAGTTAAGCCCTTAAAAAACATAAAACCTAACTAGGCCCTTAAAATTCTCATTTTTGAATTTGAGGCCTTAAAAGGTATATTCCTCAATTTTTTTCTAGTTAAATATATTTATAAATTAAAAAAAATATTTTAAAAATACTTGTTGTATTTTTTATTTTTTAAAAAATATTTTCAAAAGAGTTATAAGTATTTATTTTGCATATCATAGGTGATATATTGGATGGTATAAAATTGTGTGGTATATATTATTATTCTATAATAAATTACATATCGAGTATTTGATTTAATAGTATATACGGAAAAATACTATAAATAGATAAGCTTCTTTAGAAAAAAAAAATTATAGGAGAAGGAAATCTCTAAAAGAGAATAGGTTTTATTTTTTCACTCAAATCACATCTAATTCGAACCATTCTTCATCTTTAACCAAATTTCCATGTGATACAAAGTGATTGAAACATCAAGCACAGTCTTTGAATTTGGAAAACATATTCTTGAAACTAGGGATAGGATAAGTGTATCTTAGTTCTCTATAGTAGATATAACTTAGTCTTCCGTCCAGAAAAAAAGTGATTGAAACATGCGATTGACTATGGATGGAGGTTTAACTAGCGATTTCAGCAAACACTTGGATAGGTATTATAGTAGCAAAGGTAAAGTTTGTTCAATTAGTAAGAGTATTAGATTTTAGAGAAAAAGACTCTGTAAGTATCTATGGAATTCGAAAAGGGACTTCTGAGTACCCATACTATAAAATTGGACTTGTAGGTACCCAGCTTTTTCTTTTTGTCCAATCATTAGTGTTTTCCGTTATCTCACACATCAAGTATGATGTGGAGCCTATGTGAACTTGGCTTCCTTTTATTTCGAAAGGTATACTTAATGTGTGAGGTAACGGAAAACACTAACGGTTGGACAAAAAGAAAAATTTGGGTAACTAAAAGTCCTATTTTATAGTATAGGTACTCAGAAGTCCCTTTTCGAATTCCATAGGTACCTACGAAGTCTTTTTCTCTAGATTTTATGAGAAGTCTGATAATTTGAGCATATAATAGGGTGGTATTTGTTTTGTGTGTGTTATAATCAAGTATATGTAGAACTCAGAGAGGGAATGAGAAATAGGAACGCAGTCGAGATGGGTTTGGGAAGCAGAAGTTTTGCGAAAATGAGTTTTAGAACTTTTGTTTTCAATGGACGGCCAAATTTCCAGGAAGAACAAGCAAGGGAAGAGGTTGAGTATCATAATTTTGCGAAACACGACGGAGAACTTTTATGAGATTCTGAGATCTCCAAATAGAGAAGGAAAGATATGGAGTAGATGCAGGGAAAGGGTAGAGACTGAATTGTTAACCTAGATGGGTTTGGTTTGGATGTGTTGTTTTGGTTTAAAGGCTAGGAAGGGGGGGGATGGATTTGTTGGAAGATAGAACATAATGGAGTGAGGTGGTTGTGAAAAGGAGGAGACAGTGCTGGAACAGGTATTCCCGCTCGCCAGAGTCACCGCGGGGCATTGACATTGATGGAACACATCTCGGGGCAGCGTCCATGGAGGGGTTGTCACACAAGGAAAAATAATGAGGGTGGTAAAGGTTAAGGCCTCTCGTCGGTAGGCCAGTGAAGGCTTTTTTGGGGTGGTGGGGTCAAGGGCGTGGTGGAGGACGAAGGCTTTGGCGGGCGACCTGGTTTTTCAGGGTTGCGTCCGTTGGAGAAAGAAGACGAGATTTGGTATGACTTATGTGGGTTGTATTATGTCATAAATTTTGTGTTTGGGCTTATTGGGTCTATGAAGCTTATAAGAAAATACTTGGGACGTGGGCTTGTAAATGTGGGGGCGAATTGCATAAAAAATCGTGGGGAGAGATTAGATATTTGGAAATTGAAGAAAAAAGGGGAAATTAAAAAATGTGATATTAATTACGCCCATTTAAGGGATATAAATCGGAGTTTTGTTGTGGGCGAAGGAAGGTTAAATAGCAAAACAGGTGGTAGTAGAAATTTTTCTAAGCTATTAGGTAAAGGAAATAAGGGTGCTAAAGTGACAGAAATAAGTATTGGACAACACAAAATGGTGACTATGATTAGGTATATTTAAGGGGGTTTACTCATGAAGAGTAAGGGACTGGTTGGAGATGTGGAAAAGAAGGGGATGGACACACGCCAAGCAACCTAGACGGTTATATATCATGTGAGAAATTCTTGTAAGAAGCAGATACTTGCTAAGATACCAGGAGTCCCAGTCAAAGTTTAAAAACAAATATCCTACGAACAAGGATGTGCAAATAAAAAATACAACAACGTTCTTAAGTATCACGCTAGTGGGCCCATGTGCGATAAAATAATGAATGCGCATACATCTTAGAACCACGATTGACTCTCCACGAGTGTACGGATTGTTACAGGTAATAAGTAAGTAAGATAGAGTTAGTTTTTAGGGATTTTTAAGTAGTTATTTCAACTCGTGTTCAATATTAGAATAGATGGTTTTAAATGTTTTGATTAAAAATCAAGCAAAGTGTTCTGTTTTCTAATTAAATAAACAATAAAAAATTATGCAAATAAGATAATAGATAAGGAGATGCAAGTATGAACCTATCCTATTGAATTAATGTTTTTAGTAATAAAGGTGAATGTGTAATTTTATAATAGTTGAGATTTACCAATCCCTCTAACTCTTGTCGGTAGCTTAGAAAGCAAACCTCGCCCATTAAATACCCCTCTCGGGGTGACCCTAGAAATGGACTTAGATGACTGGAGTTCTTATCCTATCGACTATCTAGCTAAGCAAGACCTCCATGTTCACTACTGCACACTAGACGCTTATATGCTAGTTCAGCAGTTGAACCCCCTCCCGGGTGAAGCTTAATTACTTGGGCTACCCACTATTTGATCAGAACACATATAGTGTTATTGAAAACATATAATCTATGAAAATTAATTAGACACCAATTTAATTAGATAATATAATCTCAAGTTCAATTTAAACAGAAAGGAAATGATCAATAGTTCATGTAATTACAAATCCTTAAGCAAAGATGAAATAATCATGCATAATAAAAACCAAGGATGAATAGTGTAAAATAAATTTAAGACTAAATATTCTAACACTAATTACCCTAAGTGTAGAGATGGAGAAGTGTATAATTGACGCGGTGAAACTCCATCTCTTCATTCTTCCTTCTCTAGATCCTCTTGATCGCTTCCATGGTTGAATTCTTGATGAAAGGTAAGATCTGGCATCCAAGGGATGAATTCCTAATGTTAGGAGCCGATGTTTATAAGTGGGAAAATATTTTTAGTTTTTACATAGGTAATGGGCTAGGTTCAAATGACCTAACCCATCCCAAAAACTTTTTCCTACAAGAGGGGGGTAGTTCGAGTCACGCAAGTTGCAAAATTCATAACTACTTCGTTACAAATCCGAATTGCAAAATCTCTGTGGCCATACGTTCTTAACTCAGAGACCTTATGGATACAAAAGGGCCCCTCTAAATTATTTGGAGACATCGTGTGGCATAAAAAATAATTCACTTTCTAATTCTGGTTGGCAACTCTTTTACTTTCTAAAAATGGTTTCTTTAGTCCTTTGCTCTTGGTTTCCTTATTTGATATCCTTTCCTCGTCCCAATATCCATTCTTTGGCATCTAACATAATCCTTTTACCTAAGAGTTTCACATTTAACATACAAATTATGCAAAGATAGCTCTAAAAGTGAAAAATCTCCAAAACAAGGCTAGAAACGGGTATATATCATATGATAGCGAAAATACCTCAACCGAGCACAAAATGAATGTAAAAATATGTCTCACGGTGGAATTTATTTATCACAAAAAGGGAGACATTAAGCCTCCAACTCAAAACATTGTTGTCCCGACAAATAAAAATAAAGAACAATAGGGAAGACTCTAAAATATCAGTTGAGAAAAATAAGCATGAGAGAAGGAGAATGGAATGTTAAGAATGGTCCTAAAGCAACGACTTAGAAAGTTTTATGTAATAACTTTTACAAAATAATTAATTTATATACACTTATCATACAAACAATCAACACGATCAAGTTCAAGATTAGATTAGCTTTTCAATGCACGAAGGAGAGGTTCTTTTCTTAGTTTGATATGGAGGCTATATAGTGTTCATCGATCACAATGTAGTTTCCAATGATACATCTAACTACTCTCTATTGGTTCAGTTGTTTATAAATCAAATAGTTAAGAATCATAAGGCCTTTACACTTGTAATGTAGGTTTCAGGATGGTATGATCGTATGGATGTCTCCCCTTCGGAGACATCATTTTAGGTGGATTAGACTTATTTGATAGACTTTTATGCTTATTCAGATATATTGCACGTTCTCCTTTCGAAATTATGTTAATTGCATTTGTAAAGATTTTGTGTGTTAATTCGTTTGTTTTAGCATAAAATTCTTAGGTACATGGATGCTAGGAAGCACCAAGATGAGGAGTAGAAGTGTAGTATAAAGTCGTAGATCAAGAGGAAAGGTCAAAAGAGAGAAAGTACCACCCAAATAGTTGAAGAAAATTTGGATAGTTGTTACTTCTTGCTGATTTCGAGTCAAAACGGTACTGATTCAGGTCTGCAGACTCAAAGGAGAAAGTTGTGCCTCTAAGTTAGCTCTAATTGAGGACTGAATCAGGTGATTTGGACGTGAGACGCAAAAGTTACGACTGTTTTACTAGAGGGTGTACAACATTTACGGGATTCACTAATTGGACTTGGGCTTACAAAAGCACAATCCAAATTAGTGTATTATAAGTCGCCTTTTAGACCTCATTTTTTAGTAAGCTTCATTATTTTCTAAATTCCAGAGTAGAGCAAAAAGGCAGAAGAGAGAGCAAGAGCTGGAGAATTCACTTTCTTCCAACAATAGCTCAATCCAACACCTTAATTCGGTTCTTTATTTCTATTCTCTAATTTAGGGACATGAATGCTTTTATTTTATTTTCAATTTTTACTTTGATTACGAGCTAAATCAGTGGTACTTGAGAATCGCACTATGGGTTAAGCCCTAGTTTCTTCAATTTAATGTTTTTCAATTTTGGGATTGTTTCAATTTAATTCGAATTGGGTATTTTGTATTTACTATTATTTTGAGATGATTTACTATTTCTGACTTAGCTACTTAGAAATAGGTATTGCTAATTGGGCTATTCACCAGTGGAAGTGATCACCTTGACGGGGGTTTAATTACAGATCTAAGTAATAAACACGTGGTATTCGTCAATGATCCTGACGGGCTTGACTAACCACGAAGCCAATGGGGTAAAACACTTCAACATCTAAGAGTATGTATAATCGCCCTGGCGGGGTTTGTAGCTCTTAAATCCACCCTGATGGGGGTTAGGAGATATTAGAGTTCCGACTAATACGTAAATAATAATTTGGCCCTTAAACGAAAGTATTAATTATAGGAACATAGGTGGATCCCTTGCGAGACTCAAGTACCTCTCTCATATTTGTGTCCACGTCTCTTTAGTTTTAACTTAATTACTTTATGTTAATCTTTAGTTATTTATTTATTTGCGTCCATTAGTCTATCTTCAAAACCAAACAAATATCTTTATCATTTATTTTCTTGTATCTGTAATTACTTCTACTTATTTGTTAAAGACTTGAGTTATACCAATTCAATCTCTGAGAACAAAATCTTGTTTATCTAATTATTACTTGGAACGATCGGTATACTTGCGGTTAGTTGTTCCTCCTATTTAGTGTTGATTTATATCACACTCTAAGAGCGACCAATATGTTACTTACATGTGAAAAGATGGCATAAATTGATAGGAAGATTAACTCAACATTGCAAATCTTGCAATAACAAATAACGCAAATCATGAAAACTCTTCAACATCAACTAAAAGTTCATCTCCTACAAATCACTGAAGGTACGATGGTGATGCCAAACTATGACGCATATCAAAACATCTTTCTCATATTGGATGTTCATTCTTGGCCATGAGGCAGATATTGATCAATGTGTATTACGGTATGATTGACAGAGATAATTCATCATGGTAGTTCAATTCAACAAAGGAATATTTTTTATGATTAATCTATTAATTTATAGCCTTTGTAATAATAAATACGAAAAATTATTTAATACAATATACGTTATTAATTTTCTTACTAACAGAAGAGCCATCCTGAAGAGATGACTACTAACAAAATTTGTTTACAATCTTTTCTTGCTTGCAACATAGTTTTTAAATTTTGAGGAGTGGTCAAGGTTTAAAATAGTTAAATATACTAAATGATGGTATTTCCATATTCATGAATTGCAAGAGAAGAATAGAGTCCTCAACCAATATTGTTTTACTTTCATGACCTTGTTCAAGTGAAGTACCTACTACATCAGAGAGCCTAGAATCTTGATATGGCAATAGCACAAGGTTGAAGCAGCCATGGAAGAATAACCCGGATATAATAATAGATGTTGAAGACTTGTGAGGATCCCTCATATCCTTAATTCTATAAGAAATATCACATCTTCTATGTAAATCTACAAGAGGTGCAACTTGCAACGTTTCTTTCAAGCCACCAAAGGCTAGACATAAGTGGGAGATCAAGTAACATAGACAATAAGTGTTTTATCTTTTAAATATCATTATCTACTTTTCTCATCCTCCCATATAGAATTTATTCAATAATATTTTATGGTTGTACATTTGGTAGCTTCCACAATGGAATTTATAGAGTACACAATGTTATTGTGTCGGATATTTCCAAAGTTCTTGACAATGTTGTATAATAACTATCAGAAGACCATGTTTATAACTACTCAGGGGTGTTGTAGTTGTTACCTTCGGTTATCGTGACCAATGTTTGTCGAGATATGGCATGTAAATATGGCATGTCCCCAAGCAGAACTAGGCAACTTAGTTCTCATAAGTAATGGTTTAGCAATCAACTACAGCCTTTTTATTAAAAGTTCTGCTAACCATTTTGTGTATGTACATGTGTCACATGATGCTCAAATCTTATCTCAATAGATACACAGTAGTCATTAAAAGTATGGGATGTAAATTCACCTGCATTATCAAGACAGGTTTTCTTGATTGTATAATCCAGAAATTGTGCACATAATCGAATTGTATAACCAACGTGTTGAAGTATCAATTAAAACCATAAAATATCAAAATGGTCCACAAGATGGAAAAATAGGCCCACAAATATCCCCTTGAATTCTCTCTAATAAAGAGGGAGTTTCATTTATGATTTTAGTAGAAGATGGCCTAATAATTAGTTTTCCCTGAGTACAAGCAGCACATGATAATTCACTTGGTAGGATAATTTGTTGGTTCTTTAAAGGGTATCCATGAGAATTTTCAATAATTTTCCTCATCATTTTGTCGCCCGGATGACTTAGACGATCATGCCACAAAATAAAAATTCTTGGGTCAGATGATTTATAGGTGACCACATAATTGGATTCAATTGGATGTATATTTGTGTAATATAATCCTGAAGATAATACTGATAATTTTTCTAATGTTTTCTTTTTTCCAGATTCAAGCGATGTAATATAGAGATATTCTCTATTATTTTCGTTCATGGTTTCAATTTGATAACCATTTTATCGAATATTCTTACAACTTAGTATATTTTTATTTGATCTACTAGAATATAGGGCATCGTTTATTACAATATTTGTGCCACCAGGTAGCACAGTACAAGCTTTTCCAAACCCTTATATTAGGTTAGATGTACCAGATATGTTATTGACATTTTCTTTAGAAGCTTGAAGATCAGAGAAATGTATTTTATTTCTTAAAATTGTGTGCGTTGTTGCACTGTCTGCTAGACATATTTCTTCAATGTTTTTATCACGTAAATCCATATATCTTATGTTTGGGAGGTAGAATAGACTATCGTGCTGATAACGTGTCGTGAATAATAAAGAAATAAATAGTAGTGTTCTGTTTATTAGAAGAGAGAGTAATGATTACATAGTTGGAGCTCCTATGTATAGGTAATAGGTAACTCTAAATCCTAGTGTTCATGGGTTTGATTATAAGGCCATGGGCTGGAATGAATATCCACTATATGGGTTTATAACAATTTTGTTATTTTTTTAGATTTTTTTCAAACTTATAGGGTTAAATAATGCTTAATTAATAGTTTTAATTAATTTGAAATAATTTATTAATAACTTAACGGAAAAAACTAACTAAAATTGTTGAAAATGTGTAACATGGAATGTTTTAAGATTTTAGAGGTCATGTATACTTGTTTTAGGAACAACGAGGCAACAAGTCAAAACGTTAAAAGTACATGGGGGTACAGAGGTATTTACTCTTATCAAAATATCAAAATAAAAATAAATATAGTATAAAATGTTCCATAACCTAAAAAAAAGTAACCCTTGACATATATATTACTCTCTAGCCGCCACCATCTCATTAAACATTTTCTGGTTTCTCTGATACACAATCTTGTATACTCACCACCACAATAATCATTTGAATCACTACCGTCCGATAATTTCTTGATCAAACACAAATTTACCATATCCATCATTACTATCGATTTGCCGAAATTCTATATACATTACAATTTTTTTCAATTATAGATGTAATTAATCATGCATATCACTGATACGGATTATCAAGGTAAAGACTATTAAAATAAATTAATGTTATATATATATATATATGTGTGTGTGTGTGTGTGTGTGTGTATGTATGTATGTATGTATATGTGGTTTTGTGTATTTTTTCTTTCTTTCTTTTTTTGTATTTTTAATGAAAAAATATACTATTTTAAGATTTTGTTATTTCAAATTGTTTATATTCTGGTTTGAAAATATTTTTACCCATCGAGTATACTATAGATTGCTAGGAGGAAATCTAAATTTTTTAATTTTTTATAAATTCCTATTTAGATAACATTTGGGGGTTGTTCTTATAATGGACACAGATATTATGTGAAATGTCATCTTTTTATAATTAATTATTTATTGATTTATAAATTTTATTATTTTATTGTTATAATATTTAATTTTATGTAATTAATTTTCTACAAACTAATTTATATGAATAGTTGGTTAAAACAGAGAAATAGAGATCGATAGTTAAATTTGTGGTTAGAGTACTCATATAATTAGAAGAGGTCACGGCAAATCTTACCGTAGTCTAAATGAATCAAAGTAAAAGTGGATCTCAAATGTATTCAATATAATATAAGAATAAGTTTTAAATTTTCAAATGTAATCTTAATGGAGGCTAATATTTTTACTCATTTAATATAGTTGCTTTTAAATTAATTTGGTAGGACTTATCATAGACCATTTGGGTTTGCATCCTTTTTAAGCATCTTCGATTTGTCCATGGTCACGTGTGTATATTTCGAATTGTCTGATACATGAAATACCATCTAATGACAATATCTAATTTCTTCTAAATTTTACAGGTCATGTATATGCACATAACACACTTTTAGTTAAAGAACAAGATCATTGGTCATGTCATTTCAACAACCACAAATAGAGAGGTAATATATACATCACTATCAATTTGAAAATGGTATTCAAGTTTAATAAATCAGATTTATATTTTTCATTAAAGTGGATAAATTTTAGACTGTCCAATTTAGCTCATCTTATACATTTTATTTGTTTGATTAATTTTTTATTGTCAATTATTTTTAAAAAAAAAATATGTTAACTTAATTATCTTATCATAATTATTTATTAATAGTACTACTCTATTTTATTATGCCTTAGTTATTTAACACCACTCATTGAAAGATTTAGACTCCGTTTCGGATTTGATTATTTTGGAGTTAAAAGCGGTTTTCACTTAAAATTAGAATATTTGCAAAAAATATTAAAAAATATTTTGATATCTAAAATCACTTTAAGTGATTTTTATAATAATCACATATCTAGTGTTTTCCTACAAGTGATTTTAAAGGTCAAGAGAATTTTTAGACTTCTAAAATCACTTCAAATGATTATTTTTAAAAGCAATCCCAAACGGGCCCTAATTACTAAAAGAGTAAATACACCCAATACCCCATACTATGTCAGTTTGACAACATACCCCCCCCCCCCCCCCCCCCCCAATGTTCAAAATGGTACTGGTTACCCCCATTATTAGTTTTCGTGACTCGTTAACCTTGGTAACGGAAATCGTAAAAAATCGTCGTTAGTTGGTCATGTGTTGGTCATGTGCGCAATTTTTTGAATTAAAAAATCAATTTTCTGATTTAATTAACAAAACTCAATAATTGACAAGGTAAAACTGGTACTTTATAATCACATAACCTATATATACACAAAATTAAAACAAAAATAATCCAAACATAATTCAAAAAATTTCATCCGATTAGGGGAAATAAAGAACCCTAATTTCAGAAATTGTGGGTTCTCCCATTTCTCTTTTTCAACCTTCTCCAGAAAGAATCTTCTCATCTCTCAACTAAACTGTCACTTCTCCACAGTTCGACCAAGTCAACTCGCACATTCTCGACTCAATCGCATCGATTTAAAGAGTTTGAACCGGATGAGAGAAGAGGATGTCATTAAGCCAAACAGACCCTCTGTTCGAACTTCTGGCACCAAACAGGTGGTGCAACTAAAGGAAAATGAAGAGACATTGATCAAAAAGCCATGGACTTCTACACAAGAGGTGAGTATCATATAAAATCATAGTAGAAGCTATAAATATATATTTTGATTTCGGATATCTTTGTTATTGTTCTAACAGAAACTAAAGTCTCCAGAAGATGTGAACCTTGAGGATGCATCGAAGAGGCTGCACCAAAGATATAAAGAAGTCCATACTGGTTAGTCTTTTTTAAACTAATTTATACTCAAATAAATACATATGAAATTGAATATATAATCTGAAACAAGAAAGATACACCAAAATTTCTAACTAATACAACTATCGAGAAATACATAACATAAGAATCAGTAATATCTTATCAATCATAAATTTGACTATCAAGTATTATAAAAAGTATATCATTCTCCTATTTCTTTTGTTGTGTTTGAAGTAGTAGTCTCATTCTCATTGTCATGATGATCATACCATTCAAGGGTTTGTGCATAAGGAAATGGTGTATGATATTTGCAACCAACATGAATTATATTTATTGAGCGGTGAATGAGGTCATATAAGAAGACCGGCGTTTATAATATTCTGAACCAAAGTCATGTTTCTTGAGAATCAATACTTTCTTTTTCACTAGATGTGATATAGCCTCAAGTACACTCCCTTTCAAAAAGTTTTGTAAAGTATAATGATATGAATTGATCATTCTACTCTAACTCCCAAATTCCTTATTCATTATCCATATATCTGAACGCCACCACCCCCCTGACCACCACCAAATCCAACCGCCACCAACTCTGTCCACCACCACTTTCGTCCATTTATTATATTATTATTGATTTTGGTTAGCAGCGCCTCCGACCACCACTATCTCTACCGCCGTCGTAACCACCATCCCCAACCATATTGTTAAATATTTTTTCTACCACCATTACCAACTCCGACTAGTATTTTTTTCAGCCACCACCACAATCTCTAATTATCACTATCACCATTACCACGATCTCAAACCGTTTTTTCTCGATCAGATGTCCAATCATTCACTGAACATGAAATTTCATGTTCGAAACATGAAATTTCATGTTCGAAGGTGATTCTGGCCCCAAAAAACCGCCAGAGTTGGTGGTGGCGGAAGCGTCGGTGGTATTGGTGGCCATTATTATTTATTAAGTTTGTTTAATTTTTTTTACTAATTGAGATATATATGACTCTTAATTGACTTGTTTCCTTAATATTTCAAGTTAAATCTAATTTATTAGATATTGTCTCTTAATGGAATAAGTTCTATTCAATACACTTATCCTCTAATGAAACAAACATACCTAAAGATAATAAGTATTGAGATTTTTTGTAATTTATGTGCCTAATGTTTTATAAATTGTATGGCATATAATGTGGGGTTTTTTTTTTTTTTTTTTGGGTTACATGTGGTTTTTATGTACATGCTACTCTCTATTCATCTAAATTTTATTCTAAAAAGACTTTGATCTACGCAGGATGTCTCTTATCGAGCTGCAACAGGTTTGTGAAGAAAAATTTATGCTTCACTACGAGGCAAAACTTGGTTATCTAGCTTATACATGAGGATTTTCATCTCTTTTTGTCTAGTTTTTTGCAACTAGAAAGTCATGTTATAATTCACACAAAAATAGTTTGTAAACATATTCATGTATTTTAATTTTAATATATTAGTTTTTGTTCATTAATTTACAGATAGTCTCATACATTATTGGGGAAGCTACATAAAGTACGAAAAAACTTAAGATACAAACGTCGAATTTACTAACGTTAAACAAAAGTACTCGTGGGAGACAACCCACAAATTTTATAGCTTTTTATTAGCTTAGTGTATAATATTCCAAATCCTTATCATTTAATTAGTGTATATTATACAAAACGAAAATAGTATTGGAGTTTATATGATATACATGTCAATAAATTATGTTCAATATAGAAAAGGAAAGTGAAACTAAAGAAGGGTGATATCCGTGAAATCGGAACCTTCATTGAAAATTTCAAATGCATTAGTGTGTATCTGATAACATTTTTTTGAATTAAAAAGGAAAATAATCGTTGAGTTTCAACGATTTATAAGAATGTTATAAAGAAAAAAATGGAAATATATAAATTCCCCCCAAAACTGGCTGAATCTGTTTCCTTTACCTTAGAACAAAAAAGAAACGGTTTCCTTTACCGATGGCACTGGCATGAGCGGTAACAAGAATCACAATGCACTGGCTGAATCTTATAGAGGCAGCATTGCTTAAAGCTTCAGCACCTCACAGCATAGCACATAGCACCAATAGAAGGCACTTGTAAATCGCATATTAATTGTTTGGCCAACAACACAATTTCACTTTCAGTTCAAATGTCTTCACACTGCAACAACCAATCTTGTGTTCCTAATTCCTGGGCCGACAGCACGTACTCCACCTTCCTGGCTCATTCCTACTTCCAGATCCTGTTGCAAGAATGTCTGACCTGTCTTACAGTGCACGCCGCTTTAATGAACTCGATCATGCCAAGATGCTAAACAAGCTAGGCTACTTCCGACTAAGATTCTAATGTGAAATAGCAAAAACACAAGATAAGAAATTATATCAAATCATATCGAATGTAATAACATTTGATATGATTTGATATGATTCCTTATCATGTATTGCCTTAATTTGTGTTGGAATTAATTTAGTGTTGAGTTTCCTTAATAAAAGTCAGACCCCATTCAAGAGCCACCATCTTCTCTGAGTCATCCTTACTACTCTGCCATCAACGTATAAAGGCCCAAGTCAACATTCTTGGGATTCCGCCATTGAGCCGCCACAATTAATCTAACTACTTCTTAACGTCAAAACATTTCAGATCCAATCTGAAGCCTTTTACTCCAAACCTCTATTGAGCCCACTCCAATCATTGAATAAATCTCCACCGCCGCTGCTGCAACTCCGCATGAATTTGATCAACACAAAACCACCATTCTAAACTTTCCACTACGCCATCTGCTTGCTATGCCATCAACGATTCGAACCCCATCAACTCCCTTATAATCGATTTGTGATCCAACAGCAAATTCTGATTGGAAAATTCTTCTATCCAATATTGGATAATCCTACACAAATTATATTTATACACATACCCCATGTTTTAAACTTACAAAAATACCTAACTTATTAATCTAATAACATGTGTTTTGTTATAATAATGAATGGTTGTGATGTAAATATTGGACCATCCAATATTGGATGGAAGTCTTACCTATTCTGATTTATTTCTATGAAGTGATTATGCCCAGTACTTTAATTGGGTTACTTCTAAAAATGGGCCGCCTCTTCTTGGGTTGAAAACATTTCAAGTAGTTGGCCAAATAATTTACTAAATGGGCTGATTTCATTTCATCAATATAGATACATGGCCACTTTTCAAAATTAATGGGTTGTTTAGGTTAATGTGAGTATTGGGCTTTTGATATAAATTGTTTTGAGTTGTGGGCTGATTATGTATATACAAAAGAAAATTTGAAAGTCAAAACTATAGTGAAAAACTTTGTAGCGAATAATTTTTAAGTTTAACCGTGGATTTGAGCTTGAATTGAGGTGCTTTGAGTTGGTTAAAATGACCAAAAAAAAAAGAGTTGGTTAAAAGGTGTTGGTATTGCAAGAGTTGTATTGGGTATATACGAGAAAAGTTTGAGGTTATAAACGAGGCACGTGGACATAGATACTTCACAACGCACCTACATTAGTGTTGATCGAGATCGTGCGGGGCCTTGAGTCTCGAGATATGTATTTCTTAATTCTAATTTTTAATTTTTTATGTATAGTATGTGTAGGGTGTATGATCTTAATTTTAATTGTTTTTAGAGTTTTTTTGAGTCATAGGAGCACGACTCATTTTTGAGTTAGGGGTGAGTTACACGTTGGTTTCATCCTCATTTATTGTGTTTAATGCCTCAATATTTTTTAAACCAAGATTTGCGAAGACTTCTTACGGGTAGTGTCAACACCTTTATAGGCAAAGTCAAGGTCGATCTAGACACCAGTTGCACGAAACTAGTAGCGAAAGCACTGTATCATGTTGAACATCTCGCGTAATGGTGCCATCGATATCAAGTCGGATGACACTTTTACTGAAAAAATTGAATTTGTCCTCACCAGTTAGGTGACATGCAACTCCGACATGATACCAGAACCAAATCAAAAACAGAAGGGGGAGGGGAATGAAGAATCATTAGAAAAAAATCGTGCCAATATTACAAATTCAACAATATACAGTTACATAATTTCAAATTATTTTAGTTCATATATTAATTGTTTGGCCTACATCACAACTTTAATTTTATACGGAAATCCACGAGTCTAGGCATGATGTCTCCACGCATCAAAAAACAAATCTTGTGCTTCCACTTTGAAAATTAATAGAAATTGGAATGATCACTGCTAAAAATCGATGAACTATCTCTCACCAATGTTGTATTTTGGGTTGCAAATCAATCTAAAGATTTAAGCGCCACCATCTTCATCAAGCCATAAATTTTACTCGACCATCAATGTACAAATCCCAACAACGTACAAGGCCCAAGTCAAAAATTTCCATCACATCATTGTGTTTCACCGTCGGTCTTCCACATTAATCAAAATTTCCTCGTGCTTTGATACAAGGGATCAAGATAAGTATCTGGCTGAAGGTCATAACTCCTTCTGGCATCTACAATCAACCTAAACGCAACAACACAACTATTGTACTTGTGAGATGCCACCTGACATCGACCTCCATCAGCAACAATTCATATATCGAACACCAGAATGAAAGTTTCAACACTTTACTCGACTTGTTCAACCTCCTCCACCATTTCTGCTCCAAACAACAATAATTAACAATTACCTAACCCAATAATGAATGTTTGTACACTTGGGATTCCTTCATTGACGTTGCCAACATAAATCGAAACACTCCTCAACAATGAAACATCAAAGGACCAATTTGAACCCTCCGACTCCAATCCGCGTCGAGGCCACTCTAACCACTGAATAAATCTCCAACCCTTGTTGATGCAACTTGCACTAATTTGATCAGGGCATGATAAGCCACATTTTCCCTTTATTTTTTATCCAATGAATTATTATTTATCACTTGTAACCCTTCTAAGCCTACACGTTTTCATTTTTAGACACATAAAAAGATTATACCCCATAGATGATAAGAATTTACCATATGACTTGCACTTGAATCACAATACCCTATAATTAGTCGTCTTCGATCTTGAGTTTGGAGTGGGTGTTCGTGGTAAAGGGATATAATGTGTGGGTATTTTTTTATATTGTTCTACATTAACATGCATATTATTGTATTCCTTGCCAAATTTATTATAAGAAAATAATAATTTGAAAAAGAAAAAAACTGATGTCTCCCTTTTTGTTCTAAATATAAGCCCTTAGGAGACATCATTTTATGTAGGAAATGGTCTTTTTATATTGACTTTTGTGCTTAATTCGTAATATTCCTATTTCTTGTCTTGATTTGATGAATTATTATATTTAGAGCATATTTGGTTTAATTTGTGTGTTAATGTGAAGCTTTAAAGATATACAGAAATAAATTAGATTCCAAATCAATTCCAATAGATAAAGGAAAGAAGATTAGGAGATAGAAGGAAACAAAATTCAATTAGGAGAAGAAAAGCTACCAAACAATCTGAATTTCTATAGTTACGTCCAAAGAAGTGAAGATAAATCCAAATCCGGGACGATTCTGGAAGAGCCCTTTTATAGGTAGATATATATTTCTATGAGGATTCTTTTGATATCTTACGGGCCAAAAAAGGCCCAGTAACGAAGGAGATATGGTCAAAACAAGTCAACAGTAATTTTCCTTATCTACTTACGAATTTGAGTTGGGTTTGGACTCTTTTACTTTACCCCTACTCCAAGATTTCCACCTAACACCTATATATATCAGTTCTAAACCTTATAAAATCATCCCTTGGCTTCATAAGCTTAATATACATACATAAATCATCATAGAAGCAATCAGGAGAATTTAGAGGAGGAAGAAGCAAGAGCTAGAGCTTAACTACATCAATTCAACACTTCTCCATCTCTATTTTTTGGGTAAATTAGTATTACATCTATTTTGTCTATGAGGTATTTCTAATCTATTTATTTAGAGAGTTTTATTATGCATAATTTCTCTTTATAATTGTAATTATATGAATCATTGATTATTCTTTTTTTGTTTTAATTAGAATCTGGGATTTTAGTATTTAATTGAACTGGTTCTTAATTTTCATTGACTATATTCTTGTGCTTGTTTACTATCATTGACGTCATTAATCAAGGGTAGGTTTTAGTAATTAGGCTATTCACTTAGTGGCGAGTGATCATCCGACAGTGGGGTTTAATTACAGAACTATGATATAGACTCGTGGTATCCGTTATTGACCGACAGGCTTTACTAACCACGTAGCCAAAGAGGTCAAAGAACTTCACATCCGAAGAGGCATATTCGCCCATATAGGGGTTTATATTACTTTAGGATAGCTCCTAGGTCCACCCGACAAGGGGCTAGGAGATTATAGATTCCCGACTATTGTGAGATTTCTCATTCACCCTTATTCTTAGGAATCATAAATTCAATAGGATAGATTCATACTTGCATCTCCTTATCTTATTTGCATAATTATTTGTTATTAATTATTAATTATTTATTTTATTATTTAGTTAATTAGAAAACAAACCCCTTTGCTACTTATCTTTGTAATTAAGACAATTAAAACTATCTATTCTAATATTGAACACGAAGTTAGAATAACTACTTAAATCCCTGTGGAGACGATTATCCCGACTTTACTTATCTATTACTTGGAAGGACCCGTACACTTGCGGTCTGTGGATCCTTTATTCTATTACTTTTATTTCTTTATTTTATAACACACCAGGACCCACAAAAAACGAGATAAGTAAAGGTTATTTATATTGGGCTTCCAAAAAAAGGAGAAAAATAAAAAAAGACAAAATGAAAAGTATCCGAAAAATGATTTTATTAACATCATGAAGAAAAAGGATGTTAATCACTGTATATGGTAAGGGAATTGAGGATGCTTGTGATTCATCAAAAGGGTTGAGTGAGCATACCTAGGCTATGAGAGAAAAAACCAAATTCCTATTCAGTTATTTGTTTAGTTTAGTGTAAAGAGAGCCAAAATCTCACTTGAACATATATATATATATATATATATATCATAGCTCACCCAAGCCTTACATTATAAACTGAATAGTCCCAATTGAGTAAAAATAGAGAAACTGAGTTGACCATTAGAGAACATGCGAAGATAGATGATCATCCTATAGTTGTCACTTCTAGCCAAGTACGGACGGTCTTTTTGCATTACGAACTGTGAGGGATATTTTAAAATTGTTGATTATTGGTATGATTAGTATTTTTTTGGTTATTACTTTTGCAAGAGATTATGACAATTTATCTTTACATTGTTTAGGAGTCATCGTATGCTTCTACATGATACTTGTTGATTTTAAGGCCCCACTTTTATGCTTACATTTTCAAGAAGACGATGCTTTGAGTGTGGGGTTTTTTATATTAAAATATATGATTTATCCCTTGATTTAAGATATTTTTCTTAGCTATGATTTGAGATTTGACTTGTTTAAGAGAAATTTGAGGTACTTTGTATTGTAATTGTGTTGCTCTTTCAACATGGAGGATCCAAGGATGTAAAGATAAATCTAGGGAGACAAGAAGATAAATAAACATCCAAGATGAGTAGAAACGAGATCAGAAAATCCAAGAAGCCAAGAAGATCATTAGAAGTCAAAGCACCAAAACTGGATAAATTGGATTCGTTAACTTTGAAAATTCACGACTAATAATTGGTAATGAGTTTGATCATTCCGATTTGGAAAAAGCTAGCACTTGGAGTAAATGAATTGAGATAGAGATCAATTCTGAGTTGAGACGAGAAAGTTATGAACTTTTTGGCAAGATGAGTTGAGATGTCTAGTTTTAGAAAAGAAGTCCACGAACCACTCCTGCCTATTTTCTAGGAGCATGACTTAAACCTTCAAATTTCTAATATATATTAGTAGTTTTTTTAACTTTTTAGACACACTTTACTTATTATTAACTTGTGGAGAAAAAGAGAAGTAAGGAAAGCAAGGAAAACACTGCCACAATTCATTCTTTATAATTCTTCTTTCTTAAAGAGTAAAGTCCTATTTTGGTCCATTATATTTTACTAGTTCTATTAAATTTGGCCATAACCTTTTTTTTTCAATTTAGGACATATTTTTCATTTTTTTTTCAATTTTGACCACAAATATTTTAAATCCCCCCCCCCCCCCCCCCCCCAATACATACCCTTATATGGATAGGAAGAGAAAAGAAGAAATAAATTTAAAGATATTCTCATTATTAATTAAGAGCATTACATTAACATCTCAAACCCTGTGGATACATTAAACTTATACACTTAGGTAGTGATTGGTATGATGTAATGGATTTAGGCAGGAATGTAATGAGTTCAATGAATATAATGAGGTTGGGAATATATTAAACTTTGTAATTATTATACAGTGTCTGGTATATGCTATATGAATGCGGATGTAATGGCATGATTGATTTCACCCTTTTGCTAATCACTAGCTTAATTAAATAAGATTATAAATAAATTATTTAAGATATAAGGTAATCATTTTATTATTATAAAATATAAAATTCTAATAAAATATAATATGAAATATAAATTATTTTAATACTTTAAAATGATTTGTATATATATAGTTCGATAAATCTTAGATTTTTACATTTCGATTTTATCTTTTATTTAGAATGTATAATAGTAGTACGACTGATGTAATTTAAAATTCAATTAATTAGTTATTGATTAGATAACTTGTTTAATTGTTATAGAGAAGTAAATTTTTAATAATTACATTAACATTGTAATTTCATGTTAATATTCTAATGAATATGTTGATTCTTGATTTATAGGTATGTGAGAAATAATAAAAAATTGTTATATTTCTATGTATATTATGATCAAATATATCACCGATATATAAAGATCTTATGTAATTATATACAATTTATGTATGTACATATTTTTTATATATAATATAATTTATTTTTGATTTTTCAAAAATAATAATATGAATTTTTACATATATGATTTAATGGGAAAAATAATATGATAAGAAATGTGCAATATATTAAGTTTAATAAAATTATTTTAGTTTGTTAAAAAATCCATTACGATTACGATTGTAATGGGTCATTCATGGGTAGTAGTTATGTAATGAAAAACCCCATTTTCATTGTAATGTGATTACGAAAGGAATGGTATTACGGAGCTGATTACGACGTACCAATCACAGTAATCATGTTTAAATTTGTAATGTCAATCACAATACTAATTTCATTACAACGTACCAGTCACACCTTTATTAGCTTTTATTACTTGGCGACCCGTATACTTGTGGGGCATAATTACTTGGAGGCGTGAAGATCACGAAGGTGGATTTCCCTTGCAAGCAATTTTAAATGCCCGAGTCTACATTGGATTCTTCCTTCCACCTTTATGACACAGTCGGGATTCTAAAATTCTCCTAACTCCCTTCAGGGTAGCTTAGGGGGCAACCTCAACACTACCAAGGGAATTGTATAAGGGGACCATGTGCAATGATCGGTGGTTATATCCAACCCTATTGACTATCTAGTTAGGCAAGCCCGTCAGGATCACTTCCGCACACTAGACGATTATGTGTTGTTTTCTATAATTGAACCCCCCCCCCCCCCCGCCCCGCCAGGGTGAAAGTCCAACTACTAATGGGGCAACCCTATACTTGTGCATAGCAAGGACTACTAATATATATCAAACACAAAATATAGAGAAATCACAAACAATTCATTTATAGGTAACTCCCAAATTCAATAAATGCATAAAACAAGACTATGGTTCATAACCTAATGCTATTCTCAAGCTAAATAAAATTAGTCCTACTAAGGAAATAAAAAGTAGCAATTAATAATATCATATTCATGTTCAATAGACAATAGAATAAGTATATTATACTAATTGGTGGAAACTGATAGATGGAAGGGTTAGAATGGCATGATCAACTTTCAAGCTCCTTCTTATCTTCTTCTCTCTTGCTCCAGGCATCCTCAAGGTCTTTTTATGATTAGGGACTGACAAAGGATGTGTTTTCTTAAGTCAAAAGCTGATATATATGTAGGTGTTGGGACAAAATTAGGGTTTTGGACTAAGTTTAAGACTCCTGATCCAACCCAAACACGTTTTCCTTAAAAAGTGGACTTGAATGGCACATAGCAGTTGTAACCCTAATAACGTTTTCGTTACAACTCCAAATCATGAACCATTAGCGGCCACACGTGTCTAATTCAGAGAACTATCTAGATATAGAAGGGATCCTTCAAGATCTTTATTGATTTCACACGACATCGAAAATAATTCACTTTTTAAATATGGTCGGCACAAACTTTCAGTTTCTAAATGTGGGTGGAATTTTCTTTTTCGCCATGAATAAGGGGTTTACTTTATTTTTTCACTTATTATCATCATCCCAAGGTGTTCTAGCTTTGTAGTACCTAAGAGCAACACATATAACACAAAAATTATGCTTAAAAGCTTTAATTATAGAGAACACCCAAACTAGACAATAAAGTGGATAACATCAATATATAAGGAAAAATCCCTCAATCATATCCTAAAATGATGTCTCGTGACTAGATTATTCTATCACATAAATGGATACATCACGTAATCATTATCAAACTTGAATACTAACCAACCATTAGGATGCCTTCGAAGTCAACACTTCAAATTCCACCCTTTAGCAACTTTTCAAATATCCACCATGCCCGACACTCTTTTCCCATATATATAACCAATAAGCGAGAATCCAAAAGCTTGTTCGATTGTTAAAACATAACTCTCTAAAAGTTATTACTATTCTGCTTCAATGGGTTCATAATATTGAAGTTCCATACCCATCAAAGCCTTCCTATTATTTAGAAGCACACTTATTTAATACGCCTTGATCTCTTCCTCTTTCACCGATTATTTCAAGCGCGGACTTATCACACCAGAGACCAAGTTCTCGGCCATGATCACAGGTTCTTGGGTGGTCTTTTCGAGCCCTTAATCGATCATATTCTTTGATGCATAAGTTGTTTCATTCATAGATGCAATGGGATATTTTGTACTCACTTCCGAGCCATTTTCCTCAATGTATTTTGTTTGAAACTTTTTAACTAACGCTTGGTGGGCATTCAATTGATCTCATGATTTCTCCAAAAGGACTTGTATATACATCATCTAATACTTGTAATAGTACTATCTAGCCTCATAGGATGTGTTCAAATCCATAAGGCTAGTGGCATACCTTGTAGATTCCTTTCCTAAGGATGATTTTGAAATTCTCCTCCAAGAAGCCTACTCGATCGAGGAAGAATAGAGCCCACCGATGGATAGGAGGTTTCAGTAAGGGGTTGTGGAAGAGTACCAAAGGAACCCGCCAAAAGTTGTAACAAAGGTGTGTGATACAACTCCTCCTCCATGATTGTTCTTAACCTAGGGTTTATAGGCTTTGTACTCGCTTGCAAAAACCCTTGATAAAAGATGTACAAAAAACCATTATTGGGTGAATTATAAGATAGTGTGAGGCCATTCATGCTCGAATGAGACCGAAATTCTGGGTTTTCCCCATAACCTGAGGTTCACATATCTGGTGACTTTTTTATGGAAGTCTTAAGGTGGTGCTTACCGGTATCTTCGGGGTCAAGATCATCGAGAATGAACCTCATATTTGAAAAACCTTTGATTTCAAAAGTATCATGGATGAATCGTGAAAGTGAGAAGTAAAAAGGGCGCTAAATCATATAGAATTTAAGAAAAAACTCTCTAAATTCTCTAAAACATTTTTTATTTACTTATAAAGATCTCTAGGATGAAAACTCCATATATTCTATCATATTTATTAGAGTAAATACACTATTTACCCCATGCATTTTTCTCGACTTGTCAGCTTAATCACTATTTTGTATAAACTGTAATTTTACCCCTACCTTTTCAAAAACGTGTCTGGTTACCCCCTATGCAGGGGAGGATTCGGGGGTAGGCTGGGGTGGGCTGCAACCTTCCCCAGCCTATGGGATAACAATACAATTTAGTTTGATTTTAAAAAAAAATAGATAAAAACATGAATAAAAAATTACAGTCCCCTTAAATTGGAAAATTAGCTCTCCCCAACTCAAAATTTATAGACTAATTTTACAAAATACTAAATATAGCCCCCTCGATCAAAATTCTGGATCCGCCCTACCCCTATGAACGGATTTCGTCCATGCATGTTAATTGGGTCATGTGCCACGCATGTGCAGTTTTTTAATATTAAAAACATTTTGAATTATTTAAAAAACAAAAAAATTAAAATATTATTTTTTAATAAAAAATAAAATGTAATCATCTTCTTCACACTCACATTAGAATAAAAACAAAAAAAATCTCTTCAACTACCGCCACCACAGGGAGCCAAGCTCCGACCACAACCACCATCACTCAAATTCACACTCGATATGGAACAAAAAATAAAAAAGAAATCTTTTCACACTCACCTTCCCACTCGCATTGGAATAGAGAACAAAAATCTCTTCACACTCAGGTGTCACCTTCATACCAAACCGCTCTCCTGCACAAGAAAACCGTCGCCCCTCGAAACCATTCTCCACACTCATAATGGAATGAAAAACAAAAAAGAAATCTCTTCAGACTCATCTTCCCACCAAGCCGCTCCCCTGCACAAGAAAACCGCCGCCACTCGCGATCATTCTCCACCACCATCAACAATCGGCTTGGCTACGCAATCAACAATTGAAGAACCTAAATTAAGGCAAAAAAAATAAATTTTACCATAGAAACTCTAAACACTAAATTATCTTTAACCCAATCTCATCACTCTTACAATTTTTCAAAATTATTTGATTTAAGTATAATTACAATCGTAAGTTTATTATATTTTGTTACAAATCCTACAACGACTATTTTATGAGCGTTGGAAGCCTTTTACCTTATGAGAACAGGTGCGTTGAAAATAGTGAATATGGGCATAGGATGTGGTATGAGTTTTGTGGGTCCCATAATTTTCAGTGACAGTAGGGGCGAGCAATTTGATCTTATACTGTATACTTTGAATTGTTTTGCAGTAAATATCCATTTGGCCCAAGTGGTGGAGATGGTCACTGTAGGAGTGAGCAATTTGGTCTTATACTGTATTCTTCGAATTGTTTTGCAGTAAATATCCATTTGGCTCAACTGCTGCAGATGGTCACTGTATGAGTGAGCAATTTGAGTGGCAGTTGTTTTCTTGTGCATGAGAGTGATTTGGTATAAAGGTGAGACCTGAGTGTGAAGAGAATTGTTTTTTGTTCTCTGTTCCAATGCGAGTGGAAAGATGAGTGTGAAAAAATTGTTTTTAGTTTTTTGTTCCATAGTGAGTGTGAATTTGAGTGGCGACGATGGTGGCAGGAGCTTAGCTCCTGCTGGTGGTTGAAACTTGGCTCCTGGTGGTGGCGGCAGTTGCTCTTTTCTTTTTTTTGTTCTTGTTCTAATGTAAGTGTGAAGAATTTAAAATATTTTTAATATTTAAAAAAGCTACACATACGTGGCACATGACCTAATTACTAGAAAAAATGGACGAAATCTAATCAGTTATGTTTTAAAAAGATAAACGGTAAATTTATACTTTATACAAAATATTAGGGGCGTGCAAAACAAAACCGAAAAACCGAACCAATCCAAAAAATTGAAAACCTACAAAACCGTTCGGTTCGGTACAAGCTTTTTAGAAAACCGAAAATGTTCGGTTCGGTACGGTTTTTCTATGCTAAACCGAACCGAAAAACCGAACCAAAATAAATACAAAAACTTAGACATTCTTGAATTTAATTTATATTCTTGAAAAGATTATGACAATGTGATAGAGAAAGGAGTTATTTTTGAAAAACAAATGTTCATATATGACATGCACCGCCCCTAAAAATATATATACAATATATTTTTGCATAAGTCATTAGTCGATATATTTTAAAAAATCCTTCTTTTAATAATATTTATTGAAGGTAAAGTATACACATTAAAATTTATAAATGTTCTTTTGTAATTATTTGTTTACGATTAATATATAATATTTGAGTTCCAAGAAATTTCCTACATGGGTCAATAACATGAATATTTCCTTGAAATTATTTGTTTACAATTAATATAAATATTCCTTTGAAATTATTCGTTTATGACTATTATATAATATTTGAGTTCCAAAACTACAATTTCCTACCTGAGTCAATAGTATGAAAATCAAACACTTTATATATGGATTTGTTAGAAAATAAAATGTTTTATGTAAACACTCTTGAAATATATCCATCTATCGAATTAAACACATACCAAAACCGAAAAAACCCGAACGAACATATAGTAAACCGAAAACCGATAAAAACCAAACCGATAAATACCGTTCGGTTCGGTACCGGCACCTTTGAAAACCGAATCATTCGGCTTCGGATTCGGTTACGGCAAAAAATCGAGCCGAACCAAACCGTGTTCACCCCTACAAAATATAGAGTAAACTGTATATTTACTCATTTTCTTTTATTGTTTCCACACCCACTTTACAATTGCCACCACCTTGTATTTAATTTTGTTATACAAAGTTTAGTTCTCACAATTTTAATAGTAAAACGATCAATTCCGTAAAAAGAAAAAAAATATTAGGTCTACTATATTTAAACTCTTTAAAATGAGATAAAAGAAAATAAAAATAAAAAGAGACTAGATTTAGATGTGAAATGTCAATAAAGACAAAGTAGCCAGGCTGGGTTGGTAATGACTGATCATCGTCATCATGCTTAGCCGTTGTCGAAACCTCTTAACTTGATGCGTAGCGTGCACAACCATGTGCTGCTTGGTTTGGTGCTTCCTTTACTTGTTGTGAACGTAATGTTCAACCACCAGACTGTCCATCTCTTATTCATCAAATTGTTATTATTGTTAATTATACTAATAATAAACAATATTATATTACTATACCCCTATGAGAATAAAAATAGGAGTTAGAGAGACACAACCAAAAAGGATCACGCTATGCCACCAAATTTCATATCTGTAAATCCGCCTATCTTTCAACGCTACTATTACTGTATAGGCGTATAGCAGCTATTCAATTTCACGTGGCTTAACGTGTTTTGCCTCAAAATTTAATCCACCGTTTTCTTATTTTTATACTAATAAATTGAATCTAGTTACGTTGATCTAAAATAACCATCCGTTTCCAAATTTTAATTTACTAATTTAATTATTCGTAAAACATTTTAACTATTTTATTAAAAATATAAATTTTAATATTTTAATAAATATAAAAAATTTAAAAAGATTGAATGTTTAAAATAGATAAATATTTAAGAATAATTACTTTAACAATATAAACTAAAATTTAGGAATGATAAAAATATAATACTTAAATCTTAAATAACAAGTTCTTAGAGTATGTTTTATTTTTGTCAACAAGTTCTTAGGCTAACTCCAATAGGTTAGCTATTGTAGCAAAAAGCTAGAATTGGGTATTAAATACCCAATTGTCAAAGTCCAACAGCCTCCATGAAATGTGGAAACCCAATTTCAATCCCCAATTTTCAAGCATATCATCGCCACATCTGGCTAGTTCATTTTCTTAGCTACATTATTTTTTATTTTTTTTTAATTCATTTTGTTGTGCTATAGTGTAACTTTATTTGATAAACCTTTTTTTATTTAAACATTTCTATTCACTTTCTTTGTTTGTCAAAAATAAAATAAAAAATACTTTCCTTTGATATTCAACAAATTATTGTCAAAAAAAATATATATATTCAACAAATTATTTGAATAAAAAAAAATACTTCAACAAGTTATAATTAATAAATTTCTACTATTAAAAAAATTAAAGTAATAGAAAATAATTTATAATACTTTTTACGATATATAAATTATATTTTAAATAGTAAAATAATTTATAATACTTTTTAAGATATATAAATTATAAATAATGAAATTTAGAAATATTTAGAATAATAATTGATTTAGATTAAAATGAAAAAACTATTAAAATAAAATCAAAATATAAATTGGGAAGTTGAAATTGGGAAGCTGTTGGAGTAAAGTTGTGATAGAGAGTGAATATTTGAGAAAAGTTAGCTATTTGACTCCCGATTCTAGCTAAAAAATTGGGAGCTGTTGGACTTAGCCTTAGAGTATTAAGTGCGTTGAGCTTCAATATAATCATTTGCCCAGCAAAAAGTTTATAAAGTAGTAGTATAAAGTTAAAGTCCAGTTAAACAATATTTATAGAGTATAATAACTTTTATTTTATTTTTACGATATCTGCTTGATCTCTTATATTTTAATATAAATATTTTCTTTCAGTTACATATTAATTTTGTGGCAATATAAAATTAATCATTAGTACGTCACGTCAAAGATCAATATTAGTTAGTAGTTACTCATGGCATTTATTTTGAGTATCACGTGTAGCCATTAAGTAGGTATGATCACGAATTAGAACAATTAGAGCAATTAGATTAAAGATAAAAGAGAAAAATTTGTCAAAAATGATTGTAAATGTCATAACAATGAGTAATAAATTTTTATATAAGTTTTTTTTTTAATTAAATTTTTAAAATTTAAAATTAAATTCTAATCTCACCTCTAGATTAGATGTTTTCTGATATAGCTTTTTTTTTTGGTCGAACTGATATAGCTGAAATATATGTTACATTTTGCATTTATTTATCTTTTTCTCTTTTTCAAGTTGTAAAAACATGAAAGAATCATGTACTATAACTATATAAGTATATGTTAAAAAGAATTGTATAGTAATTAAAGTAGTCTTTGCATGAAAGAGTTACGTCTTATTTTTGGAACTATTAGAAAGAAGAATGAAATTGGGCAAGTAATCTTTGCGTACGGTTCAAGGAAACCAACAAACAAACTCAGTCTTTTAGATACCCCTGTGGTAGTAAACAAAAAAAAAAAAGATATGGTACAAGCAAAGCAAAGGTGAATTTTGACTGAAAAAGCACGAATATTTTCATTGAATAAGAGGTGCGAATCTAGAACCGAACTTTTCCTCACACCGGATCTAGAATTTCTTTTCTAAGACTAAATATGTACTGAATTTTTGTAAGAGTTAATTTATATATTAGTAAAAAAAAAAGAATTAGCCGCCAAAATGAATGGGAAAAAAATAAAACAAACAGCAAGGAAAAATAAAAATTTGAAATGTAATTGAAATAAAATGTACAAAATATCCTCCTATCCTCTCCTTTTCCTATACAATATGTTATTCAAATTGAACAACATGTCCAAGAAAAGAATGGTGAAAACTAGAAATGAAAGTGAAAGTACATTTCCTAGTTAGAATTCCTTTATTCCCTCCCCCACCATTTACAAATCATAAAATTGTCAATTATAAAACATTACACCAAATTTCAAATCAATTCTTTTTACAGTAACAGAACATGTTAAATTTTCCTAATCTGAACATTTTTTACATCTTCACAATTCTTCCTTCAATCAAGCTATAACCCCTTCCATTAAACCATCCGTAATTCTCAAAGCCTCCACATGATGTTGTTGCTTCACTTGTTGCTTAGACTGATTTTGCGACCAATAACCATGTGCCGCTAAAACCCGATCCAAAAGCTCTTGTGGGACCGGCTCTCCCCTTCTTTGTTGTGGCGATATACTCGCTGTGTGTACTAACGTTTTCCATTTATCCTGGAAATTAATTAAATATTATTTAATCATACACTCTCATGTGTTTGATTCAGAGCTTTTAATTTAAATATGTTAAGCATGTGATGTTTTAACAAAAGCATATTTTGACAGATCAATTAGTGATCCCAATTTAAAATATTATCTTAGGAAATAATAAATGAAAGATTCTCAATCTAGGTGAATAATTTTATCATAGCGTGGAAATCAATGAATATAACAAAAAAAAAGACCAGCATGCTTATAATAAGGCTGTCATATTAATATTTATTACCTTGAGGTCAACATAAGTGCGATGATCAGCATTATCAAAAGCGCGCATTTTAACATCTCGCCACCTAAATTATTTTTAAATATTAACTAAAAATTATTAACAAAGTTAAATAATAATGATTATTACACATGTATGTATGTAAGTATATACCTCCCGGTTCCAAGTTTTTCAACAGCTTCAACAAGTGCTTCAACTTCACCAACAGAAAATGGCCTCCTAGTTCTGCGCTGAGAAAGTTCAGCGCGTTTAGGTTTCGGGTTCGGGCTCAGGCCCGAACCCGAACCCAAACCCAAACCCACAGGAACAACAGCAAGTGCCTCCACGTTCATAATGGGAGACCCAATAAAAGCTCCTTCGTTAGGGGTCTTCGGGGGCAGAATCGTCAATTCATGGTTTATTTCGACGGTTTTCTCCGTTTTACTAACAGGAGTCTCGTTTATTGGAACCCCTAACTCTACATAAGGGATAATTGGAGACCTGAAATAAAAAAAAAAATTGAGAAATAGTGTAATTACGGAATATAATTGCAAGGAATGTTTTGATTTAATTTACCTGGGTAATTTTTTAACGGGATCACGTGGCTTCTTAGGAGAGACTTTAGGAGAGACATAATTAAAACTAGGTTCTAATGTAAAACCTAAATTCTCGAGGTTATTTATGTCAGATATACCAGCTTGTTCTAAAGTTCTATAATCATCTCGAACCTTCTTTCCTTTAACTATAACACCTACTCGTAAATTACCTCCAAGTATAGCTTTAACAGCCTCCAAAACAGTCCTCTATGGAAAAAGTTAAAGTTAATTTTGTACCACAAATAAATTAAAATATGAGATTGGATCGTACCTTAAGTGCACCAATAGTTGCAGTTTCTGGAACTTCAACGTAAAGTTCCGGAACCTTAAAGGACTTAATGCTTAATTTCACTGTACAAATTAAAAAGTTACTTAAGTAAAAAGGTAAATGCTTATTGTTTTTCAAAAAAAAAGTATCAAAAGTACATACCATTAGCATCTCTAGATTTCTGAATACCTGATGGACCTGGTAATAGTACAATTTTTTAGGAAGATGGTGGAATTTAATGGAAATATAAAGGACTTATATGCAATAAAGCTAAACCTTTGTTATCTGGCTCATTTGAAATGCTTTCACTACTAGCTTCTTGGTCAGATCCTACCACAAAAGTATGATCATTCATTTTCCTTCTCTTAGAAGAACCTTCACGTGTGTATAAGCTTTTTCTATTGCGATAAAATGGCTTCATTCCTTCATCTAAATAAATATAAATTAAATAATGTAAGTTAAAAATTAAATCAATAAAAATAAATCGTGATCTGATCGAGACTTACAATGGTCAGAATATTCGAAATCCTTTAACTTAGAACCTGATTTCCAATACTTTGAGGTTAAAATCTTCCTTATTCTACGATACCCAAATCGAGATTGTGGCCTAAATGTTTTGACCTTATTACCCTTAAACCCAAAAGAATTTTCGTCATCATCAATTATAATACCTAATTTTCCTTCCTTACGTTCTTCCCTATACAAAGGCTGTAACTGTACACTACCCTCTGAGTTAATAATTACTGTGTTATTGTTATTATTATTCACACATTCCTTTACATTGCCCGAATTAGCCTTTATCATTCCATTAGCTGACCCGGACCCTGACCCGGACCCACCTGGGGCTGAATTTGAATCAAGTTTGGTGGAGATATCTAATTTCAAATCAAGATTTACATCTTCTAATTGAGGTGGAGAATCACGTGTAAATTCACTCTCGACACAGCTTCCTTGATCAAAACATTCTGATTTTAAATTTTTTTCTTCATTTTTGAAATTCTCAACTTGAATTTTTCCTTCTTGTGCATTACTAGAAGTAGAGCTTTCGCTCTCTAGTAATAATTTTCCAGCTACTGCTGCTAATAATTCAAATGCACAGATTTGACTATCCTCTACCAATTTTTTGCGTGATCCTCTTCTCTAAAGGATAAAAATAAATAAATTTATTAATTAATATAAAATAATTTGGATTTATAAATATAAGATAATATAGAAAATACGTACTCTCACAGATCTTGGAGCTCTAGGAATTACAGGGATTCGATCAATTTGGAATCCATAATCCAGCCTCTTCTTCACCACCATATCTTTAGAAGCATAACACTAAAGATCATAAACAAAAATGGAAAATTTTAATTAAAAAATCCATCACGATCACATAATTAGGCAAACACATAACGGAAATTTCTTTTTCATTTAATTTAATGTTAGTCAAAAACATCACATTGATAGTAAACTTAGCAATCTCTATCAACGACAATAAAAGATCAAAGCTTTATCTGATCCAAATCGTGTTTATTTCACGATCACCTCGATCTTATTGATGGATAATTTCCATAACTGAATGGAATAAAAACATTTACAAATTCATAATTAAAGAAATAAATTTAAACCCAAAAACCTTCACATTAAATAAATCTGTGTGAGTGTGTGAGAGAGAGTAAATAGAAAAATATTGATTTTGCGTTGAAAGATATGTTAAAATGGTCTACTATCAGATCCATTTCGCCCAAATACAGAATTTTCATTTTTTACAATTAAATTTGAAAAACAAGTTTTTTTTCAAGTCAACTATTTGATCCATTTACATACAATTCTGTATATATACAAGATCAAACAGCAAAACACAAATCCAAAAAACCGAAATCTAGTCGGATCACCCCATGATCATCAGATTCAATTTCACGTAAAACAAAAAAACCTCCAAATTTTACAAGCACACATCAGATCACTTAAAATCCAAACATTAATATTAACGATTTGCAAAAACAAGTTGAATTGATTTGATGAATTTACCTCTAACGAGAACAAGAACAAAACAATTAGAAATTATCCGGTTTTTACACGTATCTATGTATATATATTATATATAATATATCTATATAGATATATAAGTAGTAGTTTTTTGTGTATTGATAGGAAGGAGATGGGTATATATATGATTTGCTTAAGAGTAAGGTTGTGGACAGAATTGAAAAACCTCTGGGTTTGGACTTTGGAGAACCAACCAAAAAAGAAGTGTGTCTAAAACCCCTTCTCTCTTTCCACAAATATAGTGATGTGTTTTCCTCTTTTTTTTTCACCTTTTTAACCACACATTCGCCTCTTTGCCAGTTAAAGGGTAGTTTCGTCACATTATTTTTACCCCTTATCCTCGGCGTTCTATGAAACATTTGTCCTCATTCCTACGCAACCGTAATACTCTATTTATCTTTTTTCCTCATTTATGAGGAATAAAGTCAAAGTAAAAGTAAAACAATGTCTTTCTTTTTTCTTTTCCTAAACATGTTAACCTTTTTCCTTAATGTTTATCTACATAGTATAATTGTTATTGTATTAAAAAAATTACCATATATTAAGATTGAAAATATTTAAATCTGATTTCCACCATTATTTTTTTTAATGGCATGTATTAAAAATAAAAATGTAATAATAGTTATTCAACACGAAGAAGACATGAAAGGTAAGATACGGATGAGTTTCTAAAAATCATTTTTGAAGATTTATTATTTTAATTTTGCAACATTTTTTTTTATTCTAAAGAGGATAATTTTTGGTGGGGTGTGGGTTAATATTGAATTTTGGTGATGGTTAGTTGGACCACTTCCTAACTTCTCTCCATCTTTCCTCACCACTAACCATGTATATCTATCCCCTAAGATAGAATTCTTCCACTTGTCATACACACATGCATTGTGCGATTTGATATATTAGATTTGTTTACTTTTGTAAAGAAAAAAAAAGTATTTTAGCCAAGATTTAGGCATAAAATGATTTATTATTTTCTTTATTAAACTTTCATTAATAAACGACAAAAATCAAACTCAATTTTAACATGGGTGAATGCCAATAAACACCTGTCACCTTAGTCACTTGCCCATAAAAGGCACTTAAGGTAAATATACCTTAATGCCCTTACTGCTGTTCTCCTCGCAGTTCTCCCTTCTGCTGCTGCTGCCAAGGACGAGTAATGGGAATGTTTCCCAACACTCGTGCAAGTACACTTTTGTAAAGGTTGAGTAATGAGAATGTTTCCCAGCACTCGTGCAAGTACACGTTTGTACTTGTGGGCTAATGTTGAGTAATGAGAATGTTTCCCAACACTCGTGTAAGTACATTTTTGTATTGTGGGCTAATGTTGAGTAATGTGAATGTTTCCCAGCACTCGTGCAAGTACACTTTTGTACTTGTGGGCTAATGTTGAGTAGTGGAAAATTTTCCCAACACTCGTGCACGTACACTTTTGTACTGTCTGCTGCTGCCAAGGGTGAGAGAGAGAGAGACAGAGGAGATATATATATAACTAACTCAATGTATACGAACTAACAACTAATAAACGGACGGCGGTTGGGGTGAGGGGGTAAAATAGGAAAGGAAAAAAAGAGTGCCTTTTATGGGCAAGAAGAAAACGGCGGGGTGAGGAGGCATTAATTCTAATTTGAGGTGTTTTTTGGGCAATAATCCTTTTAACAATGATATATCATTTTTTTTATCATCTTTTTATCTTCTCATAAATATATGTTTTACCTAGTCTAATAAATTAATTTTTCTATCTAAATTAAAAAGAAAATCAAAGTATATATAGAAAAATAAAATAGGTAACGTCTTTTTTTTAATACATATGAGAGTCACTTTAGACTCGGAATCATTTTGACTCCACATAGGTAACGTCTTCATTACTCTTATGATAACATAATTTATGGAAATGTACAACTTTACATGTAAAAACTAATAGAACATATTCGATTAGATAAAAAAAGTTTGAAATTAAAGCTCGTTTGGAATTATTTAATTAGAGCTAAAAAACCATTCTATATATATTGATGATTTAGGACTGCGTAGCGATTCACTTCTCTCCCATTATTCACACGATCTTCGAATTACTCATCCTATTTTCATGGACCACGTACTATGATAGTGGGTCTCGTGTCTACGTAGTAGGCCACGTTTGCAAACAACTCTGATAAGATCGTTAGATTTCCTCGCTCGTTAGCTTTGGACGTGATGCTTTAGTTCGGCAGATATCTTCACTTGTCTCATAACCTCAGAGTACTCTAAGGTCTTCATGGAAGGCTAGTTACGGATATCACGTCTTAGTTAGTATTTAACATGTTTGATATTTGAGTGATATTTTTTTCCTATCAAGTTCCCCTTTAAATCATGATACTTATCTCAAATAGAAGAAGACCTTGATTTTTGTTTCGCTAGATTTTGTTGATGGACTTTTGGTCATGCCGCTTTTGTTGAGTGGTGAGGGTAATACTTCCTTCTTTAACTATGTCAAGTCTTTGATTTGTATCCCACACGACTCACATGTTTTGGTAAGACACCCTTACTACATCAATTCTTCTTCGAGGTTATCTCAATCGACGTGGTTGTTTACCTTGATAGTTTCTTCTTATATAAGTTGTTAGCACAATTCCTTTTTTGTGTGTGCTTTTAAATGACAAATCCTTTTGTGGTTAACATGTTGATTGCACTTATATACATGATTATTGATCTTATTGTGCAAGTTGACTCATCTCAAGTATGAATATCCTTGTTAAATAGACATTCACATGAGTTGATCATTCCCTAGAATATAACTTGTTATATGTATCGCTTTTGTATAAGTGACAACTATAAACTTTCTTATATAATCTTCTATATATCATTTCATATGTTAATAGGTTTATCATCTAAGCATGTTTCACTTGCTTAAATGGGTACTCATTCATATTGAGTATATAAGCACTACTTTTGCATTGTGTTCTTTGTGTCTAAAATGTTGTAAACTTCATGTTTATATGATTTTTAACTTAGAACATATTCCATGCTAGGAACTAGTAACACAAGCATGAATACTATGATTATATATGAACCAATTTGTTATTCAACACATTTCTTAACTATGTGATAGTGGTTAAGTTTTTAGCACACCATTTGATATTACTTTCTATGAACTTAAGCTTTTTAAATGTGTCTAATATGTTATATGATTTCACATTTAGAAGCACATCACATGATTAGGTCACAAATATCCTAGTAATATATTTACTTTATTTTATGATATATTGTATAAGTTGAACACACTTGATGATGTAACTTTTTATGTGAAATACATTGGTAAATATGTTCGGCTACACAAATATTTACATGATCATTTAGAACACATCACATTTTAGAAACAGAAGTATTTTAAGCACCACTACATATGCTTCATGAAGTTTCACCTAGGTTAAACACTTTCTTGAGCATAACTTTTCATATGTATCAATTTTGTTAAAGAAATTAACTACATACTTATTTCGTTTCTTATTAAAAACATATTTCACGTTAGGAGTTAAAGCATCTAAAGATCACTATTATGGATATAACATGTATTTACATCTTATCTATCTTACACTTGTTTTAGACTATATCTCTTGATGTTATTTGCCAAAAGGATTAACTGCAAATTTGTTGTAATGCATATATAGAACATTTCATATGTTAAGTGCAAGAGTATCCTAATTTGAAATAGTATCTCGGTTTAAGGTAAAAATAGAATCTCGTTTTGATTTAATTATAAGTTGGAGATCACTAAATGTTCAACAAAAAGAAAGTATATTTTTTCAAACTGGGTACCCGTATTCGTTGAAATTGAAGCCCCAATTTTAGACAAGTGGATTTCTTAAATAAATAAGTTAGAGCCATTGAAGGATAAACATATGATGTCTCCTCATTTGTGATAGATTTATATTAGGATGAGACATCATTTCTCTTGAACGACTCTTTATCTTTATCTTTCTTAACCACTAAAGGAGGGGGTAGTTGTTTTCCACTCCTTAGGGAAATTTCTTTACAAGCACCTTACTCCCTAGATGCTCGGTATTGCTTGGAAGTTGACTATAAGGTCAGATATTCAAGGAAATTATGATTTGAGATAATTGGTTCTTAAGAATATTCAATGTGTCCGATTGAGAATTCAGTGTTTCCTTGATCTTAATCAACTTTTAAGTATATGACATCATGAGTTTATTCGAAGTAGGTGCTAAGTCACTAGGTGCTAAGTTACTAGTAGTAATTGTACATTCTTATGGATGAGAAAGATTCTTTGCATATGCATCATACATGAGATTTTGGGGAGCTTGATCTCCATAGCTTGGAGCTCCTTAATAATGATTTTGAGTTCGTGTTTGCTTCTAGAGTGTGATATAAATCAACACAATAAAAGAAGATTAACTCACGGCAAGTGTACAGGTCGTTCCAAGTAATAGATACATCAATCGAGATATCGTTCTCAAAGAGATTACTAGGTTATGAATAAGTGTTTAAACAAAATGTAGAAGTAGTTACTAAAACAAGAAAGCTAAAATGCAAACTAACTAGGAGTAGTGCAATAATTCAAACTAAGGATTAAACTAAGCATTAAACTAATTGCAATAATTTAAAAGACTAAGTGCCGTTTTGGGATTGATTGTTTTACAGTCAAAAGCGCTTTTCAATTAAAATTTTAATATTTATAAAAAATATTAAAAAATATTTTGACATCCAAAATCACTTTAAGTGATATTTTTAATAATCACCTAGCCAGTGCTTTTTCTAAAAGTGATTTTAATGGTCTAAAGTATTATTAAGAATCTAAAATCACTTCAAGTGATTATTTTAAAAAGCAATCTCAAACGGGCACTAAATTACATAACTAAGAAAAGAAGGATTAGTTAACTAGAAATAAATGCAAACTAACTAAGAAGAGATGAGTAATATAAGAGAGTACTGCTTGATCCTTGTTGGTAATCCCCTAAGTTGCTTAATTAGATGTTTCTAAGCATAAAGGCAAATTTGTCATTTTACATTTGTCGGGATTCAATTATCGTCCTAATCCCTCCTGGGTGAATAGGACACTGTAATACACTACTAATGATCCGCCCGGGGTGACACTACAATAATCTTGGACGATTTGGGTTATACCCTATTGACTACTAGGTTAATTAAGGCATTTCGGCTCAATAACACCTACCTAGCGCTTATATCATATGTATATGAATTCCTACCCGAACGACAATCTAACTACTATTACTATCCTTTACTTGATCAGAGTAAGAACAACCTTCAAGCAAACAGATATAATCTATGAAAATTTAATTCAATTTATTTAAATACTGAAAAATATCCCGAAAACTAATAATCATCAACTAATTAACTAGGGTTCATACGCTACGCAATTCTCAAGCACTTAAGGGTTTAGCTCATATTAAAATACTAAAAATAAATAACTAAAACTAAGAAATTCATAATAAAAACTAAAAACAGAAATAAAATTACTCTAAAGAAATAGATGAAATGGGCTTTGGATGATGAAGAGTTGTGGAATTGCTGTTGAAAGCCCTTCCTCCTTCTCTTCCTTAGCTTCCAGGCATAATTAGCTTCTCTCTTATATGAATTTTGTGTGTTTTTCAACTAATAAAAGGTATTTATAGAAGTCTAGGTCGTTTTTAGGTCACATGGACCCTTTTGGAAGGTCCAAAAGGCCCAACCTGTTTTTACTAATATTGGACAATTTTGGGTCACTGTGGTAGAATCACCATAACTTTTGTGTCTCAACTCTAAATTAACTTAAGTTACCTCTCAAGCGGCACTGGCTTCAAGCTCTTTCTAAATCAAAAGGAATCGGGTCAAAAGCTCTTGCCAATTTTCCGTGGTGATTGAAACAAGTCACGTCATCTTTCCAAAATTTTCCAAAAATGCTTCTAAACTTGACTTTTTACTCTATCTACGCCTTGACTTGGGAGCATATTTGACTTTCTTGACTTCTCTATATCAACTATGTACCTAAGAAGCTACACACTTAACACATGATTAAAGCATAAAATACTCTAAAAATAGTAAAAGCCCAAAATGAGACTTAGGAAGCAACCTCTACACTACCATGGGACTTGGGTAAGGGGACCCTGCGCGATTATCGGTGGTTAAATTAAACACTATTGACAATTTAGTTAGGAAAACCCGTCATCACTACTGCACACTAATTGATTATGTGGTGTTTCTACAATTGAATCCCCCATCAGGGTGTCAAACCAATCACTAATGTGGTAATACACTACATTGTACACCGCAAGAACGAAAAACATTAAATCAAAGCACATAGTACTGAGCTATCACTACTAATTTCAGTTAAATATAAATCCCAAATTAAATAAAAGATAAAACAAGTCTAGGGTTCATACCCATATGATAATCTCAAGATAAATATAATTAGTTCATAAGAAATAAATAAAAACAAACAATTGATAACCAAAAGGGTTGTAATGGCATGAACAACTTCCAAGCTCCTTCTTCTCTTCTTCTCTCTTGATCTAGGCTTCTTCTTGGTCTTTAGATGATTAGAGACTGACCAAGGATGATTTTATAAAGGTAAAAGTGGATATATATATATATATATATATATATATATATATATATATATATATATATGCCTTAGGTTGAAACCTAGAGTGTTCCTCAAGTCAAGGAGTCCAAATCATACTAAAATTCATTTTCCTAAATTGTAGGACATGATAAACCTTGCATATTAACTTGGTCATATCTTCTTCATTACTAATCGGAATTCAGTTTATTTTATATGGAAAAGACCGCAATTCAAAGGTCTATCTGCTTCGAAAAGGGATCTTCTAAATTCGTGACCAATTTTCGGCAACATTAAAATTAGTGGACGTTTTTTTCAGCATGGCAGATTCTTTAAATTTCCAAATATATCCAAACTCCCCTTTTCAATTATGACTAAGGGGTATTGATGTCTCTTTATTTGTGATATATTAATTTATACTTGAGACATCATTTTAAGGATATTTAGTACTTAATTTAAGAATTTTCCCCCATTTATTTAGCATGTACACATTTTTGTCTAGTTTTAGGTCTTTTGCTATTTTGTGAGCTTTTGCGCATAATTTGTGTGTTATTTGTGTAGCACTTAGGTATCTTAAAGCTATTACACCTATGGAAACTGATTTGAATTGGAAAAGTAATGGAAATCCCTTAGTCAAAGTAAAAAAGGATAAGTTTGGATATATTTGGAAAGTATAGAACCTGCCAAAACTGCACACGCGTCCACTAATTAATTTTCTTCAGAAAATAGGTCAGGAATTAGGAAGAGATTTTTATATGAGCAGATAGATCTTTAAAAAACGGTCGTTTCCATATAAAGAACATTAAATTCCGTTAAGTAACTTAGGAGATATGACCAAATCAATATATGCTAAGGTTTATCCTTTCCTACAAGTTAGGATTACGAATTATGGTAAGATCGGGACTCCTTAACTTGGGGATTACTCAATATTTCGACCAAGGGACTATATATATCCGTTCCTATCTTAGAGAAATCATCCTTGGTCAGTCCCTAATCATCTAAAGACCAAGAGGAAGTGATGTCTCCTCATGTGTGATATATTTATGTTAGGATGAGACATCATTTTTAGTGATTTAGAAGTCTTTCTAATCGATTTTCTTGAGAAATACTACACTTTCCTATTTTGAGTCTTGATTTAGTAAATTATTATTTTAAAGCATATTGGGTTTAATTATTTATTTAGTGTGAAGATTTAAAGATTATTATGGAGATTAATTAGATTCCAATTCAAAGACTAAAAGATATGGAAAGAGATAAGCATGGTAATTGGAGATAAGGAAAGAAAAGCTAAAATCATGGAAAAGGAAAAGCTGCCATAATCCTGAATTTCACCACACACGACCACAAATCAGCTTATATCTCAAAATCGGTGTGGAATTTGGAGAAACGGTCAAGAGCAAAGTTGGATATCTTTCCGATACGATGAATTTCGACTACTCATACGCGTCAAACGGATGAGTATTGAAGCTGCTAGGACCAAAACAAAAACGGGCCTGATTTCATGTTTTAGGGATACGAATTTGAGTTGGGCTTGGAGTCCACTATTTAACTTCTCCTTCAAGAAAACAATCAGGTCTTCTAAACACCTATAAATACACCCTTATATCACTTGTAAATCATCCTTACCTCACAGTAATAAGTCTTTAGGTTTATTATCATCAGAATTATTGTAGAGAGCAAGATGATGTCTTTTATTATTTCCTTTAGTTTATTTCCTTCAGGTATGAACTAAAGTTCACATAGCTTGGGTTTTGCATCATGTATAATCTATGAATTCTAATTTATTTCTATCTAAGTTTCTTTGGGAATTATATGTTTTAATCTGATATTAGCTGCTTACCTATATATTTGTTTATGTGTTTTGATTTAATGACTGTTTTCCTTGCTAGTGCACGAGTATAGGATTACCTTAATAGTAGTTAGATGATCGCCTTAGCTGGGTGTCTAATTATTGAAACACCACATAACGTCTAGTGTCGATATTGGTCTTGACAACACTAATTCTAACTAGATAGTCATTAGGGTATAATTTAATCACTATCACCATGTATGGAAATTGATTGCTTAGAGCCTTGGTAGCGCTTGTAAACCCTATTTGAACCAGCCTCGTGGTGTGTCCGTAGCCCCCTTAGTCGCTCTCCAGGTCTAAGGTATGGGAATTTAGAATCCTGACTAAGTATCTAAGAGCTAATTATCTCCCTTATTAACTAGATTTGATAGAAAGAGTTAGAAGGATTAGTGCATACTAGCAAAACCTAAGCTATACTTCTCATCTCATATTTCTTCGTATTTATTTTATTGTCTTTATTTTTCCTTAGTTTAATTCTTAATTTCGAATTTATTCCCTTTACTTTTCTGTCTTTTAATTAATTGTTTCTTACTCGTTATTGCTACCCATTCGATTAATACACTAAGTCCCTGAGAACGAACTTCACTTATCATTAAAACTTGCAGTATTGTGCCTGTCTAGGGTGAGAGTGCGTTGCTTTCTGACTTATATTTATCTTATTTTTATCACACCCTAGGCGACACCAGGAAGCTTACATCAAGAGAAGAGAAAACTAGAAGGAGTTGGACACCATTCATACCATTCCAACCCTTCAACTTTGTAACTTATTTTCTTTCTTTTTCTAGTATGAACTAATAATTTTATATAGCTTTGATATTAGCATAAGGGTATGAACCCTAGACTTGTTTTATATCTATTTTAATTTGGGATGTTCTTTTACATTTAATTGTAATTATTTTTGCTATCTCTGTTTTTATGTGTTTTGATGTATTGTCTGTAGTTTTTGTGGAGGCCTACGTATAGGATTACCATAGTAGTTTGATGGTCACCCGGAAGGGGTGTCTAATTATTGAAACACCACATAAACGTCTAGTGTGCGGTAGTGATCTGGAAGGGCTTGCCTAACTAGATAGTCATTAGGGTTTGAGATTAACCACCGATCATTGCGCAGGGTCCCCTTACCCAAGTCCCCTGGAAATTGTTAGGTCGCCACCTAAGTCCACCAGGACGAATATAGAATCCTGGCTATTGCATATAATACAATTCTCCCTTACATAAATAGGTTATAACACAAGGCTAGTGGGGATTACATGCTATATCTCGAGCTAAACTCTCATACTACTTCTCTCTTTCTATTTATTTTTCTCTCTATACTTTATTTAGTTAATTGTTTAGAGTCTTAAAACACCCAACAAATATTTTAGAGTCTTTCCTTTTTCAGCGTATTATTCTTCTAGCCTTTTTGTTTGCACTTTATATTTGCATAAGTTATCCCTAACTTTCGTAGTCTCTAGGGACGAATCATCATTAAAACTTACGTACGATCTATGATACTTTCAGTGAGTAACGTGATTGGTTAAGGTGATTAGTCTTCTTATTTACATATATTATTTTATCACACCCTACCAGCCACCAGGTTTTTTTGATTTTCTTCACTTCTTATCATTAGCCCAAGGTATAATAGCTTCCAATACCTAAGTGTTACACAAATAGCACACAAATTATGCGCAAAATCTCTAAAAATAGCAAACACCTAAAACTAGACAAGAAAGTGTAAATCATGAATAATTGGGGAAAAATTCCAAAACTAAGTACTAAATACCCCTAAAATGATGTCTCGTGGCTATATTATTCTATCACATAAATGGAGACATCAGTTTGTCCTACAAAGATAGGGACCTATTTCGAGGTACCTTACAACGGTTTCAAATGCAATGGATACTCACCCAAATGACTATCTGGTTAGTCAAGACCTCCTAGTTTACTAAAGTACGCTTAGTATTTATATACTATCCGACCCCAATCCTGGGCAAAAGTCATGATTACTATACCCAACCCACTACTTTATAAAGGTAAGGGTTGAAAATTAAATACAAATATATAAATAATGCAAAATATTCAATTCATTTCAACATAAATATCCCAAAACATAATTATCATAATTTGAAAGGTTTCATAAAATTAAGCGTTTCTCAAGCTAATTGAAAGTTTGGTTCATAATAAAAATACGCTAATTAAAAGTGATAGAATCATGTTTAGAATGAAAATATAATAACGATTACACTAAAAATAACTGGAAACAAATGAACAAATGAGGCGGAATGGTGAAATATTGTGGGAACCCTTGTTGTCTTCTTCTTCCTCTTGCTCCAACAATCTAAGAGTTTCCAAATTGTGTAACACCTATATTTATCCAAAAAATATGATATATTAAGTTTCCAAAACATTTATGGGGTTATGGGACCCATTTAAGTTGTCCAAGTCAACCCAAAAACATTTTAAGGGATAGAACCACGGTAGCGACAAATTCAATAACTCTTTCATCTTAACTCCAAATAACAAATTGTCACCTCTTACGCACTCCTGATTTCAATTAGTATCATGATAGGTCTCTCTTAGAATCCTATTAAATTGCGCATGGCGACTCTCTTAAGTTGATTTCAAAGTTTTGTCGGTAAACTATCTCGCTTTCCAAAAATGGCTTTATGGCCCTTTCTCGCTATGACTTGGGGTTTCCTTGACTATGCGACTTCTTCTTGTCATCTCAGGGCCCCGTACCATCCATATACCTAATATTTTCACACTTAAAACACATTTAACGCATAAAATCTTTATAAGTAACATAAAAGTTAAAATTAGACAAGAAGTGTAAAACATTGAATATTAGGGAATATACCCTCAAATAAGTCCTAAAAACCCTCAAATGATGTATCATGATACTATTATTTTATCACAAAATACGAGACATCACCCTCACAACAAGTCTAAAAGCTAAAGTGTATTTTCATAAGATATACTTTTTGTGAGTTTTTGAAAGAGTGCAAATTTTGGAAAGATTTTAGTGCTAATTTTCTCCCCCTTTGTCTTCATAAAAAATAAGGTATACTTATATATTTAGGTGAGCCTACTCAATTGAATTAGATTAATCAAATCAACTATACATAAACTATTACAAGGCAATGATCAAGTAACAAATGAATGGCACAAATAAGAGGAGTATGGATAAAAAGGTTTCACCAGTTCCTTAGAGCTTGCTAACTTAAGTTTTTATTCAGGAAACTATCATCGAACGAACATATATATATATATCATCACAATGGTTAGTACAAGACAGTGCAATATCGCAAGATAATCAAGAATGGAAATAACACATAAGATATAAGCAACAACTAAATCATCTATAATTGAAAATCAATAAAACAAGTATAGTAAATTAGTATAGAGAGTTATTACAATCAAAAATAAAAATAAACTAGATACAAAGCCAATTACAAGGCAAACCCCATCAAGGTCTCACCAACTAAGATTGAAAAGCACATAACAAACCCTTAGCCCCTAATATCATAATTCAAGTAATGTTGCATCGGGGTGATCGACTTCTTGATCTTCTATGGCCCAGAGATCTCCTTAGGATGCATGGAATATCATGTTGATCAATCTTTTCTTCAAATTTTGCTAGGCTTTTTTCAACAACATAAATTATCTTTTCTTGAAAGGATGAGAATAAGGATGTAATCTCGTCTCTAGAGTTAGAGGCATGGGGATGGTTAGTAACGCGGGGAAGATTGGGAACAAAATATAAAATGATACAAATGAGAGGATTATCTTCAAGCCTACGAGGAATATTGAGCGAGAATAATGGATGACCCGTTGATGTAAAACCTGTGTAACATCATTTAAAAATCACGTTTATAGGGAATCGGGAAAGTTTGGTAGTTAATGAGTTTCAGTGTATTCACTATTTTAGATTCAAATACCCATCAAGTTCATGAGTTCCAATGCTATCATCTATTGATGGACTAACGAAGTTCATTCCCTCCTCGCATCTTGTTTTGTATTAATCATCATATTTATCTATCATCACTGGGATTACTGTGTTCAAACCTGCTATAGCATTATGCTAGCCAATAGTCTTTCTTTGGGGTACAATTGGAGTCAAAACCTATACTTGAGGATGGAAAACAAGTAAGTTGAGACTCAAGGAAGCCATGGCTTGCGGTTGGGTCTTTTTAGTGAGTCTTGTGTATTTCTGAGCAACATAGAACAAGAGAAAATTGAGAGGTTTCATCTCTGGTCCCACGTTCTCATCAGACTGAAGAGTCTTTATTGCGTCATTGGCAGCAGACGCTAAGGCATGATCGGCTGAACTAGGCGATTCCGCCATGGTCAGATATTAAGGAGTAGGTAGAGTGTTAAGGATTAGGGCTTATGGTTTTCACTTCGCAGGTACCGAGAGTTGTTAAATTGTAATTTTTTTTTTTAATACACTACCACCGTTTAGAAAAATATAATAATATATACCACCTAAAATATCATAAATAACATGCCGTGAATTGATTGAATATGGATTATCAATCAATTCGAGTTGGATTGAGAATTTAAGATGGATAATTTACATATCATTAAATTATGTTATTTTATTGATAATATTTTAATGGTATAAATAGTTTTGGTATATATTATTTTTTTGAACAATTCTTTTTTAATCATAGATATAAAAGGCGAAAGTCAAAAAAATATACGAGTTTGGAAATAAACATGACTCAAAATGTAATTACATTTATCTATTTTTTATTATATTCCTAGATCTATGGACCGATTAATCACATATGCTTAAATTTTGTCTTAAGGCTAAAACAATTTATTTTTCCAAATGTTGACTAAGTCCAAGCCCTCTGAACTAAGACGAATAGGAAACAAAAGCCACCTTTAAACATGGAATAATCGCATATAGTTATTTCGAAAAAAAAAAAAAAAATCGCATACAGTTCAAGTCACTCGAGCAATTGACCAGAAAGACAGCCTCTCTGAATATTCAAAGAAAAATAGCCATCTTGACTCTTGAGAACTTAATGCACATTTGCTTTATGTACTTTCTTGACAATTAATTATGACCGGCTTGCAAATCCAATAAAAATGTATTTTTATCCTTTTTTTTTTGTTCAAAAAGAGGGGTACTAACTACTCGATAATAATACAAAATCAACCAATTCCTAATTCATTGAAAGAACCTAGTAGAGATTCGCTAGGATCACGCCCTATAAGATTCGAAGCTTCATGTTTAGCGTTTTTCGCAAGTTGATCCGCTCTCTGATTAAGATTCCGAAGGAGAAAGCTGAAAGTCAAATCACCTGCCTCTTCCGCAATGCGCTTAATCCTAGCTAATATAAGTTTTATGACCCAATTTGATGCTGACATCTGCTTAATATCTTGAATAACTTCAAGGTTATCAGAACAAACTCGTTTCTTGAGATTTGGGTACCTCGTGCTGACGATGGTAGCTTTGAAGGCTGCACAAGCTTCTCGAATGAGTCTCAAGTTGCAGTGAACCGCGTCTTTGAAGTCTCTTTTGAGGGTCTTATCCCTGCTTCTTATCGTGACACCAATACCTGTTGGTTCAAAAGGGTAGTTGAAGGATGCATCAAACTACAATACCAAGTCTTCCTCTGTGGTTTCATTGATTGTCTGTAGGTGCCCCTTTGTGTGTGCTCATTACTTAGATTATTATTAGAATTGGTAGACCAATTAATGTCATGAATTTTCTGCATGAGATTATTAGTAACCCAAATAACATGATCACAGTCAAATTTCACCTCATCGTGAATAGTTTTCATTTTAGCCTTTCGAATGTTCCAAATAGTAATCATAATAAAGTCAGTAACCTTCCTCTTATCCCATCCTTGTTCAGAATAGGAATCTATAGTTTTGAGGAACCAATCTACCAAGATCAGAGATTCATCGAGAGGGACATGGATTTGTAGTGTGGATCCCGCCCAAACAATATAACACAGTTTACAGTTAACCAATAAGTATTCCACCGTATCCACTTTATTAATACAACAAATACAATCTCCAGAATCAGAACAATTTTAAACATAAAGGTTGTTATTCGTAGGAATGCCATTGTTACATGCTTTCCACATAAAAACACGTATTTTGTTTGCCAACCAAGCATGGCGTTTACTTCAACATCCGGACTCCGTGGCAGCAAGAGTCCTTACAGGAATATACATTCCGAACAAGGATTTTCTTGATGTCAAACTTAGATAAAGTAGATCATGGTCATGGGAGAGTATCATGGAAGGGCGCGATTTGCTGATACAACATGGTTTTATCCAGATTGGAACGGGGAGACAACTCGAATTTGGGAGCACATATGGCTACCCTCGAGACTTATCAAAGACAAACTTCTTCACACGACACTGGAAACGGTGGATCAGCTTATGTAGAGCGATGCCGAGCAAAGGGACTAGGAAACTATTGATGAAGTAATACCTACCCCGGTAAAAGGAGAGATTAGCCAGATACCGCTACTCAACAGGGACGATTAGGATACATTTACATGGTCGCATACACATTTGGGTGAATACACCACGAAATTTGGATATCGGATACTCACACGGGAGGCATAACTCAAGGAAGAACAATCATCCGTTCAATCCCAGATGCGAAACTCCTCACTATGGAACAAAATCTGGAAGTCGAACGTACCAAATAAAATTCAAAGTTTCACTTAGAGATCCTGCCAGAACATTTTACCGACAAGCAAAAAATCTCTACGCGCGACACTGTAGCAACGACAAATGGTGCCATTGGTGTGATGAGCAGACTGAAACTAAAACTCATCACATGTTAACATGTTCATTTTGTAAGAAGGTATGGGCGAGGTCGGCTTTACAAATTTGGATCCCGGAAACGGAGCCAGAAAATCTAGGAGAACGGTTCACTAGTATCTATGCAGGAGACGACACGGCACATTGGGATAAAAGAATTGTGGTGGCATACGTTATGTTAACAATGTGGAATATATGGAAAACAAAATGAAATGCATACACGAGAACTTTGCACTGGATATTAAAACGGTTCTATTAGCGACTAATGCAAGTATGAAAGATCTTCTTGGACAAGTTTGGGAGATCTTACCGACTCAAACTGTTCGCAGTCAGACGATTAATTCCAACAATCCTTGGGAACCAATGGAATTAGCAGGAACACGATATATCCTTACCTGTGATTCTACTTTCAAACATAAATCAGAACAAAGCGGTATTTGGATCGTGAAGCGAGACACCAGGACGGGTAACCGACAGGGTTTCTTAAAACCAATTTGGACAGATTCAGCAGCTGAATGGGAGGCTATTGTTGTGCTCGAAGCCGCTAAGATGGTTATGCATGACCGAGGAAAGAGAACGGTTATTTGCTCCGATAACCTTGATTTGATTCAAGGAATAAATTCGCTGCCAGCGACATGGTGGAAAGTCAGTCTATACGTCAAACGGATCCTTGCGTGTGCTGAGGAACATGGTCGTATGTTCTTTAAGCATATTCCAGACGACTGAACGGTATGGCAGACTGAACTGCGGACAACTTTCCAAAAGAAAGACTTATGATTGATAACATATTAATGATACGTACTTCATGAACATAAATGTCTTATTCTTTAGTTGATGAACAATTTGAGTTATGAGAAATATCTCTGGTGTCGCCTAAGGTGTGATATAAAATAAGATAAAAATAAGCCAGAAAACAATGCACTCTCACCCTAGACAAGCACGGTACTGCAAGTATTACATGACGTATGCAAGTTTCAATGATAAGTTGAATTCGTTCTCAGGGACTTAGTGTGTTATACGAATGAGCAGAAATTACGAGTAGAAAGTAATTAATTAAAAGACAGAAAAAATAGAAACGATTGAGAGATTAATGATTAAACTAATGAAATAAAAGACAATAAAATAAAAGATAAGAAATATGAGATGAGAGTATAGCTTAGGTTTTGCTGGTATGCACTAATCCTTCTAATTATTTCTATCAGTTTCTTATTAATAAGGGAGATAATTAGCTCTTAAATACTTAGTCAGGATTCAAAATTCCCTCTCTTAGACCTTGAGAGCGACTAAGGGGGCTACGGACAGACCACGAGGCTGTTTCAAATAGGGTTATCCTACGCTACTAGGTTCCTAAGCAAGCAATTCCAAACATGGTGATAGTGGTTAAAATATACCCTAATGACTATCTAGTTAGAATTAGTGTTGTCAAGACCAATATCGGAGACTAGACGTTATGTGGTGTTTCAATAATTAGACACCCAGCTAAGGTGATCATTTAACTACTATTAAGGTAATCCTATTGGTGTTACCTAAGGTGTGATAAAATAATATTTAATAAACGCAAATAAACACCCTAGGCTGAGCACGGTTCTGCAAGTATACAGGACGTATGCAAGTTCTAATGAATAGGTAAAATTCGTTCCTCAGAGACTACGAAGGTTAGGAAGAACTTATGCAAATATTCAAGTGCAGATACAAAAAGCTAGAATAATAATACGCAAGGAAATAAAAGACTAAAAAGATTTTTATTGGTTTTTAAATAGGAAAATTAAACTAAGAATTTAAAGACAAAAAATTAAATAAGAGAAAAACAGATAGTATGATAGTTTAGCCTGAGTGATTAGCAAGTAATCCCCACTAGTCTTGCCGTTCTAAACATGTAAGGGTGAATCGTGTAGTATTTCAATGTTCGGTTTCAATTGCGCTAGGTAGTTTAAATTAGGGTTTACCTGTGTCAATAAGAACCTAAGCAAACTTTTCCCGCAATTGATTAAATGGCAATACACCAAACCGTGATGACTATATACTTAGGTTGAGTTGTCAGGTCTAAACCTTACACTAGACGCTATGTGTTGTTTCCAATAATTAAATATGCCTTAGCTATTGACTATCTAACTATTATTAGAGTAATCCTACATGGTTGCAATCCGCGAAGAAAATAGATTATAAATCAAACACATAGACAGAGAAATAAAACATGAATTCAATTTAAAACATATAATTCTCGAATTAGATAGATGTCAACCAAAACTAGGGTTCAATCATATATGCTAAAACTCAAGATAAATTTATTTCATTCATACTAAGAAAAGAAAACAATTACAGAACTGAAGGTTGAAGAAGACATAATTGATGCACAACTCCTTCCAGACTTCTCTTCTTGTGTTGTAGCTTCTTCCTGGCCTAAGGACTGGCCAAGGATGATTTTCTTATGATGAGAGGTTGTATTTATAGGGTATATGAAGACCTAATTCGTTTCTTGGAGTATAAGATAGGTATTGGACTCCAAGCCCAACTCAAATTCGTAACCCTAAAATCTAGGAAAGGTAAGATTTTGATGTTGTTTTGTTTTGTCCGTAACTGATTCAATACTTATCCGTTTGACGCGTATGGGTAGTCGAAATTCATCGACTCAGAAAGCTCTTTAACTTTGATGTGGATTATTCTTCCAAATTCCTAGTCAATCTTGAGATATAAGCCCTTTTGTGGTCGTAGCTGTTGGAATTCAGATTTATTTGGCAACTTTATCTTTTCCTTTTTCATAATTCTTGTCTTTATCTCTAATTTTCATGTTTATCCTCTTTCCTTTAACTCTTAGAATTACTTTGGACTCTAATTGATTATCATATATCTTTAAAGCTTCACACTAAATAAATAATTAAACCCAATATGCTCTAAAAATAATAAATAATTAATTCAAGACACAAAATAGGAAAGTGTACTAAATGATGAGAAAATCGGCCTATACTCTAATAAATACACCTAAATTGATGTCTCCAACTAGTATTAAATCATCACAAATGGGGAGACATCACCTATACTCGTGCACTAGCAAGGAAAACAGTCATTAAACCAAAACACTAAAACAAATATATAGATAAGAAGCTAATATCAGATTAAAACATATAATTCCCAAAGAAACTTAGATAGAAAGAAAATAGAATTCATAGATTATACATGATGCAAAAACCCAAGCTATGGGAAAATTAGTTCATACCTGAAGGAAATAAACTAAAAGAAATAATAAAAGATGTCATCTTGCTCTCTTCAATAAATCTAATGATAATAAACCTAAGGACTAATTAATGGGAGGCAAGGATGATTTACAAGTGATATAAGGGTGTATTTATAGGTGTTTAGAAGACCTAAATCGTTTTCTTGAAGGAGAAGGTAAGTTTGTGGTCGTGGGTGGTGAAATTCAGATTTATTTGGCAGCTTTATCTTTCCATACGTTATCTTTTGTTTCCTTATCTCCAATTTCCATGCATATCTTCTTTCCTTATCTCTTAAAATTGACTAGGCATCTAACTAATCTCCATATTTATCTTTAAACCTTCACACTAAATAAATAATTAAACCCAATATGCCCTAAAAATAATAATTCATTAAATCAAGACTAGAAATAGAAAAGTGTAATAATTAATAAGAAAATCGACTAGAAGGACTTTTAAAACACTAAAAATGATGTCTCATCTTAATATTAATTCATCACAAATGAGAAGACATCAATCTCAAAACTCAAATTGTTCTTCAAATTAAAGGTATATATATATATATATATATATATATATATATATATATATATATATATATATATATATATATATCATATTTTATGATGTATTCTTATTGTTTGTTACTTCACAAACAATAAAAAAGAACTAAAATATAAAAATAACAAAATAATTTAGCAAAAAAAACAAAGTTATAAGAAAAATTGCGTAACTCACACTGTTATTCAAATCGAAAGTAAAAAATTATAGATATAAGTTATATATCAGGTATAAGTATAAAAATGTAACAAGAAAAAAATATGAAATAACATAAAATATATCAAAAAGTAAATAGCAAATTGAGTTATGAGAAATTTTTCATAATTCAATATGTTATTTAAGAAGAAGAAGAAAAACACATATATTCATACAACATGATTAACATAAAGATAAAAAATAGATTTGAAACCAAAAAAATGAAACAAAATATACAAAAAAAAATATAACTAACAGTTAATGAAAGCAAAGTATGCATAAAAAAGGTACTAGATATGATATAAAATAAAACTAGAAAATTATAAATGAACCAACATATTAAAATCAATTAATATGGGGTCTGTATACTTTTGGTGGCGGGAGAGTTCTGGTCAGCCAACAACGAAGATGGAGGCCGGTGGGCTTTTCAATACAAGAAGAATCATTGGAGCTTCACCGCCATAACCCGATGTTTGGAGAAAATCGGGTTAACAACCTTAGGGTTTGGACGCAAAGAGTATCTTAGTAACCAAATTGAGGATAACAAGGTCTTAATTACATCTTACAAATTGAAGGTTTCGTTCGGCATACTTAAAGATCTTAATAAATCTGGTAGGAGTCGGCGACGAGAACAACTGAGTGGACACTGCATCGTTGAGAGTCTAAAGGTGTTCGAAGGGGGGAGCGAAAATTATGATTTGGAATTTTGGAGAAGATGGAGTAGTGGCAATATTGATATGTTTTGGATAAGAATTTCGTTTTTGAGTAGTGGAATGGAAGAAACTAGAACGATGGGGCGGAAGGCCAGCTGGCACGCATGCACCGCTCTCTCATCGTTCTCCTCAATGGTGATAAGTATATGGGAGTTTCCAAGACACTTCAACCGATTCATATTCAGTAGTGGATTACACGCGGTGGAAAATAAAAACATAAAAGAAATAAATGGAACCGGAACATTACACCTGGCCCACTATCTCGTTTCTTTCATCATGAAGACCACCGATTCGACTTCTCCTTATATACTCTGCAATCGGATCCTTTCCACTTTACACTTTACTTCTTCATTCTTCAGTATTCTCTTTCTATTCTCACTCTGCTTTCACAGGTATTACAAACCAATGGCAACATACTCCCGTCATGCCTTACCGGTAACATTCTTACATCCTGACGAAGAGGAAGAGCTCGGGGTCATCGAGCTGGACATTAAGGTTCGTCGTGTTGAGAACCTAGACCGGGGAAGAGTGCTGATGGTCCGGGTGATGGGTGACGATAGGGTGAATCTGGCTGGATTTCGGCGTTGGGTTTTCGATCGGTGGCAAGTTCGTGGCAACGTTTCAGTTTCCGAGATTTCTCAGAACTACTTCAAGCTGGAGATTGAAAACCCCAAGGAAAGGGAACGCTTGTGGAACCTCAGACCAGGTATTATGATCGGACAACACGCTGGCTTTACCAAAGGAGATGGCAGCTTCAATGGAACTTTCACCCCATCAAACTACTCTGCTGCATGGATTCAAGTTGGAGGTTTGGCCCATATCCAGAACACGATAGGGACTATTAAGAATATTGCTCGTACATTTACGGATTTGGAGGAAATTGATTTTCCAGAGGATGATTCAGCGGTGGTGCCAGTTCTTCGCTTTCGTGCAAGCTTCAGAGTGGTTGACCCACTTCCACCAGGTAAGTTTTTGAGACAACAAGATGGTATTGGTTGGGTTACTTTTAAATATGAGAATATTGGTCTTTTCTGTTTCGCTTGTGGCAAGCTTGGTCACAAACGGGAGAACTGTGACGAGCCTGCTGATAGGGAAGGGCTTTCAGCGCCAAAACTTCGTCTGGTTACTTGGAGTCCGGAGAATATAATTAAGGACACACTTGAGAATCCGCTGTATGGGGTGAGGAAAAGAGTTGGTGAGTCGTTTCTATCGCACGCCAGCTACTTTAATTGGGATAGAGATGATGAGGGGTCACATCCAAATCCAGCTGATGGTCAAGATAGGGAGATTCGCTCCAAACGTGGTAATGATCGTAGGAGTTTTGGTAGAACTGACATGATGGGGGATAGCTCTGACTCAAGAGGTGACATTGATATGGGTGGAGATCAGGGTGGAAGACAACAGACGCAACTTGAAGACGCTATTCTAGAAGCAAAGAGGAAAGGTACGTTCGTACAACAGGCAGTGAGAACGGTGTTCATCAGTGATGATGAAAATGAAAAATCTAAGACTACGGGTGATACGGCAGGAAGGGGTAAAGAAATGCATTCTCCTGAGAACAAAGGAGAGACTGATACTACTAGTGATACTACCGATTCTGATAAGACTAGCACTGCTCGTTTTAAAGGACTATCTAATGCTGGCGCGAAGAAACGTAGGAATGAGTATATGAGATTTCATACTGTCGCAAATAAAAGGCAGAAAACACAGACTAGTGTATACAGTGTGGAAGGTAACAAACTCAGGAAACTTAGCTTGGAGGAACGTATTGCCCTGCAGGATGTTGACTCAGAAGGTGATTTGGGGAAATTACTGGAAAAAGCTATTGATAAGGATAAACAGGAACAGCGCCAGATTGCTGATGGTGTTGTAGCTGATGGTGTGAACACAGATATAATAGTGAACAATGAGGTGAGGACTGGGATGGCTAATCTTGATCAAACTAAACTTAATGAAGAGCAACAAGGTATTATTTTCAGTGTAGCAGAACAAGGAATGGAACACAATGAGGATCAAGATCATAGGAGCATTCGTGGGAGAGGAGGAGCAAGAATTCGTGGTAGGGCCCGACGTGGAGGTAGGGGAAGAAGAGGTAGCAGCCACCCGGAGATGGCTGCGAACCAGGGATGATTGTGGTATTTTGGAACTGTCAAGGCATCAGGGCACCCTTGACAGTTCAAGTGTTAAAAGCCATGGTTGGGGAGTACAAACCAACTGTGGCTTGTTTTTGTGAAACTATGTTGTTGGAATCTGACGCCAAACTTTTTGTTAGGAACCTAAATTTTGTGAACTATTTTGTGGTGAACCCCCAGGGCAGCCTGAATCACTCTGGGGGGTTTTTGTTGGTTTGGGACTCGCAAGTCTCGGTTTGTATTTTGGACTCTAGCCCCTACTTTATTACTATTAGTATTAATGATAGTTTAAATTCGTATTATTATATGTTTGTCCATGCCCCTAATGCTTACCTTGAACGGCAAGCTTTGTATAACAATATTACAGAGTGGAGAACACGGCACGCAGGTCCAGTTGTGATCATGGGGGATTTCAATGACATTTCCAACAGCAACCAAAGGCTTAGCTGTGCTCCACCTAATCAACAATATATACTAAATTTTAATCTGTTTATTTCTAACAATATGCTTACAGAACTTCACAACTATGGTAGTTTCTTCACTTGGAAAAATAGACAAGATAACTCGAATGTGATCAAATCCAAAATTGATAAAGTTTTCGCATCTACTGAATGGACTGACAAATTCCCAAATGCAACGGTTTTTATCCCACCTGCGGTGGGATCTGATCATTCTCCCCTCGTTCTAATGCCTAGTGGTAAAGGGAAAAGACACGTGAGGCATTTTAGATTCGAAACAAACTGGTGCCTCCACCCCCACTGTCGGGACATTGTTGATAATACATGGAACACTCTGGTGAACAACACGGCTCTCCAGGTGCTAATCCAAAAAAGAGAGATCACGTCCAATGCATTAGCAACATGGGGAAAACTTGAATTCCCAAATAACAAGAGTAAGATCAAAGATCTTGAACGTCAACTAATTGCGAGTTCTAATGCACCTTACTCCCCGCAACAACAAGGGGAGGAAATCTTGATTCGTGAGCAACTCCTACATTACTGGAAAAGGGAGGAGATCTACTGGTCCGATCGAGCTAGAGACCAGTGGATTCGGTTTGGGGATAAAAATACAAAATACTTTTTCGCACTTACGGCCCAAAGACGGAATTGCAACCGAATTGCAGGTGTCCAGAACTCTGACAGGGTCTGGATACAATCGGAGAATGAAATTAAAGACCAATTTAATACCTTTTATTCTAATCTGTTACATGAACAGGAACCTACAGATCTTAATGAAGCATTACGTGACATAACTCCTAAGGTGACAATTGATATGAATAACGCTTTGACTAGAATTCCTGATGCTAATGAAATCAAACAAGCAGCCTTTGACATGAGCCCAAATAAAGCCCCTGGCCCGGATGGCCTTAATGGTAAATTTTTTCAGGAGTATTGGGACATCATTGGTCCTGATATAGTTGATCTTGTGATTGATTTCTTTACCAATAACACATCTCTAACACTTCTGAATGAAACACTGATTACACTGATCCCTAAAGGTGATTGTCAGATAGGGGTGGGGGACTATCGTCCTATCTCATGTGTGAATTTTGTGTACAAGGTGATAGCAAAAATTTTGGCTAATAGGTTACAATCGCTAATCAATGATATTACATCACCTACTCAATCTGCTTTTATTAAAGGACGGGCAATTCAGGACAATATTCTTATAGCTCAAGAAGTGTCCTTCTTTATGAAGCGCAAATTGAAGAACAAAGCTAATTTCGCGGCTATCAAAATTGATATGGCAAAGGCTTATGACCAGGTTCGATGGGATTTTCTCCGCCTGCTTCTTGAGAAGTTGGGGTTTGCTCCCAAGTGGGTCCAATGGATATGGAATTGTATATCTACGGTCACATTTCAACTGAATATTAACGGTGAACGCCAACCACCCTTTAAACCTGGACAAGGCATCCGTCAAGGAGATCCTTTATCACCATTACTTTTCGCCTTACTTACAGAATCAATTATTTCTTTATTGGAAACTAAGGTTGAACACGGGAGCATCAGAGGCATTCAGATGACTCGAAATTGTCCGACTATTTCTCACCTACTTTTTGCAGATGATTCTTTGTTTTTTATCTCTTTAGATGGACAAGATGTGCAGGAATTCAAGGAATGCCTCGAGACTTACTGCCGATGTTCAGGACAGAAGATAAATTACCACAAATCTTCGATATACTTTAGTACACAGACACCGGACGATTTACGTCAGCAGGTGGCAGCAACTCTACAGATTGCTGAGTCACGCGACCTTGGTAAGTACCTCGGTATCCCACTTTGTCATAAGAGATCACGCATGGAAACATTAAACTGGATCGTGGAACGGGTTTTCAACAAAGCCCAGGGGTGGATTGCCAAACTGCTCTCGGAGGGAGGCAAAGAAATACTTATTAAAGCGGTTTTGCAGGCTATCCCGTGTTATGCTATGTCTATTTTCTCTTTTCCTATTGGCTTTTGCAGGAAACTCTCATCTATCATTGCTCGGTTCTGGTGGAACTCGTTGGAGAAACAGAAAATCCATTGGTTGGAATGGGAAAAGATGACTGCGGCCAAGGTGGTAGGGGGCATGGGGTTTCGGGACCTGAAAAGGGCGAATAGGGCTCTCTTGGCCGCTCAGGCTTGGAGAATCCTTAGTAACCCGGATCTTCTGGTCTCTAGAGTTCTGAAAGGGATCTACTATCCACATGGGAGCTTCTTGGATACCAAATTAAGACAAAGCCGGACTTGGTCCTGGGCAAGCCTGATAGAGGGAAGGGATCTACTTGTTCAACATGGTCACATCCAGATTGGTAATGGAGAATCCACCAACATATGGAAACACAAATGGCTACCATCAGGGATTATTAAAGACCAGCCTATGGGCACTAATCTTGAAACTGTTAATCAATTGATGACAAACCAGGGGAATGGATGGGATTGGGCCGTGATCGATAACACCCTCCCCCAGCCCGTCCATGGAGAGATTGCTAGGATCCCTCTCCTTGAACCTGAGGGACAGGATACCTTTATCTGGCCTTTTACTAAATCTGGCATGTATACTACGAAAACAGGGTACAAATTACTATCTCAAATTGCGGTAAGTGGAACGGCTCAGACCTCAGGACAAGCGGAACTGAACAACCCGAAGTTGTGGAATAGAATTTGGAAGTCCAATGTTCCCAACAAAGTGCGATCCTTTAACTGGAAAGCTTGCCGGAACCTTTTACCTACTAAACTGAATCTTTATAAAAGGCATTGTAGTGATAGCAAATACTGTACATGGTGCGAAAACAAGTCAGATACGGTTGTACACATGCTCTTATCTTGTAACTTTGCAAAACAGGTATGGGCTGGGATGGCGATACAGGTACGGATACCGGAAGAGGATCCAGACTCGATAGGTGACTGGCTAACAAAAACTTGTGACTCAATGGACAATACGATCTGGGAAGAGAACACATTAATAGCATGCATACAATTGACACTTTGGAACATCTGGAAGGCAAAAATGAAAATGCTTTATGAACAACTTAATATCCGACCACAACAAATCGTGGTTACTATTCATGCAGGTATGAAGGATCTCTTTGGGGATTCTCGGGACGCCCTACCACCCCCAGCAACTCCTAACACCAGGATACCGGCGGTCAACCCAATGAATGATACTGATTTTGACAATGTTGACTATGTATACACATGCGATGCCTCATTTCTCTCTGCTGATAAGCCTAGTGGTATTGGAATTGTTCAACGAAATACCCTCACAGGCCAACGTGTTACTTTCTCGAAACCCATTTGGACAGACTCAGCGGCGGAAGGGGAAGCTTCAGCTGTACTGGAAGCTTCTATACTTAGCCTGGCTCACCCAGGAGTGAGAACTGTTGTCTGTTCAGACAACCTTGACTTTATTCAAGGCCTGAAGTCGTTGCCAGCTGCATGGTGGAAAGTCCGTCCGTACATCACGCGTATCCATAAGATGATTGAGGTTCATGGAGCACTGGACTTCAAACATCTTCCGCGACGATGGAATGGGCTGGCTGACCGAGCCGCGCGCCTAGCTAGGCAATCGGCACCGAGTCAACTTGACCCCTTGGAGTTGGGGTCGGCATTTATGAGATTAGGAATAGGCTAAGTACGACTCTTTTTTCTGTACTTGCACGTTAGACCAAAAAAAAAAAAATTAAAATCAATTAAAAGTATAAGTTTTGAAATTAAATTTGGTTTATAATTCATTAATAATGATGAAATATAAAATACAAAAAATTTGTTTATAAAATTTTGTGAATTATGAAAATATAAAAAGATTGTTGTGAGTCTGTAATAACTAATAACTTTTCTCTCCGTCTATTTTTTGTCCACCTTTTTGGTATATAAAAATGACAAAAAACATTTAATATATAAATCTGATATTATTTATTGTATTACTTTTTTATTATTTAATTAGGTATAATATTAAAATATAATTAAAAAAGGTCAATTACACATGGGGTTTTAGAGATGATTGTAGTTTCACAAAGAAAGTAGTCAATTCTTCTTTCCTTCTTAGAGTCCAATAAGATATTCATTTTCATAACTACCTTTCTAGTGCATATAAAACAAAACAAAAATAGATTCTTCTCTCTCCTCCATTACCATTACTCTCTCTTCCATTATCATTAATTTCTCTCCTCCTTTATCATTTTTTCTTTCTCCTCCTTCATTAACTATCAATAATTCCAGCTCCGACAACAATCACCGACCACCGCTGGAAAAAATTCTGAGCCTGGAAAAAGTTACTGAGCATAGAAAAATTTACTGAGCATGGAAAAAGTTGATGAGTATCGGAAAAAGTGTTGAGTGTCAGAAAAAATTGCTGAGTATTCGAATTTTTTATTGAGTAAATATACTGAGCATGCTCGTTTACTCAGTATCTTTACTGAGCGTGCTCGTATAATCAGTTACTTTGCTGAGCATTTTAGAGAAAATTTATTGAGATTAGATAATTTTCTTGAATCAAAATTTTTTATATATAAAAAATTAGAGAAAGAACATTAGAATAGTTTATTATAGTCATTCGAAATTGAAGAATAAAAGAAGAGTTGCAACTTTGTTCTTATCATGGTCAAATCAGGAAAAAAACGTTCATCTACATCATCTTCTTGAGCCCAGCAGTCCAATTGAGCCCAAAAACCAATTTCAGTCTACAGAATCCTACCAGCCCAACTAACATTATTCATCATCTTATTTACCAAAAAAACGTCGTTCATCTGCATATTACTGAGCCTGCACAACAGAAAAATTGGGTTCGAGCACTCTTGCCGGACCCACCACCTCGCTTCCACCACCTCGACCCACCACCTCGCTACCATGGATCCAGAGCATCAAGCGCACGAGATCGGAGCATCAACGACCTTCTTCTCTAGTTTGAGCACTCTTGTCGGAGGTTCATTACTTCACCGAAGTTTCACCATTAACAAATCTTCTTCTTGCTGGATGGTGAATGGGCGGAGCGGAGGTCTGGCTGAGCTGGTCTTCACGAACAGAGATCTGTACTGGCATCAACGAACGGCGGCGCTGGCCTCCGTTCAGATCTGGCGGCGCTGGTATCCTATCTTCACCACCACTTCTTGATTCACGGAAGTGCGTTGCTACCAGATCTCCACCACCACTTCGCACCACCACCTCGAACCACCACCACCTGGCTGCCGCCAGATCTCCACCACAAACCAGATGGGGCGTCCGCCGGTGAGAACCAATCGCCGGGATTTGAAAAGCTTGCCATCGCCATTTCAGTAAACCCTAGAGGAGAGTGTTTAGGCTTTTAATTATTTTTTGATAAAAAGTAGTAATAAAAACAAAAAGGCAAGATAGTAATTGGGAAATTGGCTTGTAATGTTAATATATTGTTATGGCCTTTAATAAGAAGAAGCTATAGAGCCGGTCTTGTTAGGTCCCCGGGTGGTGTCTACAAGATCTCTTGGGTAATAATTTCTATTACAAAATGATAAATAATATTGGATATTTTTCTTTAGAAAGTTGGACAAATACAATTGAATAATATAGAATAACAATCCAGAATAAAGCAAAAAATAAAATAAATATATTATGTTTTTTACGAGAAATATATAACAGCGGTGAAGTTTTTTTTTGTCAGAAGAAACAAGTTAACAATAGCTACACATCTGATTAAGAAAAGTAAAAGCGCCTAAGATTGTAAAATCATTCCACTGGTGTAGATTAATATTACGTTTAGTGCATTTAGCAAGTGCATCCGCTGTTCCATTAAACTTCCTGCTAATATGATAAACTTTCTAATCTTTAAATTTGGAAAGCCAGTTCTTCAATTCGGCAACGAGAGGATAAATTTGCCAGCGAAGACCTGAATCTTGATAAATTCCTTGGATAAGTTCAAGGTTGTCGGAGTAGAAGGAAACACTCTGATGATTAAGGAAAGCTGACTTCCTCATAGCAAGGAGAAGAGCCCAACTTTCTCCAATAATCGGGCTCTCAATACGACACCTTTTATTTATCTTTTCTGTAATAGTACCATTTTTATCAACTCCAATAGTTGCGATGCCAGCAGGTTTCCATTCTTTAGAAAAAGAAGCATCACATATCCACAGGAGATCGGAGTCATCCGATATAAGAGGGTTATTAATAACTTCTTCATGACCCCCATTAATCGCTTTAACCCCTTTGACACTGTCCTTTTTAGTCTTTGGCTGAAAATAGTCATTAAGCATATATTTAACCTTATAATTTATGTCTCTAATATTCCACCCAACCTTATAAAAAAATCCTCTCATTTTAGCTTTCCAAATAACCCAACAAGTTATAAAATAGAGGCCGTAATCTCTTTTTTATCCCAACAGTTTATACTGTAAGCTTCAATAGTCTCAAGGAACCAGGTCGAGAAATTATCTTTAAAGCTTTTATCTATCTTAACTTGCATGGTGGCAGGGGCGGAGGCAAGGGGGTGTAGGGGGGTCCATGGCCTCCCCTGAATTTTCTAAAATAAATAAATATAACTAAACATTAAAAAAAAAGTTTATAAGTAAATAATCCCCAAATTTTTGTAAAATCTTCATTCCCCCCCCCCCCCCCCTCCCCCCCCCTAATTTTTAAAATTTATTTTATTAGGTTATAAATTACTTTAATTGTATGATTTTTAATTTTTTTAACATATAATATATATTATTTTTTATTAAAAAAAATTTATAGAGTAATTAATTATAAATAATAATAATAATGAGACTTATATTTTAATATTACAAAATATAGGGACCTATAGTGCAATTTTGCATAATATAAGGACCTATTTTGCAATTTTACATAATATATTGACTTATAAAGAAATTTAAGGTAAAAAAAAAAAATCGAGCCGTTGCCCACGAACCCCCTTAGCCCCCCCCCCTCTTACAAAAATTCCTGCCTTCTCCCCTGCATGGTGGAGTGTTTCCTTCTAACAGCGGTGAAGTGACTATAAAAAATAAAATAAGAAATTTGTGGGGGCATTAATCCAAAGAAAATTTGCCAAACTAAACATCAAGGGATCAAGAGGTTATCCTTTAAGCTAAAGTATATCCTATATAGCATTTTTTTGTATTTATTAGAATTAAATAATATGCTTGAATATAACAGGTAACATGTGACATGGCATACAGATAATTTATACTCTTATACGTAGGTACCTGACGTTACTTTTCAAAGTTCGAAAGAAGAAGTTGGGCATTAGATGAAGCAAACGGATCTTGACGGCGTTAGTCAGTAGTGATGAACCAGCCAGCTGGGACCCACAAAGAACGAGCAAGCCTAAAAGCTACTCTATCGAAATCGAAAGGAAACATGTGGTTCGAAATATATCTCCCTTTCTTTTTCATCTATTTATTGTTTGCTCCGAACAAAAAAAAGAAAAAACTATTTATTGTCTGAGCAAAAAGCATGAAAAGGAATCAACGTTTTTTTATAGTAACAACCCGTTACCGGCGCTTCCAGTGAATCGGCTGGAGTTTTGTCATTTATTAGATGGAGAGAGATGGGTTGCCTTTTGGATTTGAACTTTTTCTTTTATCACATGTTAAAAGATTAAGTAGAGTTAGAATCACTGAGATAAAAAAAGAAAAAGTTAATAAGTACTAATTGGTCATGCTATCTTTTTAGATTAAGGTTTGCTCAGGTAAATTTAGCAAGAACATCCATTATATAATTAAAACTTTCGTTGATGTGATCGATCTTCTAATGTAAAAAACGTGAGAACTATCTTTCAATTTCCATTATAATTAGATAAAGACTCCACTATATATAAAGGAGACTTACAGCAAATTTAGGGATGACAACGGATCGGATATCCTCACAAAATTGCATAACCACATCCACATCCATCAAGAAAAACGATAACCAAATCCGTATCCATTAACCATCGGATTTTAGAATTATTTACCAAATCCGCATCCGCGACGGATGCGGTTTATTCGTGGTTAATCCGTATCCGCAATATTTAAAAAGATCTAAATAAAATAAATTATTAAATACTCTTAAAATTCTAAAACTAGCTACAAAATTATTTGAAGACCATAAAATAATATTAGGCAATATAGTAATAAAATAGATAATAATCAATTAGTTAGTTTATGTATGGAATATAATATTTGATCGATATTATGTATGAAATTTGCATATATAATATTTTTATACACAGTATATATTTTTTATTTTTTATATTTTTATTCGGATTTCGGATTATCCGTCGGATTATTGTAAAAGACCAAATCCTAACGGATAATCCACCGGTTACCTTTTGTGAGAACCAAACCCTCATGGATGCACCATCAGTTTCTAACGGATTTTTTATTGGATCGGATATCCATCGGTTACGGTTAATATTTGAACCATTGCCATCCCTAAGCAATTTCCTTAAATCAAATCAATTTTTTTTTTTTCAAAAAGATACAACTATTCATGAACGTTTATACAATGATTTAAAGAAAATATAAAAATCAGTTAAAGAACCATTCTTTCAAGCAAAGGGGTCGATATTTCATCTTGTACACTTAGTCATAAGGTCTGTGACGTTATTAAGTTTCCTATTAACGAAGTTAACCTTCCAGGAAGGGAACTTCCAAAGTCAGCTCCTCATTTCGGCAATGAACGGGTAAATTTGCCACTGAAGACCTGTGCGTTTAGAAATACCTTGAATCAATTCAAGGTTATCGGAGTAAAAAGAAACACTCTGAAGATTGCAAATAACGGCCTTTCTCATAGCTAAAAGGACCTCCCAATATTCGCCTTCAATAGAACTTCTGATGATAGATCTAGAAACAATCTTATGAGTAACTTTACCTTCCTTGTTAATTGCTATTGAAGCTAAACCTGAAGGTTCATATTCTTTTTTAAAAGAGGCATCACTCATGAAAGTATACTCCGACTCACCCGTTAGTATTGGGTTATCCTCTAAGTTAACTCCATTATCCCCTTTACTCTGCTTTTTATCTCTTTTACCTCGTTCCCCCTCTTCATCATTTTTAGGGCCAAAAAGGTCCTTCATATTCGAATGAATTTTATACAAAATGTCTTTTATTACCCATGGTGTGTTCTCATGAAATCCCTTCATCTTAGCTTTCCATATATTCCATATAATAAGTAAAAAGTAGGCGATAAATTCATTCTGGTCTCATCCGCTTTTCACATACTTTTTACACGTTTCGATTAGCCAATTACCCAATTACCCAATTGGTATTTTTTCTCTTTATCAATATGCATTTGTAACTTTGAATTCGTCCATACCGCCATACTTAACGGACATGTAATAAAAAGATCAAATCAAAATTATTAGAGTAGTATGGATAACTCTAAATATTGAAACGAGATACAGAATTCATGGTTAGGAGAAACGTCTAGGTTTCTCTTTCAATGAGACTTCTAATTAAAATATCTCCTGGTTAATTTATGTCTCATATTGTCACTAATGTCAATATCAATGGCCGCAGTAGGCGGATCTGTTATAAGGTGGGTTTCAGTCCACCCTTGATTTAAAAAAAAAATTAATATCCTTAGAAACCTAGTTCTGCCTTAATTAAGTATATATTTACCCTATTAATAAGGTTTAATCTACTTTTAACTTACAAACATATAAGACTTACTTAATTTCTATCAATTTTTGGTGATTTCTTCTCTAAATTCAAGGTAATTTATTATTTCAATTTTAATATAAATATATAATTTAAGTTTGTATGAAAAAAAAATTAAATTTATGTATCTTTTAGATAATTTAATAATTTGTTTATAATATTTATTTATTATATTAATTAATTAATGTTAAGAAATTAAATTATTTTATTATTATTAATGACGGTTATTTGTTAAATAGATTGTTAAAAATGTTATCGGCCATTTTTTTCTTCAGTAAATTTGCTGCTGAGTTTTTTTTCCTATAAATTTTGCTCTCTTGGCTACAAAGTAAATTGGCTATATACATTATTATGATTCATAATGAATCCGTCATTGTGTATTATGATTAGAGTAATGATATATACCACCTAAAATCATACTACCCATGATGTGGTGTGAATTGATTGGCAATAAATTGTTAATCGAATCAAGAAAATAAATAGATTAACGATTTATAATCAAGCAATTCAAGCCACGTCAAGAGTAGTATACCTAGATGGTGTAAATTTAAATGGTATATATCATTACTCATATGATTATTACTAAAAAGATCTTGATAATTAAGTATGACAGTAAAATTCTTGTACATATTAAAATATAGGTTACATAAAGAAAACTGTAATATTGATAAAAGTAAATATTGTTTATTTTAAAAATATATAAAATTTTGTTAATATGTTAATTGTTAGATTTTTTACAAAATTAATTAATTTAATTTTTTTATTTTATTTATTAATAAGAGTTGTTACTATAAAAAATAATTAATAATTTTATGTCTTTTTTGGTTAAATACCCCAAAGTAATTTTTTTAAGAGCAATTGTAAATCTATCCTGTTTTGCGATCTTGGATTTTCCACTGTCTACTAGTTCCCAATCCTTGCTATATAGAATATACACCTCATGCAAGAGCTTTTAAGGGGGTACAACAATCAAAGTAGCTCCTCGAGATGCACTATTAAGATCGATTTTCGAAAGACGTACGATTCAATCTCTTGGGAATTCCTTCATCAGGTATTAAAGGGATTAAATTTTCTGGAAAATTTGTGAATTGGATAATGGCTTGTGTTTCATCTCCTTTCTATTCGGTTACTATAAATGGAGAAATTCATGGATTTTTTAAAGGCTAAAAAGGATTAAGATAAGGTGACCCTATTTCCCCTTATCTTTTTATCCTTTGTCTTTAATACTTCTCTAGGCTTTTAAAGAAAAATACGAGTATTGATTTTAAGTATCATCCTAAATGTGAGAAACAAAAGGTTACACATCTAGCCTTTGCGGATATTTTAATGCTACTTTCAAAAGGAGACAAGGAGTCGATAAAAATTCTTATGGATAGCTTAAATAGTTTTGGGGATTGTTCGGGACTTCGATTAAATGTTGAAAAGTCTAATATTTATTATATTGGGGTATCGAATGATGATATTGAAAATGGCGTGACACCTACACTCTTGGAAAGAGGTGTCATGCCTTTCTGTTATCTAGGGGTCCCACTTGGCTCATCCGTTTTGCTTTCAATAGATTATAAACCTCTTTTTGATAAGTTGGAGGGTTATGTGAGGTCTTGGAGACCTTCATCTCTTTCTTTTGTCGGGAGATTGGAATTAATTAGATCGGTTCTCCAAGGAGTTATTTGTTTTTGATTTTGTATTTTTTCGATTCTGATTGGTGTTCGAGATCATGTGATTAGCATATGCCGGAATTTTTATTGAGAAAATAAACCTCCTCAAGTTAGTTGGAGTAAAATTTGTATACCAAAAGATGAAGGTGGACTTAGGTCAAAAAATTAGAAGCATGGAATAAAGCATTACTAATAAAAATGCTTTTGAAAATTGTGGAAAATAAGGATTCACTATGGAATAAATGGATACATGGAGAATATTTGCAAGTTCGTGGATTTTGGGATTGGAAACCGAGAAAGGGTGATTCTCTTTTATTGAAAAATGTTTGGGAGTTAAAGGATGTTATTTGTGGGTCCTTAAGAGTGGAAGACCGGGAGAGTATTTTGGCTTTGTGGTTTTCCTTGAGAAATACGAGTCACGTTACACTTGGGATATCGAGTAAGGAATTTTATTCTTTACATAAAAACCTTATGATTTATTCTGTCGAAAATATTATGTTAAACCTTGAGCGAATATTATTTGGTACTCGTGTATATTTCCTAAACATGCATTATTGTATGGATGGCTTTGCAAGAGAGGCTTAAAACAAAGGATCATATTACTTATTTGGAGTTGGATCCTCTTTGTAATTTATCTGGAGAAGATTTCGAGTCAAACAAGCATCTCTTTTTTTATTGTACTTATTCGAGGGCTATTTGGTTGGAGATAAAGTCTTGGTTAGGATTGGAAAATGAGATGAACACGCTACTAAGTGCTTTGAAATGGCTCAAAAAACTTAAAACTAGAGAAAATTGGAGGAGAAAAGCATGGAAAATTGGTTTTGGAGCTACCGTGTATTGTATTCGGAAAACGAGAAATCACCTAGCTAGAAGAGGTGATTCTTCATTTAGAGAAACATTTATCAAGGAAATTAAGTGGTGCATCTTTTCCATTTTATTTTCCTTGTCCTCGTTATTCGTTTTTAGATGATGATAGGCGATTAGCTTGTATTAGCATTAGTATGAGGTAATCGTTTTAGTTTTTTAGTTGTTATTTTTAGTCTTTTAAGTTAGGTACATGACTCTCTTGTATATAGTGTACATTTTTTTATTCATACAACCGTTTACATACCAAAAAAAAAAATGCATCACCATGATTGGATCAGTTTGAACTTCAGAACTGCATTATGATTTATTGAGCATCCTTATCTCATATGCTTACGCGTTTTTTGACATCATGCAATAAATGATTCAAAAACTTTGCCTGAAACCTTTTTTTGTCAAACCTTTGACTGGAATTTGGATGATGCGTGCCCAAAAAAAAAAAAAAAAAATTGGATGATGACATTCCCGCGTTAGCCAAATTTGGACAGTTATATTTGAACAAAAAAAAAAAAAAAATTGGACATTTACTTTTTATTTTTCATTACATCTTAGGTAAAAAAAAATAACTATTAAAATAAACTCTTACTAAAAACCTTTATGAGGGGATTAAACTAACTCTTTGAGTAATACTCTTATCTTTTATTATATACATTTTCATAAACCTTTCGGCTATATAGAATCGAATCTTCTTTGCGCGATATACGTTTTTCTTGGCAAGCAATTGACATACAAGCTTGCTTCACGATAAACATATAAAAAGCTCAAAACCCTCGTAAGTATCAAGAACTTCTCTATACGAAGTGATTACCGCATTAAAATGACCCATAGTAGTATTCCGACCGTCCTTCACTAGGGTGTGTAATTCCAACGAGTTTGTCTCAATGTATAACGTCTTATAACCATGTCCAAATGTCATGTGTAATTCAAAATGCAACGCAAATAGCTCAGATTGAAAATTCAAAGTTCTGTCGTTGATGTCTATCCTTTTATGATAGATTTTGAGATTTATGAGACATCATGTAGGTGGATTTATGAAATTTAATGTGGGATTAAACCTGGTATTTGACATGTTTTGAGTGGTTTAGCCAATTTCAGAGATAAATGTGTTTTTGGAGCAATTTAAGATGATTTGTGTGCTAAGTGGGCAACTCCTAGAGACATGGATGATACAAAACCTCGAGATGAAGTTAGGAAGTCGAAAATTCGAGGAAATATCCAAGTCAAGTCACAAAAGAGCCAAAAGTTTCATGAGAAGTTCAACAAAAATTGCCGGTGTCTCCACCAACTTTGAAAATTCACAACAAATAGTTGATGAGAATTCTGATCATGATACTAGGAGATATCTCTTGGAGTTTAGATCCCAAGAAAAGAAATGATTTGCAAATCGAAGATAAGTTGAAGAATTTATGAGTGTTTTCCTATGAAAATACAAGTTTTCCATAATATACAAAGTGCCCATTTAGCCACTTTTGACTAACTTAAGTTGACCCGATTGGCGGGATCCATTTTTGTGGACTATATATATATATATAGTGCTATCCTCCGAGGTATGGTATAAAATCAACCACTCGACAGATGAAAACTCGCAAGTACGAGTAGTCACAAGTAATATAGTTGATAAGTAAGTTCGTCTCCATAGGGATTAAAGAGTTCATGCGTAACTTTAGTTTTTTCTTAGAGATTCGTTGAGCTGAAAAGACTAAACATAAAGATTTTATATAGTTTTACGATTAAGAACTATTAAACTAAGAATGTAAAGAACTAATATTAATCTAAGAAAATAACTATAAAGGTTTTGAGAATAATGGATAAAGTTTAGCTCGAGAAACTTGTAATCCCCACTAACCATGGCTTGGACTTACTTGTAGTTTAAGGAAAAACATGATGTTGTTGCTAACCAGTATTCAATAGTACACCCCTAGTCTCTCCTAAGTAAGTAGGGTTTCTATTTAATAGTAGGAACCTCTCTCGAGTGAACCTACAATATTATCTAATGACTAAGACTATTTTACCCTCTCATGATTACCTAGTTTGTTTAGATCTTCTGCTTTTTCAACTGCAAAAGGTGTAATTATCCTAGTTCCACTACTAGACCCCCCTCCGGAATAGCTAAAAATTCCTATATACGCCATCCCCATACAAGAATTTAAGCCTAAGGATAATTACAACAACAATTTATGTTTTATATAAATACATACAATCAACCCTGATTAATAGTTTGGGTTCATTCCCAAGCATCTCAAGCTACTAGAGAGTTTAGTCCAATTTGAAGAAAATAAAACAAATAAGAAATAGTCATAATTAAGCTAAGAATAAAAAATAGGAAAAATTACACTAATTGTGATAACAAAGATATGAAATTAGGTGTTATAAATAAACTCCTTGATTCTTTCCCTTTCTCCCAACGCTTATAGCTTAAAATTATGATAAGTGTTATATTTTGCTGTTGAAAACTATTATATGTAGCCTGCAGAAAACGTCTGGCACAAGCTGCGACTACTTAAATGAGTCAAAGTGGTCAATTTACTTTTTGTGAACCTGGACAACTTTGGGTCTTCATAACAAAAAACCTATAACCTCTTCATCTCAACTCCAAATTGTTCTCTGTTTATTCTCACACACTCTAAAGTCTAATAGATACCTTGATGGAAATTTTAATAATTAGATTTGTCACCAATTAATGGTTATGATATTTCAAAGTTGATATAAGCAATTTGTTGACACATTTTGTCGAGCTTCTGGTGAACTTTTGACTCTTTTGTGACTTGACTCAGGTTTCTTATTAGCTTTTCAAATTTTTTGCATCATCTTGGGATCTAATATCATTCATGGTCCTAGGAGCTACACACTTAACACATAATCACCTCAAAATGCTCCAAAATAAGTATATACCCAAGAATCAACCAATAACTCAAAACATAGGAATAAATCACCCATTAAAAAAATAAAAAACCTACAAATGATGTATCAAGAGTATATTAATCTATCATAAAAGGTGAGACATCAATACCCCCAACTTCCGACAAAATAAGCACAAAACTAAGGTCTCCCGTCCAAAATTTCACACGGGCAAGTGAGTAATAATCCTCAAAAACAATATACAACAAATCTTATGAAATATTAATCAAGAATAATCTATACATATACTATTTATAAATTATAAACATATTGAAGTTCCAAGATATATTATCTTAACAATGCAAAAAAGGATACTTAAAAACTTAGCTCGAAGTGGTGGCTATATGTTGATCCTCAATTCTTATAAGGTGTCTAATGGTCTATTTACTTGCTTCCTTTCTTCTCATTTCTCACTTAATCACACATCTAAGAATTTCAAGATCTTTTTAGTTATAACCTGGCTTAAGGTTGGTATGATACATTCAGACAATTTTAGAGTGATCTTTTAGATCTGTCCTCACTTAACCAAGTAACTTACCACCTAAGAGCTTGACTTTACTCTCATAGACCTGACCACTCATCCCCTTTCGATGTATTAAATTTCCATCCCTAATTCCCAAAACAAACTTCTTTTTGATGTTTAACTAATTCACTTGCAATATTTTTTTATTTTACTTTATATTATTATTTTTTCAAGTCAAACATGAATCTTTGTTTTGATGGAAGATTTCACGTTGACTTCTTTTTCATTCAATTTTTCACGTTTTTTTCTTATCTTTTTTTTCAATCTCTTTCTTTTCTTTTCTCGAATCCCGGTGATGTATCACCTTTTGTCATCATTTTATAGGGTTTTAGTGCATACTTGTGGGATTCATCCCTTATATTTGTTATGTCTCTGTTTAATGGTCTGGTCTTGGTTTTTTATATATTTGGAGATTTTTTTTAGGTAATTTGTGTGTTAAGTGTGTAAATACTAGATACATGGATGATATTGGAACCTAAGATGAAGACATGAGGTCAAAAAGTGAAAAAGAAACCTCAGTCAAGGCACAAAAGGAGCCAAGAAGTCCAATTAAAGCTCACAAAGAACTCTTGACAGAATGCTTCTATCAACTTGCAAAAATCATAACAAATAATTGGTAGTGAATTCTCTAATAAAATTTAACACACAAGGTATTCATTAGAGCCTAGTACACACGGTGTAAATGCATCTAATTTTGAGTTGAGACACGAAAGTTATGTCAATTTTACTGAAGATACCTGAAGCAGTCCAAATTTATAAGAGTCTAATGGGCCACTTAAGACTCACTTAAGTTGGCCCCAATGAGTTAAAACTTTTTCCTATATATACTCATTAGACTAGAAAAACATAACACTTATCATTATTAGAGAGTGAAGGAAGGCTTGGAGCAAGGGCAAGAGGCAAGGAGTTAAAAAACAATACTTATTTCCTTAATTAGTGCAATTCTTCCTTAAACTACGTCTTTTCTTATTTTTATTTTTTTCTCTTACAGTATGAGCTATAGTCGTATAACTTGAGAATTGTAAGGGAATAAATCCTAGATCATGATTTATTTATTTTATATTAATTTTGGATTTTAGGTTTTAATGAGTTGTGTTATTTCCATTAAATATGAATTTGTTAATTGTGTGAGCCTATTTATTTGATCAATTAATAGGTTACTATAGAAACTTGACTATCATCCGACATGGGGGTTGGGTTGTGAAGCATAGTTTATATTTGTTTGATGTGGCTTAGTAAATTGAGAGGTCTTGATTAATTAAATAGCCAACAGAGTTAGAGCCTATTCGTCAAAATACTTGGTAAAATCACTCGACAAATATCGTTAGACTACAAGGGAAGCCCCATATATCTGACGGGAATTCAAGAAGATAGTTGAATCACGGTTAGTGGTTAAATACCAATTTTCCCTTAGAATAAGAAAAACATAAATTGTGTTTAGCGGGGATTACTAACAATTCTCAAGTTAATCTCTCCCCATTCTTAAAATAAGTTCCTTAGTTTAATTTGATTTTAGTTAATTCTTTGTTTTTATTTCATATTAATATTAGCTTCTGATGTCTCCTCATTTGTGATAATAAAATATACTTCTGAGACATCATTTTAGGCTTATTTATTAGTTTATAGGTTGATTTTAGCTTAGTTTAGTGCACTTTCCTATTTTGAGTCTTGATTTAGGAACATAATATTTTTAGAGCATATTGGGTTTAATTGTTTATTTCGTGTGAAGCTTTAAAGATAATTATGGAGATTAATTAGAGTCCAAGTCAAAGACAACAACTTATGAAAAGAGATTTACATGGTAATTGGAGATAAAGGAAACAAAGGCTAAAAACATGGAAAAGGAAAAGCTGCCTAATCTGAATTTCTGCAGCACACGCCTAAAAAAGTGGTAATTACTCCTACAAGGATGCCGATTTTGGAAGATTCCTTTCATAGGGACATGGATAATTCTGTTACTATTCTTTTGGTATCTTATGGAGCTCAAACCGACCAATAACGAAGAAGATATGCCCAAAACGGTCCAGCAGTGTTTATCTTTATTTCCTTCCGAATTTGAGTCGGGCTTGGAGTCTATTACTTGGCCTTATCTCCAAGAAACGAATTAGGTCAACCTATACACTATAAATACAGCCTCTTAACACTCTTAAATCATCCTTGGTGAAACCTTAAACCAAGAGGAAGCTTACAACACAAGAGAGAAGTCTGGAAGGAGCTGTTCATCATTATGTCTTCTTCTACCTTTAAATTTGTAATTTCTTTCTTTTCTTTCATGAACTAAATTTCTTTAGCTTAAGTTTTTAGCATATATGTATGAACCCTAGTTTTGATTGACATCTATCTAATTTGGGAACTTAATGTTTTAAATTGAATTATAGTTTTTATTCTCTGTTTATGTGTTTAGATTTATATTCTGTGTTCTTGTGGACGGCCGCCATATAGAATTACCATCTAGTAATTAGGTCACCATTGACAACGGTGTTTAATTGCATGTTTAGCACATAACGTCTAGTATTAGGTCTGATCTGACAACCCAACCTAGCTAGATAATCACTATGGTTTAGTTCTTGTGACTATTTACCAATTACAGGAAAAGTTTGCTTAGGAAGCCTTATTGACACAGGTAAATCCTATTTGAAACTACCGATAGCGAATTGGGACCGATTAGGGAAATACTACATAATTCACCCTTACATGTTTAGAACGGCAAAACTAGTGGGGATTACATGCTAATAACTTGAGCTATATTCTCATATCACTTCTCTTTCATATTTATTTTCCGTCTTTTAATTCTTAGTTTTAATTTAGTTAATTATTTTATCAAATCCATCTTTGTTTGTCTTTACTTTTATTTGCCTTTAGTTGTTCTAGCTTTAATTTATTGCACATGATTATTGCATAAGATTCCTCTAACCTTCGTAGTCTCTGCGGAACGAATCTTAATCTTTTAACTAAAACTTGCATACGATCTGTATACTTGCAGAACCGTGTAGCTTTAGGGTGTTATTTTCACGTTAATTATATCTTATTTTATCACACCCTAGGCCCCACCAAGTTTTTGGCGCCGCTGCCGGGGACTACATCGTTAGTCCTTGTGCATATATCTTGTGCTTTTATTTTTAGTTAGTTCTATTTTACGCTTTTGTCTTTTAGTTTTTGTTTTTCAGATTTAGTTACAGATGGAATCCATCGAGTTTAGAGTGGAGCCACGAGGGATTCGCGCTCCAGAAATCAAAGCCGCAAAATTTAAACCTGATCCAGGGATGCTAATTCAGTTTGCAACTCATGGATTATTCAGCGGTGTTGCACATCAAGATCCGATCCGATATATTCAGAAATTCATGCAAATCTGTGACGCTTCTATCGTAAGAGGAGTTACTAGGGAGCAAGTGTATTACGTGATGTTCCAGTTCTTCTTGACCGGATGTGCAAGCGATTGGTATGATTCCCAATACCCTCATGTTATTCCAGATTGGGACAAGCTTCAAGCAAGATTCCTAGACCGTTTCTATCCGGTTAGTAGACGTTTAAAAGATATGTTGGAGCTTGAGCAATTTATACAGGAAGACAGAGAGAGTTTGGGTGAAGCATGGTTACGATTTACAGAAAAGAAGGCGCGATGTCCCTATCATAGATCATCGCCAGAATATTATTTAACCTTTTTTTATGGAGGCCTTAATGATAAATCAAGAGAGAAAGCAGATTCGTTAGGAAACGCAGGTTTTGTGTTGCTAGATCCTGAAGAAGTTGAGTTGGGGATGGAAACAATTCTTGAGAACGAGAGAAGTTGGCCAAAGAGATCAGAAAAAGAGAACACTTCAGAATCTCTGAAGCTTAAATAATTGGTTAAACAACTCGAAGAACTACAAGAACAAGCCCGAACAATTACTCAGGTGAATACGGTACGCACAATTCCTTCATGTCCTGGTTGTGGATCAAGAAATCACGTGTGGGAAGGGTGTATGAATAATCCAGCAGTAGCTTCCGTACATATCCTCAAGATAACTATTATTCTAATGGTTATACTAATCCTCAAGAAATCTACACTAATTATCAACAACCTCCACAACAAAAGAGTTGGGTCAGAAAATAAGAAACTTATCATCAACCCCAATCTTATAATCCACCACAACCTATTCTAGAAAAAGGCACCCATTGTTGAGAAAGCTTGTCAAGAACCAAAGAAAGATCCACCTAAACAATCAACGCAACTAGCAAAGAAGGAACTAATCCCAAGCTTGAAGTTGAGTATGGCTAAATTAATGCAAGCAGCTGAGAAAATGAGTCATAGCCAACAGAAAGTTCGAACCCAACAGAAGATTATCAAGCAACTAGAGCATACTATATCACATCTGGCGAGTACATTATAAAATCGGCCAAAAGGGCAACTCCCAAGTGATACTATTGCTCCTAGAGATGATTCTTGCCATGCAGTTGAATTGCAAAGTGGAAAACAACTACCTCCACCAAGACCAGAATTAGAACCAATCCCTATTCCAGAACAGAGGGTGGAAGAAACAATCAAAGATACAGTAGAGGAGGTAGTTAAACCAAAGAGTGTCCAAGCCGAGACACCTGAAAAGACAAGAAACCCAGTGGAAATTAATACGCGCCCTCCACCTCCATACCCTTCACGTGTCAGAAAGAAGGACAATGACCTGGAATTCAAGAAGTTAGATGACATGGTGAGCAAGGTTGAGATTAAAATGCCGTTTGTTGAAGCTATCAAAAGAATGCCGAAATATCTAAAATTCATGAAGGACATTCTTTCGAACAAACAAAGTATAGAAACCGGGGATATGAGTGGATCACCAGAGGGGTGTTATGCTATCAAGTTACCACCAGAAGAGCCCCTTCCCACGAAATTTTGGATGGAACCATCCATACTTATGAAGAATCGAGCTGAAAAGTTCGTGGGAATCAAAGGAAAGGGGTGGAAATTTCGTCATTATTAATCAAATTAATTTTAGTTGAACGAGTTGGAGGAGTTTCGTTATCTTGCCTATGAAAATTCACACCTCTATAAAGAGAAAACAAAGCGATGGCATGATAAACGGCTCCGTCCAAAGCATTTCGAGAGAGGACAAAAAGTTTTATTATACAACTCTCGATTTTCGAACTACCCAGGAAAGCTTGAATCCCGTTGGGGAGGACCTTACATTGTTACGAAAGTCACACCTCATGGAGCAATTGAAATTGAAAATCCAACCGAGCAACGGACATTCATGGTGAATGGCCAGCGTTTGAAGAGATACCATGATAGTGAGGACTTTGGGCGAGAGGAGACAATCCATCTCGTTGAATGCGCTTAACCTGAGGTACACGTCTAACTCAAAGACGTTAAACAAAAGTGCTCTTGGGAGACACCCCTTGTTTTAATTGATGTTTAGATTAGTTTTATTGCTTTGTAGTGTATAATATTAAGTTAGTGTATATTTTAATTGTGTTTACAAGCTAATAGGAGAGAAAGGTAGTGTGCTATTGTGCAGGAAATGAGTTTGGAGTCAAAAGGAAAAAGCTGGAAAAATTCTAGGACTGGCGCGGACTACCCCCGCGGACTACCCATGTACCGCAGGGATGTACCGTGCCCAGAAAACCCGTACCACGGGTCGAGTACCACGGGTTTTATCCAGAAGCGAGAAAAAGAAGACCTGATGACTGCGGTGCACCACACCCCTGGTCCGCACGCACAAAACACGTGCCACGGGTTTTTTGACGGAGATGGCACGGACTACCCATGCACCGCACCCCTATACCGCAGGCACAAAACACGTGCCACGGAGTGCTAGCACGGGTGTAAGGCAGAAGCTAAAAATCCCAACAGCTGTTGCGCACGGACTACCCCTACGGACTACCCCTGCACCGCAGGGATGTACCGCGCCAGGCGATCTGTGAGAGTTTGTTTCCTAATCAACTTCTTACCTTAACAAGATAAACCCTAGCCTCACCCATACGAATTTTTCAGATCCAAACCCTATATAAACACTTTAAAGCTTGTGCAGACCTTTACAACTAACACAACAACTCATCAAATCCTCTCCTCCATCTTCTATAAACACAATCTCTTCATCAAATTCATCACACTACACCATTAAAACACCATCAAATTCATCAAGCTTTAAAGATTCTTCCAAAGATCCATCAAGAAACCTTTCTCTTTCATCAATTCCAAGAAACAACATCAAGCTAAACCAAATTTTCCTTAAACTTTTAATCCATCCTTGGTATAACTTGAGTTGTGGGTAAATCAAGCATGACTAACAGATCTGAAGTTATGGAATACAAGAGAAAGTGCTCAATCCTTGGGAAGAATAAGAAATTGCCTGGGGCCACCATTGAAAAACCCATCAATCTTGATGAGGTTACTGAAGAATCAAAAGAAAAGGCACCAGCACAACCACTACCAAAGAAGTTAACTGCTAAAATGTCCATACCATCAAGGAGGCCTTTGAAGAAAATAAAAATCCAAGACCAAGGTTCTTCTACCTCTTCCTCTGAAATTGTTTATGATCTTCCTCCTTGGGCTCTCAAGTTACAGGACAAAATAGAAAGATTACGAGAAGATAACAGAGAACTCTGGACAAAAGTCATACAGATGGAATCACATATAGAAGATTTGACCTTGACAAGGGATATTGATAGTTATACCGATCCTTCAGCTTCAGATGAGGAGGATGATATGATGGATCTCTATGGCCAGCCAGGTAGGTCATTCAAATTTTTCTTAATAGCTTGTATGCATTAGGTAGTTTAGTTAGTTTTATTTTAAATTTTATTCCATTCTTGAGTCTTTTTCGAGTCGTGGGGACACGACTCACTTTTGAGTTGGGGGTGGGGATTCGTTGTCCTCATCTTCTTTTTTGTTTTTGCATAAAATTTAAATTTTTTTAGGTTGAATTAAGGCATAGAATATCTTGAATGTACCTATTTGAGCATGATTTTATTGGGTCAATGATAGTAAGTCGTATGTTTTTGAAAGATGCAACAAAATTGTTTAGGATGCATGTATGAAAACAGGAAATAAAGGATAGAAAAGTTAATGAGCAATGCTAAGAATTCACGCTGAAACTTAGGAATAGTTATTTGGTGTGTAGAACGTGAGGTTTAAAATTAGTTGAAAACCCACTTGTCTATGAACTAATAATGAAAACGTAACGAAATCCGGTAGTTAGAAAAATGAATAAGGCAGTTCTCTCATGTAAAAACACTTGAAGCCTTTATACTTTCTCACCCTTTTATTTGATATTTGTTATTATTTATCCTTCTCAGCCCATCTGAGCCTTTCTAAAGCCTTGTATTGAACTACATTATAATCCATACCCTTAGTTTGTAGGACTTATCTATATGACCCGCACTCGAATCGCAAAACCTGAGACAACTCGTTTTAGAGCTTGAGTTTGAGGTGGTGGGTTTCATTATTTGGGAACATTGGGTTTTGGGAATTATATTTGTGATTTTATTGATGATGAAATTGTTGTTATTGTAACCCTTTGTCGGGGTAATAGTGAATGGAAAAGAAGCTACGAGCTAAATTTGCCAACAAGGGCATAAAAAGAAAGAATATATATATGAAAAATAGCGTGATATCTCGAACATCAAAAAGAGAATCATAGCTATACAAAATAAAAATTGATATGAAAGGAATATATATTCAGACCGGCAAAGTGGATTTTATGTCATCAAAGGTTTTAAATTGGGATTTATTGGGGATGCACATCAAAAGCATCAAAAATTGGGTTGAGTGAGAACATCTTAAAGTGAAACTCAAGCTCTAGGGCGATTCGTTGATGGCTAGTGAGGAGAGAGCCAAAAGCTCACTTTTCATTATCCAAATATATCATACCGTCCCTAAGCCAAGTTATAACCCAAGACCTTAGGATTTCTAGCTACTTGGTGGAGAAACAATTGAGCTATTAGGTAGTAGGTAAGTGGACCATTGGATGCTATATTAGGACCTATGAACAACCTATAGCCATTAACATGAACTAAGCTATCATCCTCTCCTTCTGGCATTGCGAAATTAATCTGGACTTGAATTTTTGGATTTTTGATTTTGTGTATATTAAGCATACTTGTGCATTATTTCTTGAGCATTACTACATAAGACTTTTTAGTTGTTATGCTCTAGGATCATTCATTATGTTCTGTTCTTATTATCCTCCTACTTCTTCTTCTTGTTTATATGACTACCCTACTGTTCTTTACTTTTATTGTATCGGGACGATACAACTTTGAGTTGGGGGTCTTGATGTCTCCTCATTTGTGATAATATAATATAATTCTGAGACATCATTTTAGGCTTATTTATTAGTTTATAGGTTGAATTGAGCGTAGTTTAGTGCACTTTCCTATTTTGAGTCTTGATTTAGTAACATAATATTTTTAGAGCATATTGGGTTTAATTGTTTATTTAGTGTGAAGCTTTAAAGATAACTATGGAGATTAATTAGAGTCCAAGTCAAAGACTACAAGATATGGAAAGAGATATGCATGGTAATTGGAGATAGAAGGAAACAGAGTTCAATTAGGAAAAGGAAAAGCTGCCTAAATCTGAATTTCTGCAGCACACGCCTAAAGAAGTGGAAATTACTCCTACAAGGAAGCCGATTTTGGTAAATTTCTTTCATAAGGACATAGATAATTCTGTGACTATTCTTTTGGTATATTATGGAGCTCAAACCGACCAATAACGAAGAAGATATTCCCAAAACGGTCCAGCAGTGTTTATCTTTATTTCCTTACGAATTTGAGTTGGGCTTGGAGTCTATTACTTGGCCTTTCCTCCAAGAAACGAATTAGGTCAACCTATACACTATAAATACAGCCTCTTAACACTCTTAAATCATCCTTGGCCAGACCCTAAGGCCAAGAGGAAGCTGCAACACAAGAGAAGAAGTCTGGAAGGAGCTGTGCATCAATCATGTCTCCTTCAACCTCTTATTCTGTAATTCTTTTCTTTTCTCTTATTAGTATGAATAAATTCTTTTTAGCTTGAGTTTTAGCATGAACCCTAGTTTTGATTGACATCTATCTAATTTGGGAATTCTATGTTTTAAATTGAATTATAGTTTTTATTCATTGTTTATGTGTTTGGATTTATATTCTGTGTTCTTGTGGAACCTAGGCCATATAGAATTACCATCTAGTAGTTAGGTCACCATTGACAACGGTGTTTAATTACATGTTTAGCACATAACGTATAGTATTCAGTTTAGATCTGACAAATCAACCTATCTAGATAATCACTATGGTTTAGTTCTTGTGACTATTTACCAATTACAGGAAAAGTTTGCTTAGGAAGCCTTATTGACACAGGTAAATCCTATTTGAAACCACCGATAGCGAATTGGAACCTATTATTGAAATACTACATAATTCATCCTTGCATGTTTAGAACGGCAAAACTAGTGGGGATTACATGCTAATTACTCAAGCTAACTTTCATACTATCTTCTTTTCTTTTCTTTAAATTAGTTTCTGTCTTTAGTTTATTAGTTTAGTTTTATTATTTAAAAACCAAACAAATATTTGTCTATCTCTTCTTCCTACTAGCGTATTATCTTTTCTATCTTTAATATCTGCACTTGAATAATTTGCATAAGTTCTTCTTAACCTTCGTAGTCCCTGAGGAACGAATCTTACTTATTCATTAAAACTTGCATACGATCTGTATACTTGCAGAACCGTGCTAGCTTAGGGTGTTTATTTGCATCTAAATTATATCATCTTTTTATCACACGTTAGGCCACACCAAGTTTTTGGCGCCGCTGCCAGGGACTACATCGTTAGTCCTTGTGCAATTATCTTGTGCTTTATTTTAGTTAGTTCTATTTTACGCTTTTCTTTTTAGTTTTTGTTTTACAGATTTTTTATTTTGGCAAAAGCAAATTTAGTAGGAGATAAAGGTTCCGTGTTATTAGATCCTGAAGAAGCTAATACATGATGGAATCTCTAAAGCTCAAGGAGTTAAACCAACAACTTGAGGAATTACGAGAACAATCACGAAAACTAGCTAAGAGGAATCTAGTACATACCTTACCTTCATGTCCTAGTTGTGGAGCAAGAGATCACTCGTGGGAATATTGCATAAATAATCCAGCCTCAATTTCCTTCATGCCTTATCAAAGAGACCATTATTATGATGGTTATTATCAATCCCAAGGAAATTACGCTGATTATCAGCCCCCACAGAATTACAATTGGGTCGGAGATCAACAGACTTATTATCATAATAACCATTATCATGATGATTATTATCAACCACGACCACAATCGTACTATCCTCCACAACCTATCTATCAAGAAACACCGATTTATAATGAAGCTTATCAAGAACCACCTCCTTATTTAATGCAGCAAACCGTACAAGAACAACCTTCGAGTTCGAATTCAACCATGGCTAAGATAATGAACCTAATTGAAGATATGGAGATTAGCCAGCAAGAATTCCAAAACTCACAGAATGCGCTTCAGAAGATGGAGCAGGCAGTGTCACAAATGGTGAATAAACTTCAAACCTTTGCAGAAGGGCAACTCCGAAGTGATACTAGTGCTCCAGAAAACAAAGTTTGTCATGCAGTTGAATTACGAAGTGGAAAACAACTACCTCCACCAAGACCAGAACCAGAACCAGTCCCTATTCCAGAAACGGGGGCAGAAGAAACAACAGAAGATAAGGTCGAAGAGGTAGTTGAACAAAAAAGTGTCCAAGAGAAGACACCAGAAAAGAAAGAGAGCCCAGTGGTAACCAACACATGTCCTCCTCCACCATTCCCTTCACGTGTCAGAAAGGACAATGACCTGGAATTCAAGAAGTTCGTTGACATGGTGAGCAAGTTAGAAATTAAAATACCGTTTGTAGAAGCTCTCAAGAGAATGCCGACATATATAAAATTCATGAAGGACATTCTTTCTAACAAACGAAGATTCGAAACTGAGGATATGAGTGGATCACCAGAGAAGTGTAATCCTATCGAGTTACCACCAGAAGCACCCCGTCCCACGAAATCTTGGATGACACCATCCATGATTATAAAGAATCGAGCTGAAAAGTTCGTGGGAATTAGAGGCAAAGGGTGGAAATTTCGTCATCCTTAATCGAGGTAACACGTCTAACTTTGAAAGACGTTAAATAAAAGTGTTGTACGGGAGACAACCCGCAATTTTTAAGTTTTTATGTCTTTTACGTTTTTAGTTTATGTTTAGTTTAGTTATTTTTAGTTGATATTGCATATTTGAGAAAGGTATTAGTGTTTTTGATGATTAGGTATTGGAGAAATCGAGTTAGGGAAACAAGCAAAAATTTTGGAACGGAGAAAAGACCTGTGCGGACTACCCCCGCGGTGTACCCCTATACCGCAGATATGGTCCGCAAGGCAAAAACCCGTACCACGGGTTGGAGCCGCGAGTCTTATCCAGAGACGAAAAAATCGACCCGTGCGGACTACCCCCTGCACCGCACCCCTGGTCTGCATGCCTAAAACACGTGCCATGGGGTGCTTTCACGGGTATTTTGACGAAGAAGCCGTGGTACACCCATGCGGCGTACCCCTGTACCAGACCCTATACCGCAAAGCCAAAACCCGTGTCACGGGTATGTACCTCGGGTTTTCTGACGAGGATTAAAATTTAGAGGAACAGAAGCTGCGGTATACCACGCCTCACCTCCGGTATACCGCCCAACCCCACTGAAAAAAAAAAAAAACACCTGGACACAATCTGAGAAAACTTCGGCAAGTCATATCTTTGCTCTAGGATGTCGAAATCAGGTGATCTTTGAGCCTAAACTGCATAACTTTTCAAGATCTAGCTGTTGGGGAGGTTTTTGCCGAGAGAAGTTGCGGTACACCGGACCATAGCCGCGAAACACCGCACCGCGCTGCTGGAGAGAGGAAATTTTCGCGTTTTTCAGGTTATAGGGGAGAAGAGGTTGCTCTATTACGAATTTTTCAATCCTTAAGCTTCTCCTTCTTTCCAAAACCTCTCCCAACTCCATTGAAGCTCATAAAAACCTTCACCAATCATCAAAACACTACCCAATCACCATAAAAACACATCCAATTCAGTCTCCACATCATTAAAAAGAAGATTCAACCACCCATATCATACCAAAACACCTTGAATCCAAGAATCAAAAGCTTAAATTTCAAAAATTCATCCTACAATTTCTTAAATCCAAGCCAATTCATGAAGAATCCATCTTACCCACATAGAGAATCATCATCAAATCACCCTTCCTAACCCAAATTAAGCTTGTACAACCAATAATCAAGAGTTTCAGATTTCAAGAGTTGTTAAAGTTTGAGTTTGGGATCAATTGAGATGATTAAAGAGAACATAAACATTATTTACTGTAAGATAGATGAAGAAAAGAAAGGTATTGGATTAATTGAGAAGAAATCAAGTGAGAAAAGTCCTAGTTCCAATTCAAAGGGTAAAACAAGTCAAGAGAAGAGAGGTTAGCATGCTGTGTTGATTCAATGGGCAAAAAGGTTCTAACTTTAGTGAAGAAAACAACACAACCTCTACAAATCGAAGACTCTACACCTAAAGAAAAAGAGAAAGCTTCAATGGCCATGATAGCTTCTCCGAAGTAACAATTAAAGGAACTACCTTTTTCTTATAAGAAAGTATTTGAAGAAGAAGTTGAAGGAGAATACAAGAAGATTCATGAAGATTTGGAAAGATTGGGTTGGTCTACGTTAATGGTAAGACGTTCTAAAAAAAACGTTCTTTTTGTTGAATTGTATTGTGTGAGGAAAAAAAGAGGATGTGACACAGTTGATCTATGAGGAGGTGATACGAATTTTCGATCTCTCCCATGCCATTATTTAATGCAATATCCTATTATGATCACGTGTTTTGATCTGAAATTGAATAAGAAGTTGAGTGAAGAAGAAACAAGTGAATTTAAGATGAGTAACAATATTGACAATGCTTGGATCATTAAAGTTTTGAGAGTAATTACGCAACATTCAAAAGAAGAAAAGGAGAACACTCCTTGAGCAATTAAAGAAAAATCCAGCAAAATCCTATCTTGGACGTCAATAAGGCGAGGTAATAGCCTCGAAGAGTATGTTTTCTTTCTTCCCTACCATTTCTTTATGTGCAATATGTATGCTAATTTTAAATTTTATTTTTCTTGAGTCTTTTTCGAGTCATGGGGACACGACCTCATTTTTGAGTTGGGGGTGGGGATTCGTTGTCCTCATCTTCCTTTTTGTTTTTGCATAAAATTTAAATTTTTTTTGGGTTGAATTAGGCATAGAATATGTTGAATGTACCTATTGAGAATGATTTAATTAGGTCAATGATAGTAAGTAGTATGTTTTTGAAAGATGTTACAAATATGTTTAGATGCATGTATGAAAACAGGAAATAAAAGATAGAAAAGTTAATGAGCAATGCTATGAAGGCACGTTGAAACTTAGGGAGAGTTATTTGGTGTGTAGAACGTGAGGTTTGAAATTAGTTGAAAACCCACTTGTCTATGAACTAATAATGAAAAAGTAAAAAATCAGGTAGTTAGAAAAATGAATAAGGCAGTTCTCTCATGTAAAAACACTTGAAGCCTTTATACTTTCTCACCCTTTTATTTGATATTTGTTATTATTTATCCTTCTCAGCCCCTCTAAGCCTTTCTAAAGCCTTGTATTGAACCACATTATAATCCATACCCTTAGTTTGTAGGACTTATCTATATGACCCGCACTCGAATCGCAAAACCTGAGACAACTCGTTTTAGAGCTTGAGTTTGGGGTGGTGGGTTTCATTATTAGGGAACATTGGGTTTTGGGAATTATATTTGTGATTTTATTGATGATGAAATTGTTATTATTGTAACCCTTTGTCGGGGTAATAGTGAATGAAAAAGAAGCTACGAGCTAAATTTGCCAACAAGGGCATAAAAAGAAAGAATATATATATGAAAAATAGCGTGATATCTCGAACATCAAAAAGAGAATCATAGCTATACAAAAGAAAAATTGATATGAAAGGAATATATATTCGGACGGCAAAGTGGATTTTTATGTCATCAAAGGTTTTAAATTGGGATTTATTGGGGATGCACATCAAAAGCATCAAAAATTGGGTTGAGTGAGAACATCTTCGAGTGAAACTCAAGCTCTAGGGCGATTCGTTGATGGCTAGTGAGGAGAGAGCCAAAAGCTCACTTTTCATTATCCAAATATATCATACCGTCCCTAAGTCAAGTTATAACCCAAGACCTTAGGATTTCTAGCTACTTGGTGGAGAAACAATTGAGCTATCAGGTAGTAGGTAAGTGGACCATTGGATGCTATATTAGGACCTATGAACAACCTATAGCCATTAACATGAACTAAGCTATCATCCTCTCCTTCTGGCATTGCAAAATTAATCTGGACTTGAATTTATGGATTGTTGATTTTGTGTATATTAAGCATACTTGTGCATTATTTCTTGAGCATTACTACATGAGACTTTTTAGATGTTATGCTCTAGGATCATTCATTATGTTCTGTTCTTATTCTCCTCCTACTTCTTCTTCTTGTTTATATGACCACCCTACTGTTCTTTACTTTTATTGTATCGGGACGATACAACTTTGAGTTGGGGGTCTTGATGACTCCTCAATTGTGATAATATAATATAATTTTGAGACATCATTTTAGGCTTATTTATTAGTTTATAGGTTGAATTGAGCTTAGTTTAGTGCACTTTCCTATTTTGAGTCTTGATTTAGTAACATAATATTTTTAGAGCATATTGGGTTTAATTGTTTATTTAGTGTGAAGCTTTAAAGATAACTATGGAGATTAATTAGAGTCCAAGTCAAAGACTACAAGATATGGAAAGAGATATGCATGGTAATTGGAGATAGAAGGAAACAGAGTTCAATTAGGAAAAGGAAAAGCTGCCTAAATCTGAATTTCTGCAGCACACGCCTAAAGAAGTGGAAATTACTCCTACAAGGAAGCCGATTTTGGTAAATTTCTTTCATAAGGACATAGATAATTCTGTGACTATTCTTTTGGTATATTATGGAGCTCAAACCGACCAATAACGAAGAAGATATGCCCAAAACGGTCCAGCAGTGTTTATCTTTATTTCCTTACGAATTTGAGTTGGGCTTGGAGTCTATTACTTGGCCTTTCCTCCAAGAAACGAATTAGGTCAACCTATACACTATAAATACAGCCTCTTAACACTCTTAAATCATCCTTGGCCAGACCCTAAGGCCAAGAGGAAGCTGCAACACAAGAGAAGAAGTCTGGAAGGAGCTGTGCATCAATCATGTCTCCTTCAACCTCTTATTCTGTAATTCTTTTCTTTTCTCTTCTTAGTATGAATAAATTCTTTTTAGCTTGAGTTTTAGCATGAACCCTAGTTTTGATTGACATCTATCTAATTTGGGAATTCTATGTTTTAAATTGAATTATAGTTTTTATTCATTGTTTATGTGTTTGGATTTATATTCTGTGTTCTTGTGGAACCTAGGCCATATAGAATTACCATCTAGTAGTTAGGTCACCATTGACAACGGTGTTTAATTACATGTTTAGCACATAACGTATAGTATTCAGTTTAGATCTGACAAATCAACCTAACTAGATAATCACTATGGTTTAGTTCTTGTGACTATTTACCAATTACTGGAAAAGTTTGCTTAGGAAGCCTTATTGACACAGGTAAATCCTATTTGAAACCACCGATAGCGAATTGGAACCTATTATTGAAATACTACATAATTCATCCTTGCATGTTTAGAACGGCAAAACTAGTGGGGATTACATGCTAATTACTCAAGCTAACTTTCATACTATCTTCTTTTCTTTTCTTTTAATTAGTTTTCGTCTTTAGTTTATTAGTTTAGTTTTATTATTTAAAAAACAAATAAATATTTGTCTATCTCTTCTTCCTACTAGCGTATTATCTTTTCTATCTTTAATATCTGCACTTGAATAATTTGCATAAGTTCTTCTTAACCTTCGTAGTCCCTGAGGAACGAATCTTACTTATTCATTAAAACTTGCATACGATCTGTATACTTGCAGAACCGTGCTAGCTTAGGGTGTTTATTTGCATCTAAATTATATCATCTTTTTATCACACCTTAGGCCACACCAAGTTTTTGGCGCCGCTGCCAGGGACTACATCGTTAGTCCTTGTGCAATTATCTTGTGCTTTATTTTAGTTAGTTCTATTTTACGCTTTTCTTTTTAGTTTTTGTTTTACAGATTTTTTATTTTGGCAAAAGCAAATTTATTAGGAGATAAAGGTTCCGTGTTATTAGATCCTGAAGAAGCTAATACATGATGGAATCTCTAAAGCTCAAGGAGTTAAACCAACAACTTGAGGAATTACGAGAACAATCACGAAAACTAGCTAAGAGGAATCTAGTACATACCTTACCTTCATGTCCTAGTTGTGGAGCAAGAGATCACTCGTGGGAATATTGCATAAATAATCCAGCCTCAATTTCCTTCATGCCTTATCAAAGAGACCATTATTATGATGGTTATTATCAATCCCAAGGAAATTACGCTGATTATCAGCCCCCACAGAATTACAATTGGGTCGGAGATCAACAGACTTATTATCATAATAACCATTATCATGATGATTATTATCAACCACGACCACAATCGTACTATCCTCCACAACCTATCTATCAAGAAACACCGATTTATAATGAAGCTTATCAAGAACCACCTCCTTATTTAATGCAGCAAACCGTACAAGAACAACCTTCGAGTTCGAATTCAACCATGGCTAAGATAATGAACCTAATTGAAGATATGGAGATTAGCCAGCAAGAATTCCAAAACTCACAGAATGCGCTTCAGAAGATGGAGCAGGCAGTGTCACAAATGGTGAATAAACTTCAAACCTTTGCAGAAGGGCAACTCCGAAGTGATACTAGTGCTCCAGAAAACAAAGTTTGTCATGCAGTTGAATTACGAAGTGGAAAACAACTACCTCCACCAAGACCAGAACCAGAACCAGTCCCTATTCCAGAAACGGGGGCAGAAGAAACAACAGAAGATAAGGTCGAAGAGGTAGTTGAACAAAAAAGTGTCCAAGAGAAGACACCAGAAAAGAAAGAGAGCCCAGTGGTAACCAACACATGTCCTCCTCCACCATTCCCTTCACGTGTCAGAAAGGACAATGACCTGGAATTCAAGAAGTTCGTTGACATGGTGAGCAAGTTAGAAATTAAAATACCGTTTGTAGAAGCTCTCAAGAGAATGCCGACATATATAAAATTCATGAAGGACATTCTTTCTAACAAACGAAGATTCGAAACTGAGGATATGAGTGGATCACCAGAGAAGTGTAATCCTATCGAGTTACCACCAGAAGCACCCCGTCCCACGAAATCTTGGATGACACCATCCATGATTATAAAGAATCGAGCTGAAAAGTTCGTGGGAATTAGAGGCAAAGGGTGGAAATTTCGTCATCCTTAATCGAGGTAACACGTCTAACTTTGAAAGACGTTAAATAAAAGTGTTGTACGGGAGACAACCCGCAATTTTTAAGTTTTTATGTCTTTTACGTTTTTAGTTTATGTTTAGTTTAGTTATTTTTAGTTGATATTGCATATTTGAGAAAGGTATTAGTGTTTTTGATGATTAGGTATTGGAGAAATCGAGTTAGGGAAACAAGCAAAATTTTTGGAACGGAGAAAAGACCTGTGCGGACTACCCCCGCGGTGTACCCCTATACCGCAGATATGGTCCGCAAGGCAAAAACCCGTACCACGGGTTGGAGCCGCGAGTCTTATCCAGAGACGAAAAAATCGACCCGTGCGGACTACCCCCTGCACCGCACCCCTGGTCTGCATGCCTAAAACACGTGCCATGGAGTGCTTTCACGGGTATTTTGACGAAGAAGCCGTGGTACACCCATGCGGCGTACCCCTGTACCAGACCCTATACCGCAAAGCCAAAACCCGTGTCACGGGTATGTACCTCGGGTTTTCTGACGAGGATTAAAATTTAGAGGAACAGAAGCTGCGGTATACCACGCCTCACCTCCGGTATACCGCCCAACCCCACTGAAAAAAAAAAAAACACCTGGACACAATCTGAGAAAACTTCGGCAAGTCATATCTTTGCTCTAGGATGTCGAAATCAGGTGATCTTTGAGCCTAAACTGCATAACTTTTCAAGATCTAGCTGTTGGGGAGGTTTTTGCCGAGAGAAGTTGCGGTACACCGGACCATAGCCGCGAAACACCGCACCGCGCTGCTGGAGAGAGGAAATTTTCGCGTTTTTCAGGTTATAGGGGAGAAGAGGTTGCTCTATTACGAATTTTTCAATCCTTAAGCTTCTCCTTCTTTCCAAAACCTCTCCCAACTCCATTGAAGCTCATAAAAACCTTCACCAATCATCAAAACACTACCCAATCACCATAAAAACACATCCAATTCAGTCTCCACATCATTAAAAAGAAGATTCAACCACCCATATCATACCAAAACACCTTGAATCCAAGAATCAAAAGCTTAAATTTCAAAAATTCATCCTACAATTTCTTAAATCCAAGCCAATTCATGAAGAATCCATCTTACCCACATAGAGAATCATCATCAAATCACCCTTCCTAACCCAAATTAAGCTTGTACAACCAATAATCAAGAGTTTCAGATTTCAAGAGTTGTTAAAGTTTGAGTTTGGGATCAATTGAGATGATTAAAGAGAACATAAACATTATTTACTGTAAGATAGATGAAGAAAAGAAAGGTATTGGATTAATTGAGAAGAAATCAAGTGAGAAAAGTCCTAGTTCCAATTCAAAGGGTAAAACAAGTCAAGAGAAGAGAGGTTAGCATGCTGTGTTGATTCAATGGGCAAAAAGGTTCTAACTTTAGTGAAGAAAACAACACAACCTCTACAAATCGAAGACTCTACACCTAAAGAAAAAGAGAAAGCTTCAATGGCCATGATAGCTTCTCCGAAGTAACAATTAAAGGAACTACCTTTTTCTTATAAGAAAGTATTTGAAGAAGAAGTTGAAGGAGAATACAAGAAGATTCATGAAGATTTGGAAAGATTGGGTTGGTCTACGTTAATGGTAAGACGTTCTAAAAAAAACGTTCTTTTTGTTGAATTGTATTGTGTGAGGAAAAAAAGAGGATGTGACACAGTTGATCTATGAGGAGGTGATACGAATTTTCGATCTCTCCCATGCCATTATTTAATGCAATATCCTATTATGATCACGTGTTTTGATCTGAAATTGAATAAGAAGTTGAGTGAAGAAGAAACAAGTGAATTTAAGATGAGTAACAATATTGACAATGCTTGGATCATTAAAGTTTTGAGAGTAATTACGCAACATTCAAAAGAAGAAAAGGAGAACACTCCTTGAGCAATTAAAGAAAAATCCAGCAAAATCCTATCTTGGACGTCAATAAGGCGAGGTAATAGCCTCGAAGAGTATGTTTTCTTTCTTCCCTACCATTTCTTTATGTGCAATATGTATGCTAATTTTAAATTTTATTTTTCTTGAGTCTTTTTCGAGTCATGGGGACACGACTCATTTTTGAGTTGGGGGTGGGGATTCGTTGTCCTCATCTTCCTTTTTGTTTTTGCATAAAATTTAAATTTTTTTTGGGTTGAATTAGGCATAGAATATGTTGAATGTACCTATTGAGAATGATTTAATTAGGTCAATGATAGTAAGTAGTATGTTTTTGAAAGATGTTACAAATATGTTTAGATGCATGTATGAAAACAGGAAATAAAAGATAGAAAAGTTAATGAGCAATGCTATGAAGGCACGTTGAAACTTAGGGAGAGTTATTTGGTGTGTAGAACGTGAGGTTTGAAATTAGTTGAAAACCCACTTGTCTATGAACTAATAATTAAAAAGTAAAAAATCAGGTAGTTAGAAAAATGAATAAGGCAGTTCTCTCATGTAAAAACACTTGAAGCCTTTATACTTTCTCACCCTTTTATTTGATATTTGTTATTATTTATCCTTCTCAGCCCCTCTAAGCCTTTCTAAAGCCTTGTATTGAACCACATTATAATCCATACCCTTAGTTTGTAGGACTTATCTATATGACCCGCACTCGAATCGCAAAACCTGAGACAACTCGTTTTAGAGCTTGAGTTTGGGGTGGTGGGTTTCATTATTAGGGAACATTGGGTTTTGGGAATTATATTTGTGATTTTATTGATGATGAAATTGTTATTATTGTAACCCTTTGTCGGGGTAATAGTGAATGAAAAAGAAGCTACGAGCTAAATTTGCCAACAAGGGCATAAAAAGAAAGAATATATATATGAAAAATAGCGTGATATCTCGAACATCAAAAAGAGAATCATAGCTATACAAAAGAAAAATTGATATGAAAGGAATATATATTCGGACGGCAAAGTGGATTTTTATGTCATCAAAGGTTTTAAATTGGGATTTATTGGGGATGCACATCAAAAGCATCAAAAATTGGGTTGAGTGAGAACATCTTCGAGTGAAACTCAAGCTCTAGGGCGATTCGTTGATGGCTAGTGAGGAGAGAGCCAAAAGCTCACTTTTCATTATCCAAATATATCATACCGTCCCTAAGTCAAGTTATAACCCAAGACCTTAGGATTTCTAGCTACTTGGTGGAGAAACAATTGAGCTATCAGGTAGTAGGTAAGTGGACCATTGGATGCTATATTAGGACCTATGAACAACCTATAGCCATTAACATGAACTAAGCTATCATCCTCTCCTTCTGGCATTGCAAAATTAATCTGGACTTGAATTTATGGATTGTTGATTTTGTGTATATTAAGCATACTTGTGCATTATTTCTTGAGCATTACTACATGAGACTTTTTAGATGTTATGCTCTAGGATCATTCATTATGTTCTGTTCTTATTCTCCTCCTACTTCTTCTTCTTGTTTATATGACCACCCTACTGTTCTTTACTTTTATTGTATCGGGACGATACAACTTTGAGTTGGGGGTCTTGATGACTCCTCAATTGTGATAATATAATATAATTTTGAGACATCATTTTAGGCTTATTTATTAGTTTATAGGTTGAATTGAGCTTAGTTTAGTGCACTTTCCTATTTTGAGTCTTGATTTAGTAACATAATATTTTTAGAGCATATTGGGTTTAATTGTTTATTTAGTGTGAAGCTTTAAAGATAACTATGGAGATTAATTAGAGTCCAAGTCAAAGACTACAAGATATGGAAAGAGATATGCATGGTAATTGGAGATAGAAGGAAACAGAGTTCAATTAGGAAAAGGAAAAGCTGCCTAAATCTGAATTTCTGCAGCACACGCCTAAAGAAGTGGAAATTACTCCTACAAGGAAGCCGATTTTGGTAAATTTCTTTCATAAGGACATAGATAATTCTGTGACTATTCTTTTGGTATATTATGGAGCTCAAACCGACCAATAACGAAGAAGATATGCCCAAAACGGTCCAGCAGTGTTTATCTTTATTTCCTTACGAATTTGAGTTGGGCTTGGAGTCTATTACTTGGCCTTTCCTCCAAGAAACGAATTAGGTCAACCTATACACTATAAATACAGCCTCTTAACACTCTTAAATCATCCTTGGCCAGACCCTAAGGCCAAGAGGAAGCTGCAACACAAGAGAAGAAGTCTGGAAGGAGCTGTGCATCAATCATGTCTCCTTCAACCTCTTATTCTGTAATTCTTTTCTTTTCTCTTCTTAGTATGAATAAATTCTTTTTAGCTTGAGTTTTAGCATGAACCCTAGTTTTGATTGACATCTATCTAATTTGGGAATTCTATGTTTTAAATTGAATTATAGTTTTTATTCATTGTTTATGTGGTTGGATTTATATTCTGTGTTCTTGTGGAACCTAGGCCATATAGAATTACCATCTAGTAGTTAGGTCACCATTGACAACGGTGTTTAATTACATGTTTAGCACATAACGTATAGTATTCAGTTTAGATCTGACAAATCAACCTAACTAGATAATCACTATGGTTTAGTTCTTGTGACTATTTACCAATTACTGGAAAAGTTTGCTTAGGAAGCCTTATTGACACAGGTAAATCCTATTTGAAACCACCGATAGCGAATTGGAACCTATTATTGAAATACTACATAATTCATCCTTGCATGTTTAGAACGGCAAAACTAGTGGGGATTACATGCTAATTACTCAAGCTAACTTTCATACTATCTTCTTTTCTTTTCTTTTAATTAGTTTTCGTCTTTAGTTTATTAGTTTAGTTTTATTATTTAAAAAACAAATAAATATTTGTCTATCTCTTCTTCCTACTAGCGTATTATCTTTTCTATCTTTAATATCTGCACTTGAATAATTTGCATAAGTTCTTCTTAACCTTCGTAGTCCCTGAGGAACGAATCTTACTTATTCATTAAAACTTGCATACGATCTGTATACTTGCAGAACCGTGCTAGCTTAGGGTGTTTATTTGCATCTAAATTATATCATCTTTTTATCACACCTTAGGCCACACCAAGTTTTTGGCGCCGCTGCCAGGGACTACATCGTTAGTCCTTGTGCAATTATCTTGTGCTTTATTTTAGTTAGTTCTATTTTACGCTTTTCTTTTTAGTTTTTGTTTTACAGATTTTTTATTTTGGCAAAAGCAAATTTATTAGGAGATAAAGGTTCCGTGTTATTAGATCCTGAAGAAGCTAATACATGATGGAATCTCTAAAGCTCAAGGAGTTAAACCAACAACTTGAGGAATTACGAGAACAATCACGAAAACTAGCTAAGAGGAATCTAGTACATACCTTACCTTCATGTCCTAGTTGTGGAGCAAGAGATCACTCGTGGGAATATTGCATAAATAATCCAGCCTCAATTTCCTTCATGCCTTATCAAAGAGACCATTATTATGATGGTTATTATCAATCCCAAGGAAATTACGCTGATTATCAGCCCCCACAGAATTACAATTGGGTCGGAGATCAACAGACTTATTATCATAATAACCATTATCATGATGATTATTATCAACCACGACCACAATCGTACTATCCTCCACAACCTATCTATCAAGAAACACCGATTTATAATGAAGCTTATCAAGAACCACCTCCTTATTTAATGCAGCAAACCGTACAAGAACAACCTTCGAGTTCGAATTCAACCATGGCTAAGATAATGAACCTAATTGAAGATATGGAGATTAGCCAGCAAGAATTCCAAAACTCACAGAATGCGCTTCAGAAGATGGAGCAGGCAGTGTCACAAATGGTGAATAAACTTCAAACCTTTGCAGAAGGGCAACTCCGAAGTGATACTAGTGCTCCAGAAAACAAAGTTTGTCATGCAGTTGAATTACGAAGTGGAAAACAACTACCTCCACCAAGACCAGAACCAGAACCAGTCCCTATTCCAGAAACGGGGGGAGAAGAAACAACAGAAGATAAGGTCGAAGAGGTAGTTGAACAAAAAAGTGTCCAAGAGAAGACACCAGAAAAGAAAGAGAGCCCAGTGGTAACCAACACATGTCCTCCTCCACCATTCCCTTCACGTGTCAGAAAGGACAATGACCTGGAATTCAAGAAGTTCGTTGACATGGTGAGCAAGTTAGAAATTAAAATACCGTTTGTAGAAGCTCTCAAGAGAATGCCGACATATATAAAATTCATGAAGGACATTCTTTCTAACAAACGAAGATTCGAAACTGAGGATATGAGTGGATCACCAGAGAAGTGTAATCCTATCGAGTTACCACCAGAAGCACCCCGTCCCACGAAATCTTGGATGACACCATCCATGATTATAAAGAATCGAGCTGAAAAGTTCGTGGGAATTAGAGGCAAAGGGTGGAAATTTCGTCATCCTTAATCGAGGTAACACGTCTAACTTTGAAAGACGTTAAATAAAAGTGTTGTACGGGAGACAACCCGCAATTTTTAAGTTTTTATGTCTTTTACGTTTTTAGTTTATGTTTAGTTTAGTTATTTTTAGTTGATATTGCATATTTGAGAAAGGTATTAGTGTTTTTGATGATTAGGTATTGGAGAAATCGAGTTAGGGAAACAAGCAAAATTTTTGGAACGGAGAAAAGACCTGTGCGGACTACCCCCGCGGTGTACCCCTATACCGCAGATATGGTCCGCAAGGCAAAAACCCGTACCACGGGTTGGAGCCGCGAGTCTTATCCAGAGACGAAAAAATCGACCCGTGCGGACTACCCCCTGCACCGCACCCCTGGTCTGCATGCCTAAAACACGTGCCATGGGGTGCTTTCACGGGTATTTTGACGAAGAAGCCGTGGTACACCCATGCGGCGTACCCCTGTACCAGACCCTATACCGCAAAGCCAAAACCCGTGTCACGGGTATGTACCTCGGGTTTTCTGACGAGGATTAAAATTTAGAGGAACAGAAGCTGCGGTATACCACGCCTCACCTCCGGTATACCGCCCAACCCCACTGAAAAAAAAAAAAAACACCTGGACACAATCTGAGAAAACTTCGGCAAATCATATCTTTGCTCTAGGATGTCGAAATCAGGTGATCTTTGAGCCTAAACTGCATAACTTTTCAAGATCTAGCTGTTGGGGAGGTTTTTGCCGAGAGAAGTTGCGGTAAACCGGACCATAGCCGCGAAACACCGCACCGCGCTGCTGGAGAGAGGAAATTTTCGCGTTTTTCAGGTTATAGGGGAGAAGAGGTTGCTCTATTACGAATTTTTCAATCCTTAAGCTTCTCCTTCTTTCCCAAACCTCTCCCAACTCCATTGAAGCTCATAAAAACCTTCACCAATCATCAAAACACTACCCAATCACCATAAAAACACATCCAATTCAGTCTCCACATCATTAAAAAGAAGATTCAACCACCCATATCATACCAAAACACCTTGAATCCAAGAATCAAAAGCTTAAATTTCAAAAATTCATCCTACAATTTCTTAAATCCAAGCCAATTCATGAAGAATCCATCTTACCCACATAGAGAATCATCATCAAATCACCCTTCCTAACCCAAATTAAGCTTGTACAACCAATAATCAAGAGTTTCAGATTTCAAGAGTTGTTAAAGTTTGAGTTTGGGATCAATTGAGATGATTAAAGAGAACATAAACATTATTTACTGTAAGATAGATGAAGAAAAGAAAGGTATTGGATTAATTGAGAAGAAATCAAGTGAGAAAAGTCCTAGTTCCAATTCAAAGGGTAAAACAAGTCAAGAGAAGAGAGGTTAGCATGCTGTGTTGATTCAATGGGCAAAAAGGTTCTAACTTTAGTGAAGAAAACAACACAACCTCTACAAATCGAAGACTCTACACCTAAAGAAAAAGAGAAAGCTTCAATGGCCATGATAGCTTCTCCGAAGTAACAATTAAAGGAACTACCTTTTTCTTATAAGAAAGTATTTGAAGAAGAAGTTGAAGGAGAATACAAGAAGATTCATGAAGATTTGGAAAGATTGGGTTGGTCTACGTTAATGGTAAGACGTTCTAAAAAAAACGTTCTTTTTGTTGAATTGTATTGTGTGAGGAAAAAAAGAGGATGTGACACAGTTGATCTATGAGGAGGTGATACGAATTTTCGATCTCTCCCATGCCATTATTTAATGCAATATCCTATTATGATCACGTGTTTTGATCTGAAATTGAATAAGAAGTTGAGTGAAGAAGAAACAAGTGAATTTAAGATGAGTAACAATATTGACAATGCTTGGATCATTAAAGTTTTGAGAGTAATTACGCAACATTCAAAAGAAGAAAAGGAGAACACTCCTTGAGCAATTAAAGAAAAATCCAGCAAAATCCTATCTTGGACGTCAATAAGGCGAGGTAATAGCCTCGAAGAGTATGTTTTCTTTCTTCCCTACCATTTCTTTATGTGCAATATGTATGCTAATTTTAAATTTTATTTTTCTTGAGTCTTTTTCGAGTCATGGGGACACGACTCATTTTTGAGTTGGGGGTGGGGATTCGTTGTCCTCATCTTCCTTTTTGTTTTTGCATAAAATTTAAATTTTTTTTGGGTTGAATTAGGCATAGAATATGTTGAATGTACCTATTGAGAATGATTTAATTAGGTCAATGATAGTAAGTAGTATGTTTTTGAAAGATGTTACAAATATGTTTAGATGCATGTATGAAAATAGGAAATAAAAGATAGAAAAGTTAATGAGCAATGCTATGAAGGCACGTTGAAACTTAGGGAGAGTTATTTGGTGTGTAGAACGTGAGGTTTGAAATTAGTTGAAAACCCACTTGTCTATGAACTAATAATGAAAAAGTAAAAAATCAGGTAGTTAGAAAAATGAATAAGGCAGTTCTCTCATGTAAAAACACTTGAAGCCTTTATACTTTCTCACCCTTTTATTTGATATTTGTTATTATTTATCCTTCTCAGCCCCTCTAAGCCTTTCTAAAGCCTTGTATTGAACCACATTATAATCCATACCCTTAGTTTGTAGGACTTATCTATATGACCCGCACTCGAATCGCAAAACCTGAGACAACTCGTTTTAGAGCTTGAGTTTGGGGTGGTGGGTTTCATTATTAGGGAACATTGGGTTTTGGGAATTATATTTGTGATTTTATTGATGATGAAATTGTTATTATTGTAACCCTTTGTCGGGGTAATAGTGAATGAAAAAGAAGCTACGAGCTAAATTTGCCAACAAGGGCATAAAAAGAAAGAATATATATATGAAAAATAGCGTGATATCTCGAACATCAAAAAGAGAATCATAGCTATACAAAAGAAAAATTGATATGAAAGGAATATATATTCGGACCGGCAAAGTGGATTTTTATGTCATCAAAGGTTTTAAATTGGGATTTATTGGGGATGCACATCAAAAGCATCAAAAATTGGGTTGAGTGAGAACATCTTCGAGTGAAACTCAAGCTCTAGGGAGATTCGTTGATGGCTAGTGAGGAGAGAGCCAAAAGCTCACTTTTCATTATCCAAATATATCATACCGTCCCTAAGTCAAGTTATAACCCAAGACCTTAGGATTTCTAGCTACTTGGTGGAGAAACAATTGAGCTATCAGGTAGTAGGTAAGTGGACCATTGGATGCTATATTAGGACCTATGAACAACCTATAGCCATTAACATGAACTAAGCTATCATCCTCTCCTTCTGGCATTGCAAAATTAATCTGGACTTGAATTTATGGATTGTTGATTTTGTGTATATTAAGCATACTTGTGCATTATTTCTTGAGCATTACTACATGAGACTTTTTAGATGTTATGCTCTAGGATCATTCATTATGTTCTGTTCTTATTCTCCTCCTACTTCTTCTTCTTGTTTATATGACCACCCTACTGTTCTTTACTTTTATTGTATCGGGACGATACAACTTTGAGTTGGGGGTCTTGATGACTCCTCAATTGTGATAATATAATATAATTCTGAGACATCATTTTAGGCTTATTTATTAGTTTATAGGTTGAATTGAGCTTAGTTTAGTGCACTTTCCTATTTTGAGTCTTGATTTAGTAACATAATATTTTTAGAGCATATTGGGTTTAATTGTTTATTTAGTGTGAAGCTTTAAAGATAACTATGGAGATTAATTAGAGTCCAAGTCAAAGACTACAAGATATGGAAAGAGATATGCATGGTAATTGGAGATAAAAGGAAACAGAGTTCAATTAGGAAAAGGAAAAGCTGCCTAAATCTGAATTTCTGCAGCACACGCCTAAAGAAGTGGAAATTACTCCTACAAGGAAGACGATTTTGGTAAATTCCTTTCTTAGGGACATAGATAATTCTGTGACGATTCTTTTGGTATATTATGGAGCTCAAACCGACCAATAACGAAGAAGATATGCCCAAAACGGTCCAGCAGTGTTTATCTTTATTTCCTTACGAATTTGAGTTGGGCTTGGAGTCTATTACTTGGCCTTTACTCCAAGAAACGAATTAGGTCAACCTATACACTATAAATACAGCCTCTTAACACTCTTAAATCATCCTTGGCCAGACCCTAAGGCCAAGAGGAAGCTGCAACACAAGAGAAGAAGTCTGGAAGGAGCTGTGCATCAATCATGTCTCCTTCAACCTCTTATTCTGTAATTCTTTTCTTTTCTCTTCTTAGTATGAATAAATTCTTTTTAGCTTGAGTTTTAGCATGAACCCTAGTTTTGATTGACATCTATCTAATTTGGGAATTCTATGTTTTAAATTGAATTATAGTTTTTATTCATTGTTTATGTGTTTGGATTTATATTCTGTGTTCTTGTGGAACCTAGGCCATATAGAATTACCATCTAGTAGTTAGGTCACCATTGACAACGGTGTTTAATTACATGTTTAGCACATAACGTCTAGTATTCGGTTTAGATCTGACAAATCAACCTAACTAGATAATCACTATGGTTTAGTTCTTGTGACTATTTACCAATTACAGGAAAAGTTTGCTTAGGAAGACTTATTGACACATGTAAATCCTATTTGAAACTACCGATAGCGAATTGGAACCGATTATTGAAATACTGCATAATTCACCCTTACAAGTTTAGAACGGCAAAACTAGTGGGGATTACATGCTAATTACTTAAGCTAACTTTCATACTATCTTCTTTTCTTTTCTTTTAATTAGTTTCTGTCTTTAGTTTATTAGTTTAGTTTTATTATTTAAAAAACAAATAAATATTTGTCTATCTCTTCTTCCTACTAGCGTATTATCTTTTCTATCTTTAATATCTGCACTTGAATAATTTGCATAAGTTCTTCTTAACCTTCGTAGTCCCTGAGGAACGAATCTTACTTATTCATTAAAACTTGCATACGATCTGTATACTTGCAGAACCGTGCTAGCTTAGGGTGTTTATTTGCATCTAAATTATATCATCTTTTTATCACACCTTAGGCCACACCACATCTCTTACTTTCTTGTTCAGTGTGCAAACAGATATGGGCGGGTTCGACACTCCAAATTGGGGTTGTAGAACACATTTCAGGAAGCCTTGGAGACTGGATCTTTATTGTCTCTCAAGAGTTCAGGTTGAACGGGATCTAAGGGTTATTGTGGCCTATTTACTCATGTTGCTTTGGAAAATTTAGAAACATCAGATGAAAGTGATTCACGAGAACATGATCCTTGACCTGGAGGACACTTTCCGTGCCAAAAAGGCCGGAATGACAATTCTGTTTAAAAATGTCTGGAATCTTGATACAATCACAATTGGTAAAGGACAAACACTCAAGAATGACCGGGACTAGACAAATAACGACGCACCTGTTGCGGAGATAATAATCAGACGCGACACATATTTCACAACACAACCTGAGCCAACGGGAATTGAAATTGTCAAGATTTGGTAGACGGATGACTAGCAAAAAGGTGTGCTCGGTTAATTCAGCTGCCAAAGGAGAGGCTATGGCGGTCCTGGAAGTTACAAGGTCCTGCCTGGATGTTCTGGATCAGAAGACTATCATTTCTTCGGACAACCTTGATATTCCCTCCGTCTCAAAAATAATGTCCACTTTGCTTTTCACACAAATTAAGAAACCTAATCATTACATACACCATTTAAAAATTTACCCTTCATAAAGTGTCTTGATATTATAAATATGCATTGGAAACGTAAATTTTATTTTTTAAATAAGGGTAATAGTGGAAAAAGTTGGAGAAAAGTGTCTTGGTATTATAAGTGGACAATAATTTTGGGACACTATTTTTAGTAATGTGGACATTAATTTTGGGACGGAGGGAGTATTATCCAAGGTATCCAACGACCGTCAGCTGCGCGATGAACAATTAGGCCTTTTACTTTGCGGATAGGACAGATTTTGGAAGCGCATAGAAACATGCACTTTAAACATCTTCCTTGGCGTTTTAATGGCTTGACTGACAAGACTGCGCGCATGGCTAGACAGATGGGCCACATGAGGGTTGGCTCGCTTCCAGATAGGGGCACCAGTTCTCAAGATTTGGTATCTCGATTGACCGTGGAATTCCCTCTTGTTCTCTACTTGTCCAAAAAATAAAAAAATAAAAAAGGTAAAATTTGTACGTTTATCTTTTAAGTTTTTTGTGGCGGGTCATTGGTGGGTGTACGAGTGGGCTTTTGTTTAGAATGCAAGTTTTCTCTTGCTGCACGTGATTTATTATAAATCGTGATCGTAAAGCATCGCTAGGTTGGACCATTTTAATTATTTTTACTATCAAGAGAGGTGTTTGACTAATAGTACTGATGTAAGTTGTCACCCAATGGGCTCATTTGCTAAATTGTTGGCTTGCAACTGGGTTATGGGTAAAAGAAGTCCAGAGGAACCCTATACTATAGTTCACTTCGTTTTTGCTAGAACAATGGTCCAAAGATAAATGATGATCACGAAACATGTGAGATGGGTTCATCTAATCTTCTAAAAAACCAGCTTGATTTGTTAATCTGTGGTGTATAAATATTAAAAAATTAATATTCTTCATTTTTATATAATTATCCTTTAATTAATGTATATAAAATTATTTATTACAATATTATTTTTATTATTTAATTAATGATAATACTATAAAATATAGGAAAGAAGTATTTTGTAATGAAAACATATAAATAATATTAGACACTTTTAATTAAAAAATTAGATAAAAAAAGTATACATTAGAAGATCGGTCCAGTTGTTTTGAGCATCCGAGAGATAATAGGTTTTAGGTTTGTACGATTTTAAATTTTAATTTATAAGAATTATATATTATTAATTTATTGTTATAATTTTATTTTATTAAACCAAAAAAAATATAACATTTGGTTGAAAAGCGAAGATTTGAAATCAATAGCTGATATACTGGTTTATATACTTTATCTTGACTAAACGATTTTGAAATTGAATCTTACCCAAGTTTTTTTGTTCAACTAAAACAAGAGAAAAAAAACGACCAAATTATACTACACCTTTTTTCCTACAAAAGACTGACAGGAAGCAGTACGAATCAATAAGGTTGTTCTTCTTCCAATCAGATAAGTCCATGTTTTGTCTCACGCATTTGGCAAGACAATCTGCCGTACCATTAATTTCTATTTTAACATGCAAAACTTTTCATTTAGGGAATTTTTCCATCCATCTCCAAACTTCAATAGTTATTGGTTGGATTCTCCAATTAACTCCTTATGTTTGTTTATGCCTTGAATAAATTCAAGGTTATCTGAGTATAAAGAACAACTCTGAATGTTAAGATCTGCTGCAGATCTCATGACCAGAAGAATGACCCAAATTTTTCCTTCGGCCACACTGTTGACTTTACATCTATTTGTAATTTTTCTTTTAAGCCCTATTAATTGATAACAAACGAAGCCACACCAGCTAGTTCCCAATTTTTCGTAAAATGTGTGTCACAAAGCCAAACCATTTTAGCGTCATCATTTACGATTCATTTATCGTTATTTTCCATTACCCTTCTTTGTGTGTCTTTATTATGCTCATTTTAATCTATACTGACATTACACCAAAAAGACTATTAATTAAGTTTTTTGTTTTGTTATTGATCTCCCAGATATTCCAGCTCTTCTTTTCAAACAGTCCTTTCATCCTTGCTTTCCACATGTTCCAAATGGTACAGTATATTGTAGCTTTTACCCATTTAATATCCCATCGTTACCTGCATAGCTCGCGATAGTTCTATCAATCCATTCGCCATTTTTTCCGCCAAAGTCTTTATTGATTTTACATTGAAGTTGGGAGTTTGCCCAAACCCCCATGCTGAGAGGACATTTGAGGAATACATGTTCAATTGTTTCACGTTGAGTTTCACACCATTCACAAGTAACAGAGTTTGTACATTTCTTTCTATTTAAATTAACTTTGGTTGGAATCGCGTTGTTGTAATTTTTCTGGATGAAGTTTCTAATTTTTGAAGGAACATTCGATTTCAAGATATCATTCCAAGTTTTGTTGTTATTATTTTCCCCAAGTCAAAATTATTTTAAGTTAGTAGCTCTCAAATGTATTATAAAATAAATCAAAACTATACTCTTACCATTTATTTATATTATTAATTTTTTCATTCACCTCTTTATAAATCGCTCCTTCATTATTTCTCCTTTCCTTTGTTCTACAACACATATACATTATACACAGTAGGGGTATGCTATGTATCTTGAAATAATTGATCAAAATTTAACTTAAAAATTTATAATTTATGTTTTATGATCCATTATTATTTGTTCGAAATCCAGAAATATGTTTTATGATCCTTATATCTCCAATTTCCATCCATTTCTTTTTTCCTTTATCTCTTTAGAATTGATTTGGCATCTAATTAATTTTCATATATCTTTAAAACTTCACATTAACACACAAATTAAACCAAATATGCTCTAAAAACAATAATTCATCAAATCAAGACAAGAAATAGGAAAGTATCAAAATATGACTAAAAATCAAATATTAATTGACCATAAAATCCTAAAATAATTTCTCGAACATAGATTATTATATCACAAATAGGGAGACATTACTTATACATGAAGCCCTGTTACAAGGTTCATTTCAAATGCGTTGGATGTACCTATTTGAGAGTGATGGACTAGAGGTGTGATAAAATAATAATAAAGATAAGGATAAAAACCACGAAAACTCACTTCAAGTATCACATATCGTTTGCAAGTTTAGTTAGTAAGTAAAGTGCGTTCGCAGGGATTTAATCTGTTAGATATACTTGTGTACATCACGAAGTGTAGGACAAATTACTTGTTTGATAAAAAGACAATAAAAGAAATATTATTTATTTAGGTTTCAGATTTAAACGATAATGATGCAAATAAATAATATAATAAAGAATTGAGATGAGAAATATAACTTAGGATGGCTAGCATGCAATTATCCTTCTAATTCTAGTTATAAGGGGTGAATTGAGCTATGTGAATAGTTAAGATTCTATATTCCTCTTAACCCCCGTCCAAATGGACTTAGGTGGCAACCTAACAATTACCAGGGGACTTGGGCAAGGGGATCCTGCGCAATGATCGGTGGTTAAATCAAACCCTAGTGAGTAACTAGTTAGGCAAGGTCGTCAGGATCACTACCGCACACTAGACGTTTATGTGGTGTTTCAATAGTTGGACACCCGTTCCGGGTGACCATGCAACTATAAAAGACAGTCCTAACGTGATCAAGATTAGGGTTGGAAATGAGTCAAAGCACATAACAAAGATATATAAAATAATAAGTAGCTCAATTGATTTAAAAGTATTTTCCTAAATAACGTGACAACAAATAAAGAATTAGAATTCATAGATTATACATATGCAAACCCAAGCTATGGGGAAATTAGTTCATAACTAAAGACATAAAAAGACGCTAAAGTAACTAGAAACAAAGATAAGCTTAAGAATCTAATACAAATTACCCTAATGATAGAGGGATATTATGGAGAAGAGGAGTTTGCAACTCTCCAACTTCTTGTCTTCCTCTTTAGGTCGTCTTGCTTCTTTGGATGATAAAACTTTATGATAAGGACTAATATTCAAGTAAGGACACTATTTACAGAGGTATATAGATGTATTTATAGGTGTTAGGTCGAAATCTTGGAGTGCAAGTCATGTTATTGGAATCCTTTTTCAATTCAAATTTGTTTCCTAAAATATAAGACAGGATAAAACACTGCTGACTAATTTGATCATATCTCCTTCATTACAGAGCCAAATTCAGTGTACGACCTATCAAAAAGTCCGTAGCTAAAAGATCTATCTGACCTTATAAAGGATCTTCCAAAACCACAACCTATTTGTAGTTATTTTTACTTTAGTGGATGTCACTACAAATTTGGTAGGTTTATTTGGCAGTTTTTCCTTTCCTAATTCAACTTTGTTTCCTTTTAACTCTTGATTTCACCTCGGATATTCTTTCCTTAACTCCTTGGAATTGATTTGGCATTTAGATATATTTCCATAAACCTTAAGAGCTTCACATTAACATACAAATTATACCAAATATGCTCTAAAAGTAATAAATCTCCAAATCAAGACATGAATTAAAAATTTATCTAATAACGGAGATAATTTCTTAACAATTAATCAAATAAACCTAAAATGATATCTCAAACCAATAATGATAGACCACATAAAATAGTGTAACATGGAACCAAGCACATCGCTATAAGGAAATGAATCCATTACCCCGGTAGATCTGTCAAACCCATTAACAAACTTGGGACCAACCGGCCCAGCACTTTAATCACAAAATTGTAAAAGCCTGTCATATACTAGATCCACTCTCGAAACTCACATCCAACCCACCGTCTAGCCCACGCCTAGCGACGGTACACCCAGGCACTATCATACGTATCCGTTGTTGTTGCAGTTGACCATCACTCCTAAAGGAGTATATTTTTTATCCCTTGATATAACGTTCGTTCTTCAGATATGTTCATGTTGTCCTTATATTTTAGTTTAGATTTCAAACTAATTATAGGTCTTCAGAAACGATCTTGTTGAGGCTAAGTCCAATAGACACCCAATTCTAGCTAAAAGCTAGAATTGAGAGTTGAATAATCAATTCTAGCACTCCAACAGCTTCTCTAAAGTAGCAACTCCCAATTCCAACAGCTCCCAATTTTTTAGCTAGAATCGGGAGTCAAATAGCTAACTTTTCTTAAATATTCATTCCCTATCACAACTTTACTCCAACAGCTTCCCAATTTCAACTTCCCAATCTATATTTTGATTTTATTTTAATACCTTTTCCATTTTAATTCTAATTAATCATTTTTATAAAATTTCATTATTTATAATTTATATATCTTAAAAAATAATATAAATTATTTTTAATATTTAAATGATAATTATAATTATTTCTATCAATTATTTATAGTTTTAAGATATTTTTTTTGATAATATTAAAATTTATTACTTTATTTTTGAAAATATTAAATTTATTGATAAATTTGTTGAATTATAATGTGCATAAAAATATTAATTTATTATTACTAAACATAAAATTAATTTTAAATTAATTATTATTATTATGAAAATATTTATTAATAAATAATTTAAAATAATAATATGTAATTTATAATTATCAACTAAAGATTTAAATATACATATATATATTTATATTTAAATAAACAAGAATAAAGAATAGATTAGATTTAAAAAAAAATTAAAATTGATGGATTGGGGGTGAAATTTTTAGCCACATCTAGCTAGGAAAACTTGTGAATTGGGAACCCTATAATTGGGTTCCCTATAATCGGGAGGCTGTTGGAGTGCTAAAATATGATTTTCAACTCCCAATTGTAGCTTTTTGCTACAATCGGGAGCCCATTGAACTTAGCCTTAGGCTGAGTCCAACAGAACCCCAACTCTGGCAAAAAGCTAGAATTGGGGTTTGACTACTCAAATAATATACTCCAATAGCATCAATACAATATGGGACCCCAATTGTATACATCATTTTTTCACTCAACTTTAGCCAGATCTGTTGAAAAATGTAGCTATAGCTACATTGTTTTCCTTATTTTTTTAGATTTGTTTTACGTATAAAAAATTATAACTTGCTTTTTTATTTTTTATTTACTTAATAATTTAAATCTTAGTTGTTTTTTTATCTTTTTTCCTTAATTCATTTTAAGTTTCATTTTGTTTGATATGTTATTCCGTTTCATAGTAACCTCTATTTTTTTATAAATTTACTTTAAAATTAAATGCTTTTATATTTTTTAATTTTATTTATATATCTTTAGCCTTATTGTTTAGATTCATTTTACACATATATTTTTTTAAATCATAAATATTTAAAAATAATAATTAATTATAATTTAAATATAAAAATAATTTAACTATATTTGTAAAATATATACATAAATAAACTTCATAAAATTTAGAAAATCAAATAATTAATTAGTTATAGAACTTTTTTTTTTTAAAATAAAGTTAAATTATAGGTTTTTGAAATTTGGGAGGTGAAACAGAAAAGCTGTTGGAGCAAAATTATTGTAAGGAGTTAAAACTTAGACATAATGAAGGTTTGACCCCCAATTGTAAGGAAACAAATAAAAAGCCTGTTAGGGCTAAGTCCAACAGCTACCCAATTGGATAGCCAGAATTGGGAGTCAAACTGGATTTGTTTTCCAAGTAGCAACCTCTAATTTAGTTTTGCTCCAACAGCTTCCCAATTTCATTCTCCCAACCTTATTTTAAATTTACTTAAATAATATTTTTATTTTAATTAATTCATAACTTTTTCTGTTATATATTTCTTTTTCAATTTGTATACTTCGAAACTAATACAATTTTTTTTAATATTAATTTTTTTAATAAATATTATATTATTAAAAATAATTAAATAGAGTTATTATTTATAATAATAATATTTTAATATTTATATTATTTTTTGAATGATATCATTTATTTTTAAAGATATATAAATTTATTATTTTATTTTTTGAACCTTAAATATCTAAAAAAAAGTAGCAATGCTGCATTTTCAAAATTAATTAAAAAAAAGAAAAATAATTGTAGCTAACAAAAATTGTAGCCACATGTAGCTAGGAAAGTGGGAAGAATTGGGAGTTAGAATTGGGAGTCCTTATTGTGGGGAGGCTATTGGAGCTTTATAATTAGTGAGTCAACCCCCAATTCTAGCTTTTTGCTAGAATTGGGGACCAATTGGACTTAGCCATACTTAGCTACATGTGGCTAGCTTTTTTGTTAGCTACATTTGTTTTTCCTTTTTCTTAATTCATTTTGACGTACACATTATTAGGGGTGTGCATCGGGTTAGAAAACCCGCACCCGAAATTATACGGGTTAGTTTTTAATTGGGTGGGTTGCGGTTTACATTTTTGAAAAAATATACACATTTTTGCGGGTTGTGGATTTTAAATTTGAAACCCGCAAACCCGCATATACTCGATTACCTTGTAGTATAAAAATTAGAAAAAATCGTATTGCTCATTTTATTCAAATAAAATAGTGGGGGTCTTGTGCTTTTCACTCTACATTTTTTTTATTCCTCCATCTTTTTTAAAAGTATTTTGAAATCCCTCAATATTTCAATAATATTTTACCTAATGAATATGTTTTTCATTTCAATTATGATATTATTTGTACTATTTGTTCAATTCATATATTTAGTTTCCTAAAATCTCATTTTATATCTTTTAAAATAGATGATTTGAAATGCATATGCGTATCCTAAACAATATTTTTTGTTATAATTTTCATTTGTAATATAAATTTGACTCGCCAAATGAATATGGATACAAATTCGTCTTCTTTATCGAACTAAATCACCCGCAATGCACCTGCAACCCGCCTAACCCGAAACTCAATGGGTTAAGTAATGTATTGGGCGGGTGTGGGTCTTATTTTTCAAAATCCGCACAAGAACGGGCGGTTTGTGGGTTGAGCATTTTTCATACGAAACCGACCCGCGCACACCCCTACACATTATATTATTGTAGCTGCTTTGCTTATATTTTTCAAACACGTTACTCCTCTATATTTTTTTGCATATTTAGAATTCAACCAACTTTCAATTCTTTTCAACTTCTTTTAATATGTAAGATTTAAAAAAAAATATCTTAAAAAACAAATAATATATCACTAAACGTATAAAGAGCCAATTGTTGATTGATGCCTATTAAAAAACTTATTTAGAAAAAGGTGCCTAGAAAAAAATATTTATTGAAAACAACCCCATCCCAAAATTACCCTTATAATTAACAATTAAAAAATAAAAAAAAAACTAATAATCACACGCGCGCGTCCGTGAAATTTTTTTAAAATCGTCATAACTAATTCAAAAAAAATCAAAAAAAAAAATTATATTTGGATAAATCAAATTAATATTTACGTCTATGATTTTTTTCGGAATTTTCTGAATTTTTTGATTTTTTTGATTTTTTTTAATTTTTTTTTTCGCAGACACGAAATTACATGTTTTAAACATGGAATTTCATGTTTATTTCACGGTTTAAAACATGGAATTCCATGTTTAAAACATGAAAATCCGTGTCTGCGAAAAAAAATCAAAAAAATTCAAAAAAATCAAAAAATTCAAAAAAAATCAAAAAAATTCATAGACGTAAATATTAATTTGCTTTATTCAAAAATACAATTTTTTTAATTTTCTGATTTTTTTTGAATTAGTTATGACGATTTTAAAAAAAATTCACGGACGCGCGCGTGCGATGAAATTAGTAATAGTAGGTGGTGGTGGTGTGGTGGTTGTGGTGGAGGTGGTGATGGTTGTGGTGGATGTAGTAGTGGTTACATACATGGTGGTTGTGGTGGTGGTTGTGGTGGTGGTGGTGGTGGTGGTGGTGGTGGTGGTGGCGGAGGAGGAAAAAGAAGTACCCTATTATTTGTTTAATATTTAAAAATTAATATTGTATTAAAATAAAATAATATATTTAATAATAAGGGTAGTAAAGGTATAGAAAATATAAAGGGGATGTTTTCTATAAATAATTACTTCATTAGGCATTTTTTTATAAATAAGATTATTAAAGGCGAAAAAAAACAATTAGAGATTGTTATGAGGATGTTTTCAACAATAACCTCAAGTATAAATATTAGAAAATAATTATAATAAATAATATTTAATTTTTCTTAATTATATAATTTAATATTATAAAAAAAGTTATGAATTAATTATAATAGATAAATTATTTAAATAAATTATTAATAAAATTGAAAAGAAGATATTGAAAGGTTGCTGGAGCAAAACTAATTTAATTTAGACTTTGCTATTTGAGAAGAAAAACTTAATTTGACCCCAATTCTAGTTATGAAACTGGAGAGCTAACCTTTTATTCATCTTTAAGGGTATGTTTGGATTAAAAAGGGATAGTATAGTAAAGGATAGGAAAGGAAAGTTTAGTAAAGGATTGGAAAGGAGAATATTAAATCTTGTTTGGATTAGAAAAAAATAGAAGGGATAATTTTATTAAAGGATTACATATATTTGGTGTTTGGATTAGAAGGATAATGAAAGGAAGGGATTATTTTTATAACTAAATGACTCTTATACCCTTAGTAATATATTTTATATATAAAGAATAAGGATAATTTAGACAATGACATAATAAAAAATTAATCCCTTCTAATGACACCAAATTGGAGGGATTGGATATATTGTATAAGAAGGGATTAAAACAATCCTTTAATAAACTTTCCTTTCTTTTTATTTCCAATCCAAACAAAGGAGGGGATTAGTATTATCCTTTAATATTATCCTATCCCTTCTAATCCCTCAATCCAAACAAACCCTAATAGCGCCCTTTCTGTGATTTGTTTTGTTATAGAAGCAAGGACTCCCACTTCAACCTCAGTTTCATAAAAGCTTGAACAGAGACCTGTAACTTGATCCATTTGAGTAGGAAAAAGTATTTTTACTGTTGATTTATATGAGATAGGTGTTTACTTTCTTCAACACAAATTGCCTTTGATGGGAGTTTACATGTACCACGCAGGTACTATAGATTTTAAATTTACTATTCTTTCTGAATATATATAATTCTTTCTTTATTTACTTGGCGCCACAACCTTGCAATGCTTTAAATATTAATATTCATGGCCAATCAATGTTGTGATTTGTGTAGACTTGAAGAGAATGATAAGCTTCTCCTTACACCTTTTGAGAAGAATCTTGATATCTGGAGACAACTTTGGAGGGTACTTGAACGTAGTGATTTGGTGAGTTAAATTTCCCTCCCAAACATTCTATCCTTTATTACCTTGCCTTGTTTTGATTATTCTCTCTATCTCTCCAGCTCGTAATGGTTGTTGATCGCGGGACCCATTCTTTTACCGATGCCCTGATCTTAAGGTAAATGTTATTGAAAGAATTGCACAACACTAGATAATTTTCATAAGACTATTAAATTGGGTCTTGTGATTTGCAAGAGAAATTGATCAACACAAATCAACATTTCTACTTATTAACAAGGCAGATCTTTTACCTTGTCCTGTAAGGTTAGTATCTCAAATCACCAAAATTACCTTTTACCTTATAGTTCATGATTTAATTATAATATTATTTGTAGAAAAAATGGGCAGAATACTTTCGTCTCAATGGGTTACTCTTTGCATTCTGGTCAGCTAAAGCTGCATCTGCTGATAATATTTCCTCAGGGGTAGAAGAGTCAATTGAGTCCGATACAAAAATGCTCGTTTACAATTTGAAGCTGAAGCAAGTAAAAGAGAGAGTGTGAGTGTTGGATTTGTTGGGTATCCTAATGTAGGTAAAAGTTCAACTATTAATGCTTTAGTAGGATAAAAACGTACAGGTGTAACTTCTACTCCTGGGAAAACTAAGCATTTTCAGACTATCATAATCTCGGAAAAACTTACCCTTTGTGAATACCCTGGATTAGTTTTTCCATCATTTACAAGCTCGAGATATGAAATGATTGCTTCAGGAGTTTTACCTATTGCTAGAATGACTGAACATAGAGAAGCTATACAAGTAGTAGCTAATCGTGTACCTAGACAAGCTATTGAACGTGTGTATAAAATTACTTTACCGAAATCTAAGTCTTATGAGTCACAGACTCGTCCTCCTTTAGCTGCTGAGCTTTTGAGATCATATTGTGCTTCACGTAGATATGTTGATGAAACTAGAGCTGCTCGTAATATATTGATGGGAAAATTCCTCACTTTGAAATGCCACTTGGTATGTCTGATATTGAAGTGGAATATGAGGTTGTTACAGATGAAGAAGAAGCAAGTTTGTCTGAGATTGATGAAAATGAAAATGAAGATGATTCTGTTCCTGCTCTTGAACATGGATTCGTTTGATTTGGAAAATGGATTAAGTTTGCGTGTTAAGGAAAAAGTGTTTAATGCATCTCACAAGCAACATAAAAAGCCGCAAAGGAACAAGGATCGTACATGGATTCGAGTGTGTAGAAATTGAGCTTTACATCACCACGTATCGATCTCCAAACGTTAAGAACCCATTCATCCTCGATTATTGCAGTTTCCGCATTATGAGCATTAGCAGATTCAGGAATGTATGTTATTTAGAGAATCTTTCTCAGAAACCTTCATTTGAGATGGTGTAGCAGATTGATCCCAATATGAAAACCTCCTTCAGCAAGATAGCCAAGAGAATCCCCTTGAATATCCCAGCCTGAGCCTACTAATATATCTGGATCAAAAGAGTGGATGATCTTGATAAAATGGCCACAGAAACTGAGCATCTTAAAGGATATGAGAATCCAGTCCAGAATTATGAGAAGTATAAGTTTGACAGCATCAAATCGAGGGTTCTGATTGAATTTCAATGCTCATAATCGGTAGTTGATGTACTCCACCAGCAATGCCCGTTTGACTTAAAGGAGTCAGCTTTGTTTTCCTTTCAGGAACAGATATCTGAGATATTCTGTTCTTCTCCAATCATCAGGAGAAGGCATGGTTTTCACTTGAGGAGCCCTTTGGTGAAGTTGTGAATATGTTCTCTTTCACGAATTCTTCGTTTTCACTAGACAACCATTTAGTGACAGATTTTATTGATGGAGGACAAATAAGACCCATTATTTTGGATGTGAATAGGAACACCCATCACCAATTCGTCGTTATTTTGGTGGTTATTTGTGTCAATAGTCTGGTATTCCAGCTCTTCATGGTATTCTCGAGACATGAAGAGTACTAGGTATTGTTTCACATTCTACACAATCTATCTTTGGTGGTTTCTGATAGAATGTCATTTCAATGGAACCATGTAGTTCATCTTTTGATACCTTGCATTGCTCGAGCTTGATAACTTAGTTTCGATACAACAACTAGATTTAATAGGTAGATATTCCTCCCTTGAAATTCAATCTTCTCATCCCCAATCTCACTAGTTTTATTCTCAAGTGAGTCAACCCTGTAACAACGTTTTCTCCTCATAGAGCACTCTACCATTACACTGTTTCCACTTGTTTGACCAACATTACTCTCTGTGTTTAAATTTATATCACACTGAAATTTGCCTCCTTTCTTCTCTGTCAAATCATAAGTCTCTACACTATCTTTGATCAATATTTAGAGTCTAACCTGTGTGAGGAATTGAGCTTAGGTCATCACTGGATCCATCCATTTGAACAATTGTTTCAGTTGAAACAGTTTTCCTAGAATTACGATGAATAGTCGAACCAGAATCTTTCCTGTTTAACTCTTCAAAGTTAAAGCCGTCATGTAGCTGAGACTCACTCTCATAATCCATATTAGCTTTCTCCAAAACCTTATCAATAGAATAGTTGTTGATGGCATTAATGGGCTCAGCAAGTTCATCATCAGAGTTTATATCTTCTGCAGCTTGAAATGATGCAACCCATTTTAAAAGACTTAGTGCATCCTTATCTGAAGCCTAAAATCACATACAGAATTATGAATGTGTCACAGATGTAAAAATAGTATTTATCATACAAATATTGATGGGCAATAGGAAAATTACCTGGTGGTTTCAATAACCTGATTAGTTGACAATTTTTGAGGAGATTCCTCTATTTGTTCACCATATTTTGTCTCAACGCCTTGAGAAAATGAATTGGGGAAAGAAGATAATTCCACGAGCATTCGAAAATCAAGTCCATCATGTCCTCGTAACATCTTTTGGCACGTGTTTCCTTGAGTCAAGGGGCACACCTGATTCTTGCATCCCACTTCTTTCAAATTCCTGATACAAACTATGTTTATATATAATGTATAAGAAATAAATAGATCACACAAAAGCATACTATCCATATTGGTATGAGTGATGGAACCATCTTCATTTCAGTGTGAGCTTGAGAAAGGGATGTGTACGATAAACACTGCTGATTAATGATTTCTGACAAATTATACACATAATTTTTTCTTTATCAACTACAATAAGGTGCAGCAAAAATAAATAATTGATTGTTAAAAATAGAGAGTGCGAGTGTTGGATTTGTTGGGTATCCTAATGTATGTAAAAGTTAAACAATTAATTCTATAGTGGGAGAAAAACGTACAGGTGTAACTTCTACTCCTGGAAAAACTAAGCATTTCCAGACCATTATAATCTCGGAAAAACTTACCCTTTGTGATTACCCTGGATTATTTTTTCCATCTTTTACAAGCTCGAGATATGAAATGATTGCTTCTAGAGTTTTACCAATTGCTAGAATGATGGAGCTAGCATAGAGAGGCTACACAAGTAGTAGCTAATCGTGTACCCAAACAAGCTATTGAACGTGTATACAAAATCACTTTTTACCGAAACCTAGCTAAGTCTTATGTGTCACAGACTCGTCCTCCTTTAGCAGCTGAGCTTTTGAGATCATATTGTGCTTCACGTAGATATGTTGATGAAACTAGAGCTGCTCGTAATATATTGAAGGATTATATTGATGGTAAACTTCTTACTTTGAAATGCCACTTGGTATGTTAGATATTGAAGCGGAATATGAGGTTGTTACAGATGATGATGATGAAGAAAAAGAAAGTTTGTCTGAGATTGATGAATCTGGATTCGAGTGATTTGGAAAATGGATTAAGTTTGCATGTTAAGGAAAAAGTGTCTAATGCATCTTACAAGCAACATTAAAAACCGCAAAGGAACAAAGATCGTACATGGAGACCAGCAAATACTGGCCCTTCTTTGAAAGCTTAAAATGAAGAAATACTTGTGTTGTTTTTATTTGCTAATTTGTGTAAATTAGTGAGATGTTTTTCTTGAATCTTGTAGTTCATTTGTGTTTGTCTACGGTTGTTTATCCATTACATTACAATATTACAGATAGTATTGCGTTTATGTTCTTATCGATTATTTAAATTTATGTTCTTCATTTGAAAATTACTTTACTTATACATGTGAATATGAGAGTTTGGGAAGCAATTAATCGACATCTAATAATTCTGAATATGAGTTCAGGTGACACTATACACGTTTCCGAGGCCCTTAATAAATACAGGACCACTACAAGACTAATTGGTGACACTTGTTCAATGACACTTCTAGAAAAATGTCACCTGTAACACATCTCGTGACACTTATTAAACTGTATCATAATTAGTGACACTTTTTTTCTAAATGTCCTTTTTAAGTGTCACCTATTGTTGGGGCATTAAGTGTCCCTAACGCGATGGGTGACACTTAAAACGGTGTCCCTAACACGATGGGCAACACTTAATGCGGTGTCCCTAAGGCGATGGGCGACACTTAATGCGGTGTCCCTAAGACGATGGACGACACTTAAAACGGTGTCCCTAACGCGACGGGTGACACTGTAAAAAAATGTCACCAAATATTAAGCGACAGTTTCCCGCGGTGTCCCCAAAAGATGGCGACATCAAAAATAAGGACACTTGTTTTTCGTTGGATGACAGTTGGAAAAGTGTCGCCAAAAGTTTGGCGACAGTTCAAATAGTGTTGCGCACCTGCAAAATAACTGTCACCCATTAGCAGTTTTTTTGTAGTGGACTTTAGCTAAAGGTGCAGGCTTGAATTATCACAGTTATGGTGCTTACATTGAGCCCTCCCATGACCCTGAGAAAGGTTGTAAGAAGCGCCTAGCTGAACGCTGTTTTTTCAAAAGTAGTAAAATATCGATGTTACTTCCAAGAAATAAAAATTATAACCCAATAGTAGATTTTCCTTTTTGTTTACAAAGGAGGTCATTTGACCGTGAAAATAAGCAATAATTAAAGACTAGCTATGATATCTATATCTGAGTGAAAATTTTCTTGGAATCTTCCAAGCACACGTGTCTTTTATAAGGGTACGCCAAATATCATCCGAAAGATCCAAGAACATGGTATAGGCTCTTATTTGCCTCAGGACTAATTTTGCTAACCAACCCGCACAAGTGATAACCTTTCTATAAATAGTCTTGACTTTGTAAGGGGCATATGCCTCCATTATACTTCTAATTCCATCAATCCAATACGCAGTTGGACCTCTCGCACTATCCCCTTGTTAAACAATTCTCATAGCCTTCTCGAATCCGTTTCCACCTCTAGCTCCCTTATCCCCATCTCAAACGCCATCTTAATGTACCCCTACTAGCTCCGCAATTAAAGGCGAGGAGCATCCAAAATCCATGGAAAACCTTTAATCCATTTCCCATCCTTATCTCGCAATACTCCTTCGGCCCCTCCCTTAATTTGGCTTTTAAGATAAATCCCATCCTTGTTTGGCTTGAATCCCCGACTGGATTTACACCACCCTATCCACTCTACATGATCTGTGCCTTTGTCATCTCTGATATGCTGATGATCCTTTGCTCCTTTTCTTACTAATATTAACATATGATATAATCTCATGTTGCGGTACCCTAAGTATATATAGTCTTTTCTATCCCTCTGGAACCAGTGAATCTCTTCTTGTTCCAGTATACTCTCATATTATTTGTAGAGTCTTTTCTCCAAATTTACTAGCAACCCATTATATGATCTTTGGAGCATATTCTGGATGCCCGTGATGCGTGCCAATAATTTCTATTTTTACTGTAATATCACCAAATGTGTAAACTTCCACTCCCCAAGTTCCCTTTGCAAATACTCTTAATTTTCTCTATATTGATTTCAATTTCACTCCATTTATCTTTAACGAAGTCTATGAAATTATCGTGTAGACAACACGCGCTCTCAAATCTAAATTGACAAATACTAACATGACGTGGAGGTCATGTATCAACTATGATAAGAATCGGTACGTGGTCAGAATGAATACGAGGGAGATGTTAGAATATCGTGAACTCAAAAAATTCACACCAAAGGTAGTTACCATAAGCTCTATCAAGTCTCTTCATATTTCTCATGCCATTATTTGAAAAATCATTCCAAGTGAATCTAGGTCCTTTGATCAATAAGTCCATAAGGCCACAAATGTTTGTCCATAAGTTCATCCTTTATCTTATTTACTTGTCTAATTTTCATCTTATTTTAATTCTTTATGCATTTACTTAAGTCATTAGTTGTTTAATCATATTCGAAAACCAAACAAGCATTCTCTTGTTTGCATTCCTTAATATTTTGTTATTTATCTTACAAACTTCACGCATTTTCACTAGTTTAAATATCATTAGTCAGACTGATAATCCCTGTGGAAACGATAACCCTCCTTATCACTTTTACTTGTTTTTAATCCGCAATGCGGTGCGTCACCCCATTTCTATTATCGCTTTTATATTATCACACACTGGGGGACAACATGAGCCAACATTATAGCCCTTTTATTGAATGATAAGAGAAAGATGACATACCTTACATCCATTTATTTTTGTTTTGTCGGTCGAATAAGTTGTGTTTAAGTCTAGTCGTTGATTAGAACATCATCTACCAGGTCATAAGTATCTATCTTGATCTGCTTCTGCAAATTCTCATCCATGTACATTGAGCTCATTTCTCCTCTCTTTAGATTACTAAATCCACCGTCTTTCGAAGGAGGGGAGCCTTTACTCGGCTTATCAGATGTGACCTCTTTGTACTTTTTATTCAAATTATACGTTTCATCCAAGAGGCAAGTCTCGTTAAAACCTGTATTAAGGGCTAGATTAACCTTATCATCTCCTCCTACACTGCCAACACATCTCACAACCTTATTAGTCATAAAAGGAAATACATGATGGGTGTTACCTATGATGGGAGGCTCCGCATTTTCTTGTATTTGCACAACATGGTTCTGAGTAAGAGATGGGTCGTTAGGGATGATACTACTGGAATTAGAAATATCCCCAATTCCTAACGGTGCCGATTCCTCAAACATTGGGTTTGCAATAAACTTATTCGTCCAACAACTCTCAAAATTGCCATATATCAAAGATATTTTCATACTCATCAGCCTTTGAGGCTTCATACTCTAGTGAACCTGAGACTCCATCAATTCTAGAAATTTTGGTTGCCTTCGTTTCTCTGCCCGTTTCCGTTCTCCCTTTCCTTTGATCTTCCACATGTGATAATTTATCTCTATCTATATACACAAGTGATCTTTTTGGAGCATTCATATTACCTTCTTGATGTCCCTCAGATCCCATATGTTTAGATATTCTCTTCGTTGATGGAGATTCTTGTGTATTGGAGAAAACATTTACCCGCTTCGTTAATAGTTTTTTCACAATGTGTGATTTTTCTTTTGGGGAATTTAACTTAAGGATGTGAGTGTTTGGAATCGATACCATTTGAATGGGCATGATCCCCAGACTAGATAATCGGTTCCCGTCGCCTAAATCAGGAAGAAGAGGCGGTCGCCGCTGCCAATGTTTCTCCACAATAATAGCCTTTACAGTCTAAAGAAGGAAATAAAATAGGGCAAAAAGGAAATAAAGGGGATATGAAAGGAATTTATATAAATATTTTTTGGGAGCAATAAGAAATAAATTTTTTTTGATACTTGGGTGGTCTGGGCCAATTTGCGCGCACCGCGACTAGTCCCATGGGAACTATGCACACCCATTTTCAGGGAGGGGATTCAAACCATGTAACTCTCACTTTTCACACTTTAAGTGTTAAATAAATAACAAGATTCTAGACAGTTGAGCTAACCCAACTGGTTAATAAGAGAGAACTTTAAATTTTATTTATCAAATAATCCTTCTAAACACATATAAGGTCATTTATTACACTATTCCTTTTAACTAGTCACTTATGTGTGATATTTAAAAAAATTGGAAGAAAGTGTTTTGATATGATGAGAATGACATTTAGGGGGGAAAGTCACGAATCTTATGGACTTTGAAAATGAATCCTCCGAACTCGATGAAGAATCGGCTAACTCTCAGTCTATCCATGTTAGTCGACACGAAAGGCAAGACAATGAGTTTAAGGAGAGATGGTATGCTAATCTGAGAAGTAGGGTCTATCCCCTGAAGGAAAGATTCACATGGACAAAGAACCTCAAAAGGAAGACATCTTCAACTTTTGGGTTCTGTTAAAAAATCCTGATATTTAATCGTGGAGACTTTGACACTAGCGAAGAATTTGCGACTTACATGTACTCATTATAGAACTCTACACTAGTTTTTATGACGTTAAGCAACGTATGATTAGCGAAATAAAGACTGTTTACCACCTGGATTAGGGAATTAATGAAGACTATCTCAATCAGAGGAAACTCTATTTTGTAATGGGGAAGAGTGTGAAGGCCACCATAGGGGTGATTCGAGCAATGACATCTGTTAGAGGGAGGTGATGAGTACCCAAGCCCAGCCTGTGATGGAAAATGTATCTCCAGACTAACTTGTGGACGACAGCCAGTCCCTCATATTTGACTTATTTGATAGACTTTTATGCTTATTTCGTCATATTACCCTTTCTCCCCTTGGAATTAGACTATTTGCATTTTTAGAGCTTTTGTGCATTAATTTGATGATTTTTAGTGCAAAGTTAGTAGGTTCTTGAATTTCATGAAAGACCAATACAAGGAGGAGAAGTGAGAATTTAAGTCTTAGAGTATTTTTTTTTTTTTTTTTTTGATGACGAGGGTTCCCGGGCTTACACCCGACTAGTCCCCCGGGAGATATGACTGCCTCCCCAACCATACCTCCAGGCAATCAGAACTAGGTTGCCCATGTTCTGGGGAGGGTTTCGGACCTTGGAAACTTTCCAAACATAATAACTTTCTTCCACCTGCGGGATTCGAACCATGTACCTCTCACTTGAGGGAACTTTCCGAACCATGTACCTCTCACTTGAGAGAACTTTCCAAACTTTAATAACTTTCTGCCGCCTGCGGGATTCGAACCATGTAGCTCTCACTTGAGAGAACTTTCCAAACTTTAATAACTTTCTGCCGCTTGTGGGATTCGAACCCTGTACCTCTCACTTGAGAGACAGAGCCTGGCCAGATGAGCTAGCTCACCTGGTTGTCTTAGAGTATTTTAGTGTGTTAGGAAGTATTTTTATTCGAGTTTCTAATTTTAGAGTGCACTTTCCTATTTCTATTCTTGATTTAATGATTTATTAATTTTTTTTTTTTGGTTACATAGGAGAGCCACTTTGGACTCGGAGTCATTGACTCGGTTCGAACCTGCACCACTAGATTGGTAGACCAAGGCCCTGGCCAGTGATTTATTAATTTTTAAAGCATATGCGGTTTAATTATTTATTTATTGTGAAGCTTTAAAAGATATATGGTAATTAATTAGAGACCAAGTCAAGTCAAAGAAGTAAAGGAAAGAGATATATATGAAAATAATAGGATGAAGGAAGGATATATGCAAAGAAGGAAAAGATAAAGATGCCAAATAAATCTGAAATTCCAGCCACGTTCTAAAGACGAGCTCATAACTTAATATTGGATATGAATTTAGGAGAATGATCTGGACCAATGAAAAGAGCTTTCCGAGACAAGCGGTTTCAAATATTGGAACGCGTCAAACAGATAAGTATTGAAGGAGATATGATCAAAACAAATCAGCAGCAGAATCTTACCTTTCATAGATTTTTGGACTACGAATTAAAGAATTCTTTACTTGTCTTCCGCTCCAAGTAAAACGAATTAGGGCTTCCTAGCACCTATAAATACACCGCTTAGACATCATTATTCAGCACCTCTCGTATTTTCTTCAATTTATAATATCCTTAGAGAGAGAGAGAGAGAGAGAGAGAGAGAGAGAGAGAGAGAGAGAGAGAGAGAGAGAGAGAGAGAGAGAGAGAGAGAGAGAGAGAGAGAGAGAGAGAGAGAGAGAGAGAGAGTCAAAGACCTATCATATTTTATTCAATTCTTAACATCCTTAGAGAGAGAGAGAGTCAACCACTTCAGAGCAAGAAGGCGGAGGAGACGCTAGAGCTGGAGGAATTCCATTCTTCCACAACAGCCAACCAAACCCTTAGGTTATAAATTTTTTTCGTTATTGAATATGATGTCTTTATCATGAGCTAAACTCTAATATACTTGAGAATCGCAATAGAGGGATGAACCCTAATTAATTTATTCTAGGTTTTGAATTTGGGATTGTTATGATTTAAATTGAATTGAGTCTTAGATATTGGATATTACTTTGTTCTTAATCACTATTTCTTTTCGGTACAACTAGAAATAGGTTTTGGTATTTGGGCTATTCATTTTAGTGGCGAAGTGATCATCCGACAGAGGGGTTTGAATACAGACTTAGGTAATACCCGTGTAATGTCCGTTATTGACCGACATGCTTAACTAATTACATAGCCATAGAGGTAAAATATTATTCATCTGAAAGTAGCTTATAATCACCCTGACGAGATTTGTAATACCGTAGGATAGCTCTTAGGTCCACCCTGACGGGGGCTAGGAGATATTAGATTCCCGACTAATATTCTAATACCAATTCTACCCTTAAACATAGCATAGATTATATCAATTAGGAGGATTCCTTGCGAGACTCAAGTATCTTTCATATCTGAAGTCAACCCTTTGTTTGCTTTTATTTCTTTTTAGTTAATTAATTTAGTTTTTATTTTATTTGCATCTTTTAATTCAGAAAACCAAACAAAAATCTTTTCTTTTATTTTCCTGTCACGCAATTATTCTTACTACTTGATTAATATTTGGGTTGAACCTATTCCGTCCCTGAGAACGAAACTCGATTTATCGGATATTACTTGGACAACCGTGCACTTGCGGTAATTGTGGTTCCTTTATTTTAGTACTTAATTTTATAACACACCAGAACCCACCAAGACCCTCGTCTTGAAATATTCTATTTCTATTGTGTGTTTCCTAGGATCTAGACTTAGAAGGAAGGATCTTGTTTCTTGTGATCATCTCATATCCTTTTCCCACATAGTTGAACACGTAGGAAGATCTTATTTGTCCGGGGGAATACTTCTTGTGTGGGAAGATTTTGTTAAGCTAAGAGTGATCAACTCGACAGCTTCTTTTGTTATCTCAAAAATCGAAGAATCTAATAATTTTTCTTGGTACCTTGTTTGCATCTACGCTCCTACTAATGACATCAAAATGCAAAACATTTGAAACTCTTTAACGTCCTGGTAGTCGAAAGTTAACGAACGACGCTTTTCATGAAAGATTTTAACGATATCGCAAAAAATTCAAAAAAAAAGGATTTTTTTTGCCAAACATCGATAGAATTATCCGATTCAATGAATTTATCAACAGTAACTATCTTGTTGATTTCCTCGGCAAAGGTTTTTTTACCAAGTCTAATAAAAGGATGTGCGATGATAATATAAAATTAAAACTTGATCGGGCTCTACCTTCTTGTTCTTGGTGTGACTCCTTCCTGAACGCAAACCTTTATATTCCACCTCCAATCGGATCAGACCACTCACCGCTCATTATGCAAAAAGATATTTCAAAATCTAAATACAAAGACTATTTTATTTTTGAATCAGGGTGGCTTGAGAATAATCAATGCCGGGAAGTGGTTTCCAACTCCTAAGGAAACTTTTGTAATCACAATAATATTCAAGACTTCTGCAACAAGAAAGATGTTAATTCTCTCGTTCTCAAGGGTTGGGGTAAAATCTTTTCTTAACAATATAAGACATATCGACAAATTACAACAAGACTTGGTAAAAATTCTGAACACTGATCCCTCTAATTTGAATCTTGACAAGGAAAAGGCTATGAAAGATGAACTTGAAGATCTTTGGGACATGGAAGAATCCTACTGGGCCGATAGAGCTAGAGATCTCTGGATAAAAAAAGTGATAAGAATACCAAATACTTTTACGCGTCAACCCAAAAGAGAAGTAAAATCAACCGCATCTGTAACATCAAGACTGGCGACGATTCTTGGATAGATGATTCAAAAATATCAATAAAACTTTTTTGGGCTATTACACGAATCCTTTTGGGGGGAAAAAATTTCCAACACTATGCAGGTAACGAGACATAACCCCTGTAAAATCACGACTCAAATGAATGACACACTCACAAGAACACCAGACATGGATGAAATTAAAAACTTTGTCTTCAGTATGTCGGGCTCAAAAGCTCCAGGTCTAAATGACCTTCTGGGAAAAATTCTAACAAGAATTATGGGATACTTACAAAGACAACCTCTTTAAATTGGTCACCGATTTCTTTGATCACATAATACCCCTTCACAAAAATAATGATATGCTCATCACTTTGATTCTAAAAGGCGACTTCCAAGAAACAGTCAAAGACTATGGACTAATCGTGTGTATTAAATTATGCTACAAAATCATAGCAAAATTATTGGCGCTTAGATTACAACCGCTTATGAATGAAAACATATCTCCAACTCAATCTGCCTTCATAAAGGACGGAGAATACATGATAATATAATTATCGCTCAGGAAATTTCCTATTTTTTCAAAACTTAAAGGAAATCCAGAATTCACTAAGTAGCAGTTAAAGTTAATATGGCCAAAGTCTAGGACCAAGTCAACTAAGATTTCTCATGGAAACTCTTGAAAGCCTCGGTTTTTGCGATAAATGGAGAGAACGGTTTCTTAATTGTATTTCCTTAGTCTCATTTCAAGTCAAAGTCAATGGTCAATAGTATATAAAATTCTATCTGAAACAAGGCATGCAACAAGGTGACCTGCTCTCATATCTCCTTTGCTCTCTTCTCACTGAGAGACTTATTGGTCTTATCAACTATCAGTGTCGAGATGGTAAGATTAAGGGAATCTCAATTGTGAGACAATTTCCTAAGATGACACACCTCTTATTTGCGAACGATGCTCTCTTCTTCATTAATCTGAACAAAGAAGAAATTGAGAGCTAAATTGGAAAATCTCAATTATATCAAAGATAGACTTTTATCTAAATTGGCCAGCTGGATATCTAGCTTACTCTTTGGTGGGGGAAGGAAGTTCTTATCAGACCTATTCTCTAAGCTATTCCCAACTATGCTATGTCTATTTTTAAATTCCTTAAGAATCTTTGCAAAAAAATGTCAAGCAGCGTCGAAAACTTTTGGTAGGATTCATGTTGTAAAAAAAGAATTCACTGGATGTTATGGAAAAAATTGCCTGCTCTAAAACAGATGGTGGAATTGGAAGATATATCCATAAAATGAACCTTGCTCTCCTTGAAAATCAAGCATGGTGTATCCTTAATAATCCAGATTCCCAAGTTGCTAGAGTACTCAAAGGAATTTATTACTGTAATGGTAATCTTTGGGTTGCTAATCTTTCAAAGAAAATAACTTGGAGTTGGGCAAACATTTTTAAATGAATTCAAATTCTCAAAAATATCTCTATTCAGCAAATTGGGAATGGCCTCAATACAAGTATTTGGAACCACAATTGGATTGGCAAAGGATATAAAATGTCCAGACATGAGAATTGTAAGATTGAAGTTGTTTCTAAGATTTTCAATGAAGATAGCTCTAGATGGAATCTTGACCTCCTCAATAACATCACAACATCTAATGTCATCCACGAGATCAAAAATATTACGATCTTTCAATTAGACAAAGAAGACAAGTTAATCTGGCCTTTTACTAAAGATGGAACTTACTCAATTGTCTGGTTCACATGCCCTGATCAATGAAGATATTTGTAATGAGGCTCAAAATTTGAAATCAGGAGAAACCAACAACAACGAAGTTTGGAATACGGTTTGGCACTCCAATGTCCCATCAAAGATTATAATTTTGGCTAAAATATTTGTAACGACGCTTTACCTACGAAATCTAATCTTCACCAAAGGAAGTGTGCCGAGGACACTCGAAGTGAGTGGTGTGAATCACAAAAATATAATATTGAACATCGCTTCCTTAAATACTCATTTAGCATTAATGTCTGGGCTAATTCATTTATGCAAACCAAGATTGATCCCAATTCCAATTTAAATTTCTCAAAATGGATCCTAATGACAATCAATGCTTACGTGCCAAACAAATGGGATAAAAAGATTGTTACATCTTATATTCCTCGTAATACTTGGAATATCTCGAAAGCTAGAATGAAAGGCTTCTTCGAAAATAAAAAAAGTGGAGCATCTATGAAATCGCAAGCAAAACCAACGCTCTTATCACATGTTTTTTCGGTCCCCTCATGTCAAATGAATCAAATTGGCCCTATAGGGAATCTCTCTAACAATGGTAGTAACAACATTAAACATGATAACCCATCCTCGCAGATGAAGCAGAGTATATTTGGCTTGACGACACCTCCTTCTGTAAGAAAATGAGAACCAGCGACAGTTGTATCATAGCAGATAATAAAGAATGGGAGATTATTACAAAGTCACAAGGAGATGCTTTGTGAAAAATGCTATGGAAGGCGAAACTTGGGATTTGCTTCTTGCCATGTGATCAACAGATGGTCTCAACATCCAGAATGATTCTTTCTACTCTAATAACCTTAAACTCATTCAAGGTATTAAAAGAAGTAGGTATTCTCTAGAGTCTCCAACCTCTTTTCGTGCAAATTGAAAGATGTTTACTCAAATTCCCTAAATGGAAAGTTTCTCACATTAACAGAAAATTCAATGATATAGTGGATACATTTGCAAAATGTGTTAGAAAGAATATTGAATTGGCCGATTAGCGAGACTTCTCTCTTGTAGGATCCTTTTTTTTTTTTTTTTTTATGTTTAGCTTATGATTTTAGTGGTTTGCAAAAAAATCTTTTATCTGAAAGAAAAGGTAAAATTACAAATAATACATTTTTAGAAAATTAGATAAATATAGCTAAAAAGAGGGACTAAATGTTTTTACTGTTTTACCTATCCCTGAGATTCTAAACATTAACTGAATCATTAAAAGAACTGTTAGGAAACCCAAAGGTCAAACATGTAATAACATTATGCTTAATCTTTACCCTCAGCTTCCTTCAAGTAGTCTAATAAATTGATATTCTTTTGGTTGGGAGTTTACTAAGGGCCCGTTTGGAAGTGCTTATTTTAGAATAAAAAAACGCTTTTAGAATAAAATTTAAAATTTAAAAAAATTATTAAAAATAATTTTGAAATCTAAAATTATTTTAAGTGCTTTTTTTAAAAAGCATCTATTTGGTGTTTTTCAAAAAATTACTTTTCAAAGTAAAAAAAACTCTTAAAATACTAAAAGCACTTTTAAGTGCTTCTCCAAAAAAGCACTTCCAAACGAGCACTAAATTGATCACATGATCACTTTAACCCCCTTGTGTGGGTACAGGACACACGTATTTATTAGGCATATAGTCGAGTTCAGCCGAAGCAATAAATTTAACTACTACTCCATAAAAATCCCCACCTATGACCTTTAGCCAAGATTGATCCCTACTCACTCTATGATCATACTGCTAAAGCCTAAAAGTGCACGCCAACTGCCCAAGCAAAAGCAAACACCAACGTACAATCACGAATGAGTAATGACCTAATATATGCCTAATCCTTGCGTAACTAGTAACTCCAGTTTTCCATCCTACTTTCTCATTTCCATATATACAATGAATAGAGTATAATGTAATTTGAGAAAATGTCAACAATGATAAATGAATAAAGAGAAAAGAATTTGTTTCTTATTTATTGTTAATTGAGTACAAGAGGTGATATATATATAGGTAAAACATCAGGCACATAACACTCTTATACATACACAATATATACAATTAGCCTAACTTTTTCTTGTTATATTTGTTGAGGGAGTTATCGTGTGTAGTTGTGATACATCATATCTCATGCATCTTGTTTAGGTTATCGTCCCTCCTCAAACTGAACATGCATATGAGTGGAAGTTTGATGAGAAGATAATTAAACACAACATTTGACAACCCCTTAGTAAAGATATCAGCCACTTGTAGTTGAGATGACACATGAATAATACTAAGTAGTTTAGACTTCACTTGCTCTCTAACAAAATGAAAATCAACGTCTATATGGTGAGTTCTTGTATGGAACACTGGATCGGAAGCAAGTGCAGTAGCTGAAATGTTATCACATGAAAGAATAGGCGTAAAAATAGGAATATGCAGACTTTTGAGAAAAAATGTAAGCCATTTCAGTTCTGCAGACATAAATATCATAGCTCGATATTCAGCTTCTGTAGAGACCGTTGTTTGTTTCTTGGATACCCATGAGATAAGATTAGACCCAAGGAATATACAATAACCAGTAATAAAGCGTCGATCTTTAGAATTGCTTTCCCAATCAGAGTCAGAAAACGCCTTTAAATATGAAGAAAAATAAGTAAAACGTAAGAAAAAATGTATAGTACCTTTTAAATAACAAAGAACTTTCTTCAACGAATCATAATCTGAATTAGTTGGATTATGCATAGATTGACACAATTGATTAAGAACAAACGAAATATCAGGCCTAGTGATGGCCAAGTATTGTAAGACACCAACAAGACTACAAAAAAGAAAAAGATCTTCAAACAACTCCAAATCATCAGTAGTTTGGATAGTATACTTACTCCGAATAGGATGAGAAGAGCTTTTGCAATCCGTCATACCATCTTTCTTCAATACAGAGGCCGTGTAATTTTCTTGTGAAACAATAATAGAAGAAGAGGTAAACTTAATTTCCAACCCAAGAAAATAAGCAAGCTGACCCAAATCTTTCATAGTGAAACGATGTTTCAAAGCATCAATGGTAAATGAAATCCCCATAGAATCACCACCAGTAATAAGTATATCATCAACATATACAAGTATAATAGTAAGTTGATCATTATTTCTTTAAATAAACATCGATGAATCAGATGGACACACCGCAAAACCTTGAGACTCCAAAAATTTAGTAAGCAAGTTATTCCAAGCTCGAGGAGCTTGTTTGAGACCATATAATTAAGTTTGCACACATAGGTCGGATTTTATTCATCAATAAACCCAACAGGTCGACTCATGTACACATCCTCATCTAACTCACCATGTAAGAAGGCATCGGAGACATCCATTTGATGAATTTTCCAATTATTTAATATAGCAAGCGATAATATAACACGTATTGTTTGATGCTTGACCACATGACTAAACGTTTCTTTATAATCAAGACCATACTCTTGATGAAATCCACGAGCTACCAAACACGCCTTATGACAAGCTAAAGAACCATCTGCATTACATTTTAATTTACATGAGATAGTATTACGCCCAAGGGGTGGAGGAACTAAATCCCATGTATGTTGTCGTGTAAGTGCATTAAATTCTTCTGCCATAGCTGATTTCTAGTGAGGGAATTTAGTCGCTTCTTTGTAAGTAGTAGGTTCAACAAGAGAAGTATGTAAAACAGAGGACTGGCACTTGTATGTAGGTCTAAGAGACCTTGTTTGACCACACGTAATCATATGATGACTTGGCTTGGGTGGTGGTGGTGGTGGAGGAGGTGGTGGTGGAGGAGGTGGAGGTGGAGATGGTAAGTGATAGAGGTGATTGTGTAGTAGAAGCAGATGATTCAAACACAAAAGGTTGAAAAGGTTTAGTCAAAGAGTAAGGATTAATGGATAATCAAAGAGGTCTATGTATGGAGAATATGAATATTCAAGTGAAGATGACTTAGAGGAAACTTTTGGTTGAAATGGAAACACAATTTCATCAAAGACCACATGACGAGATAGGAAATATCACATGACGAGATATGAAAAATTTCTTAGAAGCTAGATCAAAACACTTATATCCTTTAGCATGATTGAAATATCCTAAAATTACACAACGTTTTGATAGAGGAGCCAATTTATGAGGTGCATAAGGACGCAAACCAAGGATAACATAGACAATCACAAATGCGAAGATGAGAATAAGGAGTATTCTGATACAAAGTTTGAAAAGGAGAAGACTTGTGTAATATATGTATAGGTAAAATATTTATGAGATATATAGCTGTAGATAGAGCTTCAAGCCAAAATTTAGATGGAATATAACTGTGTGACAATAAAGAGCATGTGGTTCGATTAAATATCGATGTTTGCGCTCAGCAACACCTTATTGTTCAGGTGTGAGGACAATAATTATGATGAAGAATGCCATTTTCTTGAAGAAAATTGGAAAACAAGTGATTGACATACTCACCACCATTATAAGATCGTAGAACTTTAATTTGAAGTTGAAATTGAGTAAGAATCATTTTGTAAAAAGTTTGAAACATCCCACACACATCTGATTTTAATACTAAGGGATAAACCCAAGTAAACGACTATGATTATCAATAATACCACATAATACTTAAGATATGAACAAGTACTAATAGGTGATTTCCCCCAAACATCACTGTGAGTTAAGTCAAAGGGAGCTTTAGAGCATGTTACAGACAAAGAAAATGGTAATTTGTGTGCTTTAGAAGTTGCACAAGAATTACAGTTGATGCTAGAAAAATGAAGTTTAGTTTTTAAAGTATAAGACAAAGGTTGAGTAGCATTTGCAGAAGGATAACCTAATCTGAGATGCCAAAGCCGAGTTGATGAAGACAATAGTGTAAAAGAAAGACACTTGAATGATTCACTAGATGATGAACTAGAATATGTGAAGGCAGAAGCAAAAGACAGGGGATATATCCCATCCTTACAAGGGCTATTGAATAACATATTATGTGAGAGTGAATCACAAATAGACACAGAATTGGAAGAGAAAACAATGTAACAATAATTATTAGTTGTGAATTTAGAAATAGAGAGTAGATTAGAAGACATAGAAGGAACATGTAATACATAATTGAGACGAAAAAAGGATAAATGAGTAAAAAGTTTATTACCCCCCACATTAGCTATGTTAAGAGTTTGACCACTACCAACAACTACAGCTCCATTACCATTATATGAAGAATGTTACTGAAGTACATTCAGATCAGGTATGACATGGTTATTAGCACCGCAGTCTAAATACCATAACTCGGGATCATAGGATGTATTATTATGTGACTGATCCATAAGAGCAACCTGTTTTTGTGCATGAGGTGATGGAAAAATCACAAAATCACTCCCATACCAGCAATCAAGTGCAGAATGACGATACCTCACACAAATTTGACATGTAGGCACATTCGAAGAGTATGAATTCAAACCATTAGCAATAGAGGGTGATGAAGGAGTACCTAAACCAGAGGAGGAAGAAACAAACATATTGCGTCCACGACCTCTTCCTCAAGCACAAAATGAAGAACCACGACCTCTATTAGAAACTACAGATGAATTTTGAGATGGTGAGAAGAGAGTTGTGTGTTGAGAGCTCGAATTATTAGTTGAATCAACCATCTTCATCTGTAATTCCTCAGAGACAAGAAAGCTTCAAAGAGAATGAAAACTAAGGGTAGATGTTTGAGCATTCGAGATCCTAATACTCAATTTTAATTGATTGTAATCATTAGGTAAACCTTGAAGCGTATACATAATAACATCCTCAAGTGGAAGAGAAGAAACTGTCTCAAGTCCATCACAAATACTCTGTATCTCTGCTAAATACGCAGTCATAGTTCGATCACCTCTATGAATATTACATAACTTCATCTTAAGTTGATGAATATGTGTCCGACATTGTGATACAAAAAAACCCTCTACTTTACACCAAACATCAAAGGCATGGGGGAGTTTCACTACTTGTGATAGAATCGACGGAATCATGGATGAATGGAGCGAAGCCTTGAGCTATTGATCTTCAATAAGATATTTAGAAAAGGATGGATCTGTGGAAGGAGGAGAAACAATTGAACCATCGATATGGCTAAGATAACCATGAGCCTCTAAAACAACTTCAAGTTGTGAGCGCCATAAGACATAATTGGAAGAATCAAGTTTAATTTTACTAAACTACTCCAATTTTGACGTATGAGTAGGAGCCCAGCAGGAATCGAAGTCCTGTAGCTAATAATTGGAGATGGCGAAGAAGAAGAACCCATTTAGAAATGATGCGGAAGCATGGATCGAAAGATATCGGAGAGTGTAAAGATGAAATATTAAACCGCCTTTGATGGCTGGATTTGAAGATTTGAAATAGAAAAGCCTCTCCTTAGGCTATATGATACCATGATAGATGGATAAAGAGAAAATATTTTGTTTCTTATTTATTGTTAATTGATTACAAGAGGTGTAATATATGTAGGTATAACATGACGTAGATGACACTCTTATAAATACACAATACATACAACTAGCCTAACTACGTCTTGTTATATTTGTTGAGGGAGTTATCGTGTGTAATTGTGATGCATTATATCTCATGCATCTCGTTTAGCTTATTAAAAAACAAGTTAGAAAATTCAACCAATCAGAAGTATTCAACAGATGGCCAGAGAGCTTGTTTGGATCACCTTCAAACATATCTCGGGGAGGTTCAGCGGTCAAACGGTTAAAATTGTAAAGAATGCTAGACATGGAGACAAAAAAGTATGTAAGTCAGAGACGACCACAATGATAGATGGGTTCAACATGATTAGAATAGGTTGATATCATGGAAGATAAACACCATTAAAATCCATCCAAAACAATAATAATAGAATTACAATCTTTTTGCTAATATATGAAGCTAAAAGAATTAAAATGTGATGTATTATTTTTAGTTAAATTAGAATATGTCATGGGGGGTAGAAAGAACTATAAGATAAAAGAATAAAAGGGAGAAAGTATCTTTATCGAGCATATAAGAGTATATTATTTACAATGTACAAAGTTCTATTTATAGAGAAATGATAACTTATTTTTCAAGTAACGACTTTTATTTTCATGAATTTGAAAACTGAACTGGAAGTCTGAACTAAACATTTATAGGGTGATTGACATATAGAGTCTTGGATACCATCTTCATAACTCATATGAACCTTGTGGTTAGATTCTTCTTCTAAGAGGCCACACCCATTCTTATGGGTGAACAAATATTATTATACCCTCAAATAAAAACAAAATCACCTAAAAAATAAGTGAAACTAAACATGAATCAACAAGTTAGCGAGTCATAAGTATCAACTCATTGACTAGCAGCTCATTGAGTATCAATACTTTCCAACTCCGACCATCTCCTACCAACCTACGCCAGTGCCGCCGAAAATTTACTAAGTGGTCGAATTTTTTAACTGAGTGGTCGAAATTTTTTACTGAGCATATGGATACTTTTTATGAGTACTCAGTGAAAGACACTGATTATTCTAAAAACAATGAGTAACACACATAAATGCATAAAATAGAATTAATGTTATAAAATTTAAAAGTTGATACAATACAAGTAAAAAAAAGGACACGGTGCAATATACAATACTCAAAGAAATAGAAAATCAAAAAAAATCAAAAGCTGCAATTCAAATGCAAAACAAAAAGGAATAGAAAAAAAAGCTGCAAATCAAAGCACAACTCTGGCAAAGCACAGCTCAACATTCGAAGAACACTTCATAGCTCCTTCGTTCACTTCACAACTTGGCGAAGCACATCTAGAGCTCGAAGATATAATAGAAGGTCATCCATGGTGTTGGCCTTAGAAGAAGCCAAACTGCTGGAACTCGACTCACAGCCTCGACGGAGTAATATAGCTTCGCCGGAACTTCAAATCACGGAGAATCTGATGGAGTTTCATGTTGTGTTATCCATGTGCTAAAAATGGGCTTTGACAGATCTAGATATAGAGCCTTGAATCACAACAGGGTTGTTGGTTGCCGTCTTCACTCACGCCTTGAGCTCAGAGTTTCTTCTCAGGCATTTGGCTTTGAATTGAGCTTCTCCACTGCTCGAACGGAGCTTCACTTCCTTGGACGAACATAGGAAGAATGAAGCTTCATTTACTTCCGGCGGTGGTTCGCCTGAGTAGCCTCCATGGTAGAGGATATTAAGCTTTCCATGGTAGAGGAGATGAAGCTCTTCTCCGTGATCTTGAAAATGGAGTGAGCTTCAATGGGTGAATATAGGCGAAAACCCATGTGTGAGAGGGAGAAGTATAGAGGAGAGAGGAAAGAGAAAGAGAAAAATATTTTAGGGTTAAAAAAATTAAATGACTAAATTAGTATATATAGGAAACGGAAAAAAAAAAAACAAAAGGGGGTATAATGGGTAGGAAAATTTCAAAAAGAATTGCTATTTAGTGTTAAATCTTATATGTGTCTTTAGTAAGAGAGTGGAATTGGATAGGTATGGTTGGGTCTATGGGAGTGTTTTACAAGAACCATTGGATAAAATCTCAAATTAATATCAATTCAAATGTTTCATAACACGCTCCTTTAAATTTTCAATCTTTAATAATATTACTTGTTAAAACTTTTCAGGGAACCCCGTTTGGGACCAAAAACCAATGAATGAAAAAAAGTACAGTATACTTATACGCTTAAAACATGTCTTGTTCAAAAATTTCTCAAAAAGAATTTCTGGGACAAAATCTTGATGAATGAAAAAAATGTAACACGTATTTATCTCTCCCTTATTTGGACATATTAATGACCACCTTTATTTTGGCATCTAACCTTCATGTTCATAATTTCAAACATTATCATATAATTTCAAACATTATCATATATGTTATAGTTTAAATCAAAAAATATACAGACAAATGAAACGATACGAATCTCAAATACATGGATATAATGTTCATGAAATAATTACATGCATATAAAATATCAAATATTTATGCACATAATCATGTATACACATATTCTATCTATGAAATATCATATGAATATATAACATATTATATAATAACATTTAAGAAAATCAACAATATATATTTTAATCTTGGGTGAATTACATATAGGATATTTGAGACTATCTTAGTGTCACAAAGGAATCAGTCAATTTCTCTCTCCTCCAAAGAGGTCTCTAAGATGTCCATTGTCATTACTACCCAAATAGTATATATAATACCCAAAAAAACAGATTCTTCTTTCTCATCCATTATCATATTTCTCTCTTCTCTATTACCATTAATCTCTCTCCTCCTTTATCATTTAGTCTCTCTCCTCCTTCATTAACTATCAATAATTTTCAGCTCCGACCACAACCACCAACCACCGACGATCACCGCCGACCACCACCAAAAAAAGTTATGAGCATGGAATACTGAGCATGGACAAAAGTTCCTGAGCATGGGGTACTGAGCATGGAAAAAGTTGCTGAGTATCGAAAAAAGTGCTGAGTGTCAGAAAACGTTACTGATTATTCAAATTTCTTTATTGAGTAATTTTACTGAGTTTGCTCGTATACTCAGTAACTTTACTGAGTATCGGGAAAATATCACTGAGTTCTTGGAAAATTTAAACAAATATTTACAATATTAAAATTATATTTATTTAGACAAATCCAAAATTAATAAATTACACAAAAAGAAAATAAATAACATTACACTAAATTCAAAACAAAAAGAAAAAAGAAAAAAGTTGTTGAGCATGACAAAAGAATGCTGAGCAAATCAGTCCTTACGGTTTGATATATTATCAAACACTTAGCAAACATTCTTCATCATGATTCGAAGTCAGAAAATCTTTCATCAATCTTAAATCTGTTGAATATTATTAAGCACATTATCTCCATCAGCATCACCACAAGTAATTGGAAGTCACATTTTGTAAGTAGTTGCAGACACTGAAAACCCAACTCTATTGCTTCTTCAAATAGTTCCTCTCAACACCAACTCTGTTGCTTCTTCAATCAGTTCCATATATCGAAGCTACAACGCCAGATCTAAGCCACCACATCGCATCACCGCCTCGCACCATCACCTAGAACCACCACCTCGCAGCCAGGTCCGTTGAGCTCATAACAGGGACGGTAGAGCACGAACTCAGCACCACCACCTTGCTCCACGAACAACGAACCACGAACGGCGACATCCTACCGCTCGCACCACCACCTCGCACCACCAGTTCAGTGCATCACTTCGCCGCCTGAGATGCATTTGAGCTCCATGGAAGCACTGCAAGATCCATGGGTATCAAGCTTGCTTCACGAAGGGGCGGCAACATCTCCGGATTGAGCTTCACTATGGAGAGCTAGGGTTATTTTGTTAATAGGATTCGTCGGAAAGGAAAGAAGAGATAAAGAGAGAGAAAGAGAGGAGAGAGAAAGAGAGGAGAGAGGAGAGAGAGTGATAAAATGTAGTATATATAGGAAAATAAAATACAAAAGGGGGTAAGAAGGTAATTGAGAAATTAGGCTTGTAGTGTTAAATTTAGTTTGTGGTAAGAAGAGGGAATTCACTTGGTCTTCTTGGGGCTTGGGGTGGTGTCCTCAAAACCCCTTGGGTAATTTTCTCTTTAATTTATACACAAAATATTTAATATATATCCCAAAATTAATGTATAAGCGCTTTTAATACTTTGAGACAATTTATATGAATGTTACTAACATATAGGTAAAATTTATATGCATATGAAATCTTTTACGAAATTTCAGGCCATAAATAATCATACATTCATATTTACCACGTGATTAGTGATTATTAATTTGTCTAATAACGTCTTTCTATATCTGACCAAAAATTTATTATCGATATTTTAAATGGACTTTTATTCAAAATCCTTGATTTTTATATAATGATTTTTGAATGATCGTATTGTTTGATCACGATTCACGATTAATTTATTTTTCAATTTTATATATTTATGAAGTAATATAACTGATTAGATCAGTGTATATCAATTTCTGAATAATGAGAAAGTAGGCAGATACCTGATACTCTTAAAATAGTATTTTTTTTAGTTATAGTTTTCACTCTCCTTTATCATGATATAAACATAATGTTAAATATCAATAAGCGTTAATTTGCTCATGTTGTTTAACTTTAAAAAAAAATTAGAATTGAAAGGTCGACCACGCTATATGCGCCACGATAGATTTTATTTAAAAAAAACCTGGAGTAGGAGCTTTAAAGGTGAAAATAGGATTTAGTCACTTTATGGATGTAACACTTTAAAAAATTTAATTCAAATTTATTTGCGAGAATCGAGATGTATAGTATATTTTTAAACTTTTCTTCTTCTCGTGCGATTGTTTTTATACACATGATGTTTGGGATGAATTAATCTAGGTTGGAAACATCATTTTAGGTGTTTATGGTCAATTAATAATCGATTTTTATTCATATTTCAATATTTTCCTATTTCTTGTCTTGATTTGATGAATTATTATTTTTAGAGCATATTTGGTTTAATTTGTGTGTTAATGTGAAGATTTAAAGATATATGAAAATTAATTAGATTCCAAATCAATTCTAAAGAGATAAGGAAAGAAGATATGGATGGAAATTGGAGATAAAAGGAAGTAGAGATAAAATAGGAAAAAAAAAGTTGTCAAGTAAATCTGAAATTCTATAGGCACGTCCACTAAAGTGATTATAACTCAAAATCAGCTGGGAATCTGGAGGAGCTATCAAAAATAAAAGTATATATCTTTTCGATGCGTTCGTTTCGATATAAAGTAGTCGAAAATTGGAGCAATATTGAATAAGTTATGACCAAAACAAGACAACATACGTTTTTCTCTTCTGCTATATTTTAGGAAACGAAATTGATTTGGAAAAGAAGTCCAATTGCTTGCCTTCTACTCCAAGAAATCTGAACTAGGTCTTCCTAAACACCTATAAATACACCCTTTAACTATTTTAAATATGGTCTTGCTTAGTCCTTTCCTCCCACAATCAATCCTTAAGTTTATCCATCATTCAAGAGAAGCAAGTTGACAGTATGTATCTTTATTTTAGTTTATTTCTTTCTAGTATAAACTAATTTTCCCATAGCTTGGGTTTTGCATACGTATAATATTTGAATTCTATTTCCTTCTATCTAAGTTTGTTTGGGAGAACTATTTTAAATTGATTATATCTTCTTAACCATATATCTGTTTTATGTGCTTTGATTTATCGTCTATCTTAATTCTGATCAATTTAGGGCTTTGCTAATAGTAGTTAGATGGTCATCCGGAAGGGGTGTCTAATTATTGAAACACCACATAAGCGTCTAGTGTGCGGTAGTGATCTGGAAGGGCTTACCAAGCTCGATAGTCATTAGGGTTTGTTATTTCACCACCGATCGTTGCGCGGGATAGTCTCATCTAAGAACCTAGTGGCGTAGGAGCACCTTAGTTAAGTCCCTTGCTAATTGTTAGGTCGCCTCTTAAGTCCACCCGGAAGGGGGTTAGGAAAAATTTAGAATCCTGGCTACTTATCTAAGAGGTACAATCACCCTTATTAACTAGTAGAAGAAATAGAAGGATTAGTACATACTAGCAAAACCTGAGCTATACTTTCTCATCTCATTCTCTCGTATTTTATTTACTTGTCTTTATTTTATTTAGTTAATCATTAATCTCCTCAATCATACTTATTTAATTTTCTTGTCTTTAACTATTATCTGCTATGCTATTTTGTTTACCCATTCGTATAACACACTAAGTCTCTGAGGAACGAATCTACTTACTAGTAAAACTTGCATACAAACTGTGATACTTGCAGTGAGTACTGTGTTCAGTCTAGGGTGTCAGTTGCATTATTTTTATCTCTTATTTTATCACACCCTAGGACACACCAACAAAAATATTTTATTAAAATTTGAAAGTCTAAGTTGCATGTAAAATATTGGAGATAAGTCTTCATATGTGTTTAAATCCCATCTTTGTATAGAAGGTGAAAGAATTATATTTATGACGTCTAATAAGAATATATAGATGGACATATTTGATCTTTGACCACTGAGGTTATTTATGATCAATAGATAGACTTTATTTAATATAATTTTATAATATAAATTGCATGTCCCAAACTACGTTATAGAGAATCATACTTTAACAAAATAATGTGGTTACAAGTTATACAAGACAAATTCATAATAAATTTCTCAATATGGTTACAAGTCATACAAGACAAATTCATAATACAATTTTGAAATTCATTACCAGCGATACTTTTTAGCGTAAAAATTAAACGCACGTGTACCTAGTATAATCCTCAACGATTATAAACACATATTTGGATCCTCTGATGCTAGTCATGTTCATTGCCAAAGAGATCCATGTGTAGTATTTAAAGAGCTCTAGAGGTCACAACTCGATTAAGATGTTTAAAAGAAGTTTTATGTTGTTTATAGAGTTGAGACACATCACACAATTTATACTTCTCAAATTTGAGCTCAAACAAGCCTATAACAAGGTTCTTCCTAGAAAGACTTACAAGTAAATTCATACTAGCATACCCAAGGTGCCTATGCCACAACCAAGAATTATCTTTAAAAAATAATAAGCATGAACATATGATTTTGGAAATTTACTTTATAGACATCCTCTATACTCTATTTGACCTAAATAGAATTGAAAGTCCTAGAAGGGGGGGTGAATTGGATACTAATATAAATAATGCCTAATTAAAATATTTTGGATAATTATAATTTGGAAGAAAAGCTTCTAAGGTACTCCCTCCGTCCATAAATGTTTGTCATACTTTTTTTTTCACACAGATTAAGGAAAGCAATTAATTCCTTCTATTTTTACTAAACTACCCTCAATCAACTAAAGTAAATGAATTTAATGATGATAAGCTTGTGAATATTAAATAAGGACAAAATTGGTAGAAAAGGTAAAAAAATTCTTGATATCCTAAATGGACAATCTTTTGTGGACATCTACTTTTAGAAATTGTGACAAACATTGATGGACGGAGGGAGTAACTATCAAACACTTAGGGGTCATAATGGGTAACTAGTAAAATGATATTTAAGTAATACGAGCAAGCAAATTACGATAAGTAAAGAGATAATCGGAAAGAAAGCACACAATCAAGTATAGTGGTTTAGTCCCTACTTCACTACTTAATGTAGACACCTTAGGATTTTCAAGCTTCTTTGACTAAGCTATGTGTCTCTCTTAACCGGCGCGAGAACAAAATACCCTTTACAACCATTTCGAAACCACAAATCAAACTATTGAGTTATCGCAACACAAGGAATCACCGAGTATACTTCCTATACTCACACACTCTCTTAATCTATCTATTACAAATACTAGACTTATGAGAATATAACAAGTGTTTGAATGGTGAAATAAACTTTGATATTACTCCTAAAAAGTGGATAAGAAAGTTGCTATTTGATATCCTCATTGAGTAGACAACACTTTGAAGCATCTTAGATTAACTCCTTGGATGAGTGGATTTGACAAGTTGAATGATCAAGATTGAGTATTTAATATGTTAGATTGAGACCTCCAATGTTGGATGCGAACGTGTAGCAATTAATTGTTTTGGTAAGAGGTAAGAATCGCATATGAAAGATCTCCTTCTATAGCCGAGGAATCTGCCTCACACCGGTATATCGATCTTGAGGGCTTATGCCGGTCCGGCTTGTTCTTTTAGTCCATTGGGCAGACTCCAACATGTCATGTGACTGTTTCCCAATGGCTACCTCTGGATTTTTTATCATGGCACCGGTATGTCGGTCCGGTTATAATAAAGTTCCTTTACAACAGATTGTTAAATGTAATAATATGAATATATATAATAAAACTGATTAAGCACTGTGCAGTATTTCAGAGATATTTAAAATATATCTGACAAATATTAAAACAAGATTAAAAGGACATTAGGCCAACAATCTCCCCTTTTTTAATGTTTGATAAATCAAAATACACAAGTTTGCAGGTAAAGAGTTTTTAAACAATACTTTTCTTCAAAAATGATTTGAGGCAAATTAAACGAGTTAAAGACCACTATAATTTTTACCTCATTCTACAAAGATAAACACATAAACAATCTCACACATGCATTAAATATCACAAGATTGTTCCAAAAAGTTTAAAAAAATATTCAATATTAAATTAAAAAAAAAAGTATTATCGGTCATATGATTACCAATTTCACAAGACATGACAAAAATAACATTTATACTATAAATTTATTATCCAACATGTCGAGAAGATGTTGCGCTATCCACAACGCTAATATGATTTGTTAGATCATAGTAGATGAGGTGGTCTCTTTTACTCTCGAATCACGTCTCACATCTTCACTCTGAAGCATACTGGATGCTAACGAACTGTCTGGTAACAATTTTAACGATTGGTACCGTAACGTGAGAATTGCTCTCATGCATGAAAACTCATCCATACGATCGATAAGCCTCTGACAACTATTCCCCATGAGGAGGATAAAGTGGAATATGAAGCCTACTTGAACTATTTTGAGCTAAGTGTAGTCGTTAAGTGCATTATGTTGGCTTTGATGTCCGCTGATTTTCAAAGGTAGCATCAGGATATGGATCCTGCACAGATAATTGAGCATCTTAAAAAGATGTATGGGTCACAGAGTAGGACTTCTAGATATCAACTATCTAAGAAACTGTTCAAGACTGAAATAAAGCCAAAAAGTTCTGTAGCAACACATGTTTGGAAGATGATTGATCTTATGGAACAACTTGAGAAGTTGAAGTTTTCACTCAGAAAGGAGTTATCACAAGATTTGATCTTGCAGTCACTCCTTGAAGACTATTCCCCTTTCGTTAACTATAACATGAATAAGATGTAGTGTGATCTTCATGAGTTGCCCAATTTGTTGATCGACCTTGAGAATCAAAATAACCTGGCTGACAAGGGAAAATTATATGGATCTGTGAATCTGATTGGACAATCTTCTAAGGGGAAAAAAGAAGGGCAAGAACAAGCCCCAAAAAAAACCTCTTGTGCCTAAGAAGTCTTGGAGAAAGCCCCGTGCTAAAGAGAATAAAGTTGATCAAAATGATGTTGAATGCTTCTTCTATAAGAAAAAGGGACATTGGAAGAGAAACTGCCCAGAGTTCTTGACATCCTTGAAGGACCAGAAACAAGGTATGACATCTATGCAAAATGTTTTCATGCTTTCTTTAGTATCTATTGATTTTACTAAATGGTTATTGGATACCAGAAGTAGTTTTAAGATTGCAATTCATTACAGGAGTTAAAGACTAGGAGAAGGTTGAGGAAAGGAGAAGTAAGCTTACAATTCGGTAATGGAGCAACTGATGCAGCCGTAGTTATAGGATCTATTTCTCTTATGATGTCTACGGGCAAAACATTAATTCTGGAAAACTGTTATTATGTTCTAAAGCTTGTTTCAAACATTATTTCCATTTCATTGTTGGACAATTGTGGTTTTTTATTCATTTTTTAAGGATAATCAATGTAGTATTTTTCATGGTGATGTTTTATATGGTGTTGGTTATTTATAGAATGATATATGTGTTTTGTCTAATGTTACCTATAACAGAGTGTTGAATATTTCCGGTCATAAAAGAAAGTTAGATGATAATGCAAATCAATCCTTCTCCTGGCATTGTAGGCTTGGTCATATTGGTGAGAAAAGGGTCCACAGGTTACACAAGGATGGTTTTCTTGGACAATATGATTATGAATCATATGAGACTTGTGAATCCTGTCTCAAAGGAAAAATGACTAGATCTCCTTTTACAGAAATTTGAGAAAGAGCTACATAACTCCTTGGTCTCATGTGTGTGGACCAATGAGAGTAAAAGCTAAAGGAGGATACTCTTACTTCATCACTTTTACTGATGAGATGTCTAGATATGGATTTCTTTATCTCACGAAACACAAATTTGAATCGTTTGAAATGTTCAAGCGATTCCGTGGTGAAGTTGAGAAACAAATATAAGAGCATAAAAGAACAGAGATCTGACCGTGGCGGTGAATATCTTAGTGATGATTTCGTAGATTACCTAAGCCAAAATGGGATACTCTCTAAATGGACATCTCCAGGAACACCACAACATAATGGTGTGTCTGAAAGGAGAACCCGCACTCTATTAGATATGGTGCGATCCATGACGGGATACACATATCTTCCAATATTTCTTTAGAAATACGCTTTAGAGTCAACTGCTTATTTTCTTAACAAAGATCCCACAGTTGACAAAACACCATATGATATATGGAAAGGACGTAAGCCAACCCTTAAACACTTAAAAGTTTGGGGTTGCTTACGTTAAATGACTAATGACAGATAAGCTTGAATCAAGATCTAAAAAATGTAGATTTGTTGGATATCAAAAGGAGACCATGGGATATTACGTTTATCACCAATCTGAGCACAAAGTGTTTGTAGCCAGAAATGGAACCTTTTTTGAAAAGGAGTTCCTTGGAGAAGGAATTTATGGTAGAGAGGTAGATCTTGATGAAATGTATATTTCATAATCTTCTAGTTAATTTGAGGAGAAACAAATATCCGTCAATCCTTCTTTTCTTGATGTGTTGAATATTACTCCCAATGATCAAGACTCAAATATTGAGTCAAACAAAATTTCAGTCGAACATGATCATGGACAAGGAAGTGAACAACCTTAACATGAAGAAGAACCTATTGTACACGAGACTATTAAAAGGTCTTCCAGGGATCGTCATGCACTAGAAAGATTAAATCACATGGTACAAGTTAATAAAGATGATCGATCATATAGATGACATTATATCAATAAATGAAGATCCTAAGACTTATTAAGAGGCTATGGTTGCTACAGATAGTGACAAATGGCTTGGATTTATAGAATCCGAAATCGAGTCTATGCGAGTTAACAAAGTATGGACTTTGGCTAAACCCTCAATAGGCATAAGACCTATTGGTTGCAAATGGGTGTTTAATACAAATATTGGAGCAATCGGGAAGGTAGAGACCTATATATCCCGTTCGGTTGCTAAATGGTTTGATCAAAAGGAAGGAATTGGATACGAGGAAACCTTTTCCCCTGTGGAAATGCTCAGATCTATTTGGATTCTACTTGCAGCAGCAACATATTATGATTACGAGATATGACAAATGGATATGAAAACAACTTTTCCAAATGGGAGCTCAAGGAGGATGTCTATATGACTCAATCTAAGGGTTTTACATCTCCATCTCATCCTAATAAAATATGAAAACTTCAAATATCCATTTATGGGTTGAAGCAAGCGTCACAAAGCTGGAATCTTCACTTACATACAACAATTAAAGAGTTTGGTGTTGTAAGATGTGAAGAAGAGCCATGTGTGTAACAAAGTACTAGTGGGAGTACAATCATATTCCTGGTATTATATGTAGATGACAAATTACTATTAGGAAATGATATACCAGCAATGTAACAAACCAAGATTTGGTTATCCGACCAGTTCTCCATGAATGATTTAGGAGAAGCAGCTTACATGCTGGGAATTAAGAACTATAGAGATAGATTAAAGAAGCTACTTGTCCTATCTCAGTCCTTATACATGGCTACCATCTTGAAAGGGTATCAAATGGAAAATTCCAAAAAGGGCTATATACGAATAGGCTCTGGAAAATTCCAAAAGGGCTATATAGTCATTATCTTATTCCAATAAATGTAGTTTGTCCTTGGAAAAGAAGGGTCCATGTCGTTAACTCAAATACGTTGAAGTACTATAGTAGAGTTAGGCTCCGATACCACTTGTAAATCCTAAAGGGGATGAAAATTACTCTAATAAATATATCTACTCTTAATAACTTTCTTGAAGAATAATGTAGTTTAGAAAAATAGTTCAAGCAATTTATCAAACACTAATGAGGATATATAATAAAGACACTAGAAAGAAAGATATACGTTATGCGAGAATGTAAAGACAATAAATGAAAGAGTATGGGCAAAAGTTACACAATGATTTGAAGTGGTTTGTTTCTCTACATCCACTACCTAGAGTTTCCACCTTAGGATAACAATCTTTCTTTCAACAAAGCTCAACAACTCTTAATGGTGAATCATAAACCAATACATGAGACTTTTAATGGTTATGTCATATTTCGATAAGACTTTTAACGGTTATGTCATAACCCAAATTTAAAAGAGTCAAGCCAACTCTCTTGTGCAATTTACACAAGTAACCACTTTTAAAAGGAAGCTTCTCTCTTCTTCAAAGAGATGCATAAACCTCTTAACTAAGCTATAGTAAATACAATTTTCTAGTCTTGAGAAATAATGTAATGAAGGTTTATGAAATAAAGTCTCCTTGATGAGATGATTTGAAATACGACTTGAATGTAAATCTCCTTCTTTGGGTGGATGTGAAGTTGAACTTTGAATGCTTGAGATTGATTGTGTTAAGCTTGAAATGAATGCTTGAGAGTGATGGTAGTTGAAGTATTAAAGAGTGTGTTGAATGCTCTCTTGGAAGACATATTTATAGCCCATGTCTCCCACTCCAATGTCTTAAAAGGGATTTCTGAAAAATAGGAACTGGCATATGACGCTTTTGCGAATTGGGATGATGCTTCTGCACACCCGGATGACAATATTTCAAATCGGATTGACGCATCGGTCGGATTATACTATTTTCGCATTGCGTATTTAACGATCTCATGATTAAAACCAACGACTATTTTTCAGAAATTGGGTTGATGCTTTAGCCTTGGTATCGGGTTCCCGTTGTAAAACAATATGACCTTTTACAAAACCGAGTTTCTGGTTTCATATCGTCGACATGACGAAATCAATACTGTTTTTGCATATAAATTTTAGCCTTGATATCGGGTTTCCGATGTAGAATGGCATGCCTCTTTCATAAACGGGGATGATTGTTTCACAAATCGAGTATCATGTTTCATCTAGTTGGCATGGCGAAATCGCTTTTATTTTTTGCACACAAATTTTGTTGTGAAGCTCAAATGAAAAGACTTTCTTCACCAAAGTTGTTAATAATGACATTTTAAGAAACTTTGTAGCTATACTCGAAAGACAATTTCACATATATGAGAAGAAATGACATAAGACATTTAGAGAGAAAGTAAAAAACTAAGATTCCGAGTTTAAGAAGTGTTTTCCCAAAGATATTTGCTTAAAAATGATTTTAAGATGGGTTAAACAACACATGAGAGAGAGAGAGAGAGAGAGAGAGAGAGAGAGAGAGAGAGAGAGAGAGAGAGAGAGAGAGAGAGAGAGAGAGAGAGAGAGAGAGAGAGAGAGAGAGAGATAACTTGTCACATTAAAATACATTTAGACTCAATATGAAAAAGTTCTTTTTCCAACACTTATTATCCCCGCTTACTTATATATATAGTGTATTGTATAGCTTATTAGTTCACACCTTAAGTAGAGGCAGCAACCATTAGACTTTCCTTGTAATCAATTTTCTATAGTGAAATCTTTCAATTTTGTCCGTGGTTTTTTTCGTCTTGGACTTTATACATATATCGGTTTTCTTTTGTTTTCTTATTTTTACCTTTTGTTTGCGATTTTAATTATAACATAAACTATCATTTGTAACTATGACACCGAATGAATTACTATTAAGCGAATTTTATTTAGCAAATTTGAGTATTAATTAGCCTGGTTTTTTCACAATAGTTTAGTGACAGAATAGTGATAAATTAAAAATAAAAAAATATTATCGAATATATGATAAGAGATGAAGGATTTAAGGTGTGTTATGTTTATCGAGAAGCCAACATGTGTATTGATTAGCTAACTAAGTTGGAAACTAAATCAATAGTAAAAAATATGTAATATGCATATCTATACCAAAGGTCTTATGAAAATACATCACTAAAAATATGAGTGATTGGTCTATACTTAAGATAATATTGAGTATTTTGAGAGAGATTACTAGCCGTACTACATATTGGTTATATTTGTTCTCAAATGTATGAGAAAAATACACTTTTCAATCTTTTAATGTTCTTCCTATCCCTTTCCGATTTTTTTTTTTTTTCGACGACACCCTTCCGATTAACATTAACTTTTTCTTGATCGTCAAACTTACAAATCATCCACCTCAAATTAAAGTGAACCAAGTTAAAAATCTTTGTAGAGTTATTGTGCATGCATGGAAGTGGTTTCTAAGTTATATGTATTAATTGTACTCCTGACCAAACTCAAACACATACATACCCCATGACTTTATTCACTTTCAAAATAAAATAAAGTGTACGGCTAATGCACGGCGCAATAGGTGGACCGTTAAATGCGGATTAAGTGAAACTCCCCACATTATGTATACTATTCTCATAGTTGGTCAAAGTCTCCATTTGTTTAATTTGCTTCAAATTCTTACATTTTTTTAACGATGTAAATCACGGCCAAATCATTCGATCCAAAATTAAAAAAACTGGAACTTCAAAGACGTTTTGAAAAGACCATCCTTCAAACAAAACACATAATATGATAAACCAGCCCGTTAAGACGTTGCGAGATATGTTTGAATTGCATGTTTCCATGAAAATCAACGATTTTTCAGATTTACAAAACAAATGGTTTGAACCTCCACCATGCCGCTGACATTGACCCCAAATTCTTGCAGTTACTTCTCAAATTCTTTTTATTAGTTATTATTTAGTGTCTGTTTGAGATTGCATTTTAAAATAATTATTTGAAGTAATTTTGAATCCTTAAAAACACTCTGCACTTTAAATTCACATTTTAAAAAAACACTACTTAAAGTGATTTTAGATGTTAAAATGTATTTTTTATATTTTTTACAAAAAATACTTAAATTTAACTGAAAAACTCTTTTAAATCTATAATAATCAATCCCAAATGGACTCTTAGTATCGATGGGTACGGACCCACGAGAACAATATCACCCAGTTTCCCCTCATGGGTCCAGACCCAATTAGAACATAACTAACATTTTTTTTAATGGGTTGCACCCATCGATAAAAAACAAGTCTCTACACAATATGGGGTTGTACCCTTGGCCCAATACCAAACCTTGTTCATGTTTTGGGGTTGTAACCATCAACAAAAAAAAGTTAACAAGCATCAAACAATTGAAACAATTGAAAACAATTGAAAATCTCCTCTCACTCGCAATATAGGATCAACAAACAACAACTACTCTTTACAAAATCATAGTTCTGCATTGGAACACACAACAGATTTTACAGGAATAATTTTGCAGTTTAATAACATTAGGTGGGGCTATGGTTGGGCTTAAAAATAGCATATACACATATACATCAAAGAATCCTTTAGACATCTCAGTATTCGAACAAATAAGAACATCAACATATATCTTAACAATCGAAATAGAACATCAAGTGGAAATTAAAAAAAAAACAAAAAAAAATCGGAATTGATCTTCAAGGGTTATACCCACATCGACGATTTGCTGGTTGTACCCATGACGTTTCCTTGCTTGGGCTGGCCCCACGGTGTGGCTGGGCTTCACGGGATCGTACCCATGGTGGTAATCTGCTTGGTGGTGGTGCGAATATGGCCCTACAAATCTCAACGGTTTTCTTCTGAAGCAGCGCAGTTTGTTGATGATGGAGAATGGCGAGGGGCTTACCGGCGGTTATCTTCTCCGTGATAGCTTCGGCGGGAAGGTGAGATATCTGGTGGGGCTGGTTTCCATGGTTCTAGGCGAAGATCTAGCAGGAGAGCTGCTAGATGAAGGTGAGGCCTGGATGTCAGATCCAATAGTCTTATGGTGGTGCAGAAGAAGATAGAGTGGATGGGTGGCAATGGTGATGCTCATGAAGATGGTGGTGCTGGCGGTGGTGTAGGGTTTGATGATGGTGGTGGGTTCTTGTGCAGATGAACGGCGGAAGGTGAGACCGAAGATGGAAGGTCTAATAAGGCCTTCAATGGTGGAGCAGAGCAGCGGCGGTTGTTCTTGTGCAGATGAGAGGGGGGCGGAGGGAGGGTGATGGTGATGGTGGGGAGGGAAGGTGAGACCGTGAGGATGGTGATGGTGAACAGAGGAGAGGAGGGTGATGGAGAGTGTACAGGAGAGGGATGGTGATGGTGGAGAAGGAAGATGAGAGCGACGAGAGGTGAAGATAGAGTGGGGTGGGAAGGTGAAGAAAGAAGGGAGCTAATGGGTTGGGGTTTTTTGGGTTCCGATGCTTAATAGGGATGGGTTTTTGGTTTTGTCATTTTCACTGTGATGATAAGGAAGGGGGGCCAATTTTGGTATGTTGCTCTATTCTAACCAGATACTTACACTTGGTTTTATAATAGAAACTGATATGGTCATAGGCCTTAGATCATAATTGCCCCTAAATTTTATAGAAATTTATAAAAAATTTGAAAATAATTTAAATATTTCAAATAAATTATATTTTCATTTGGTCATTTTTAAAGTAAGATCTTTATTTTAAAAGTTTAAGTTGAACTTCAATTTTATGAAATGTTGGTTTCTGCATATTTGTGATATATTGATCTAGTTTAGAGACATCATTTTAGGTGCATTTTATTCATTGTTAACTGATTTTTTTCCGTTATTAGATAATTTTTAAATTCATGCCTTAATTTGGAGATTTATTACTTTTGTAGCATTTTTGGGTATATAATTTGTGTGTTAATGTGAAACTCTTAGGTATATGGAATATAAGTAGATACCAAATCAATATCAAGGAGTTAAGGAAATAAGATCCAAGGCAAAATCTAGAGATAAAAGATAAAAAGTTGAGTTAGTAAAGGAAAAGCTGCCAAGCTGAAAAATTGCCAAGTGTTTTAGATACTGCGAGAAATCGGCTACGAATTTGTGGGGATCCCTTTTATGAGCAGATAGATCTTTGAATTGCGGTTGTTTCCATATGAAGTGGGTTGAAATCCGATTAGTAACGAAATAGATAAGACCAAATCAATCTTTAGTGTTTATCCCGTTCTATATTTTAGGAAATGAATTTGAATTGGAAAAAGACTCCAATAACTTGCCTCCAATCCAAGATTTCGACCTAGGTTAACACCTATAAATACATCTAGTTATCATTGTAAACATGTCCTTGCTTGAACATCAATCCCTAGTATCATGTTTCATCATTAAAAACAAGTTGACAAGTATGCATCATCTTTTAGTTTACTTCTTTCTAGTATGAACTAATTTTGTCATAGCTTTGGGTTGCATATGTATATTCTTTAAATTATATTTCTTTATTTTATGTTATTTGGAATTAACCTTTAAATTGATTAAGCTTCTTATCTATTTCATATATGTGTTTTATGTCCTTGCTAGTGCACGAGTATGGGATAACCCTATTAGCAGTTGGATCGTCACCCAGAAGGGTGTTCAATTATAAAAGCACCACATAAACATCTAGTGTGCAGTAGTGATCCTGACGTGCTTGTCTAACTAGATAATCACTAGGGTTTGAGATTAACCACTAATCATTGCGCAGGGTCCCTTTACCCAAGGCCCCTGGTAATTGTTAGGTTGCCACCTAAGTCCACCCGGGAGGGGGTTTGGTTGAATACAAAATCCTGACTACTTCTCTCTAAGAGCTTTAATTACCCTTATAACTGGAATATAAATTTAGAAGGATAGTGCATACTAGCAAACCTAAGTTATATCTTTCATCTCCATTATATTTACTTTTATTTATTAGCTTTAATAGTTAATAATTATTCTCTCAAATATTTATATCTTTAATTATTTGTCTTTTAATTTAGCAATTAATCTCTACTATGCATTCTTTCCTAATCACAATTCTACGCTAACAGGCTTAATCCCTGCGAACGAATCTTACTTACTAACTAAACTTGCAAACAATCAGTAAGACTTGCAGTGAGTTTATCGTGGTAGTTAAGGGTATGTATCCTTATTATTTATATTTTATTATCATTATTTTATCACACCTCTAGCCCCACCAAGTTTTTGGCGCCGCTGCCAGGGATTTTCGTCGGTAGTTATTGTGTTCAGTTTTTAGCGTAGTAGTTTTTAGTTGTTCCAGGTTTACACTTTCTTTTTGTTTTTGTCTCTTCAAGGTTCTTTATGTATTTGTGTATGTACTCGAACCCCGAGGACATAATAAGGGCTTATAATAAATGCAAAAGAGAAGAAAAGAAGAAGGAAGCCATGTGTGGAGGAGTAGTCGATAACGTAGATCCACTTGGGGGAAAATATCATTAGTATAATCAACAAGTTCCTATCGCTCCACCAGTATCACCACAAGGAGTGAATCCTCTGAATATTTAACGTTGCAAAAAATATCTCCCAGAGCTGGAAGCACCTTTTCGAGTTCAACCATCAGGGATTTTCCCTCCAGTGATCCAAGCCACGGAAATTAAGATATGCTTAGTCAAATTGCAAGATTTTTTGGTGGGTCCATGTACGGGAATTTTTTCTCCCCCCAATTTGGCGCCCATTTTTCCATCCAATCCACATAAAAATTCGTTTCTTGATACACATGAAAAATATTTAAATTAGTACGATCTGCAAGTATGTTTTAACACTCTTCAAGTATTTCATCTGACCAATCGCCCTTCACTAGCGTATGTAACTTGAGAAAATCGGTCTCATTGAAAACTATCTCATATTCCCAAGTAATTGTCATATATAAACCAAATTGTAGCGCAAGATTTCGACTTGAAACGCTGAATTTACTTTACAAGAACCCGCAAAACCTCCTAAGAAATCTCCTTTGCCATCGCGGAAAAGAGCCCCAACTCCAGCTCTATTCGACATGTGCGATAATTCCCCATAGATATTAAGCTTAACTCCAAAAGCCGGTTTGACCCATTTAACTAGGATGCTTCTTGCCAAAACAATTACCCCTCCCCTGTCACGCTCTCTACCTCAATCTTGGACACAACCCACCGCGGTATTTTTGACCATTTCTCTGAGTGTTCTACTCGATTTCTTGCGGAAATTTTCTTCAAAACATGTCATTTTTTCAATCAACCCATATATGCCAGCATGGGGAATTTGTGGTAGTGGCCAGCCACTCCTGGTATTCCCTTACTTCCTATCAACGCATTTCACCACTCAACGTCCGGTGATCTAGCTATTGCATTATTCGTTACAGTGCTCAAACTGACATGTACCTGCTCCCATGTTACCCGTCTATTATGCGAATATAGGGTTGTTAATATCCTCCCGATGTGACAAAATAAAGTTTTTGTTGTTTTTTCATAATAGCACTGTGTCGTCCCTATTCAAATTCATTCCTTCCCTGTGAGCTGGTCACCTTGTAGACACTTCTGTCTCCTATAAAAGTCCATCACTGATGATGCTTTCCAACCTATCGGCACTGTGATTATTACCGAATGGAACAATAGCCACTAAGTTCGAGTGACCCTGCTCCAATATAGCTACTTTACGCAATTTTTTGAGCTCATGCCACACATCCCATAAATCACCATATACCTCCAGTCTCAAAAATAGATGAGATGTCGTTTCTTGGGTTCCTCCACAAACCTTGCATATTGGGGACACATCCATACCATGCTTCATGAGGTTAACTACGGTGGATAGGCGATCTTATACGGCTCGCCAAAGAAGGACATAAAAATTTACGGACATTTGAGGGCCCAAATCTCATCCCGTCTAAAAACCACAGCCGACGCCTTGAGCGATTTGTAGGCTGATTTGACTGAGAAATGATGCCTCTAACTTCCACTTATTCCATCACCCTTTCTCATTATACACATCTTCGATTTCGTTCGCCAGTGCCTCTAGCCCCTCAAGTAAACTTTTACGTACTCTTGAGTCTGATAGTTTAGATAAACGATTCATAAAGCCTTCCTCAAAATATTTTTTCTTTAACTCCTTAGCCAAAAGTGCCTGATCACCTTTAAAAATCTTCCATCCTAATTTAGCGAGTAATGCTTTATTAAAGCTTTTTTCGTTCGAAAACCCAACCCTCCATCAATCTTATTTCTACACAACTTCTCCCAAGAGAACCAGTTTATCTTCCTCGACTCACCATTTGTGCCCCAAATGAACTCACGAATAATCTTATCGGTTTCATTACACACATAGATCATAAATTTCATGGTTTGCATAATGTATGTTGGTATGGCGCTAAGGATCGTTTTTGCAAGCGTTACCCTCCTTGCTAGAGGGAGATTATGTGCCTTCGAACTCGGTATTTCTCATGCTCATATGTAACTGTCTATGAATTTCTCTTGGGAGAAGTCTTGCACAAAAAGGAGTACCCAAATACATGCCCACGGAATCGCTTAGCATAAAACTGCTTCTTGCCGCTAGTTCAACCTTCCATTCTTGTTACACATTTTTTGAGAAGAAGATTATCGATTTTTCCTTGCTTAATGTTTGACCTGCTTCATCACAGAATGACTTCATTAGACCCTTCATCAACTCAATTTGGTTTTCCAACGCCTCTGTAAAAAGGATCAATCATCGGGAAAAACATGTGAGAGATCCGTGACCCCTGAATCTGAAGACGGATTGATGCCCATTCCCTACTATAGCAAAGTCTTTGAATCAAAAGGGACAACCGCTCCATACACATCACAAACATATATTAAGAGAAGGGGCCTCCTTGACAGATTCCTCTGCTCAGTACAAACGGATCTAGTGGGACTCCATTCCATAATATGTGCATAGAATTAGAACGCATAGCAAATATAATAAGAAGTCCCCAAGATCAAGGCAAACTGAAGTTTGTGATGGTGTCTTCTAAGAATCTCCAACTCTGTTTATCGTAAGCTATCGCAAGGTCAAAATTAACTGCCATGAATCTACTCTTGCACGTCTTCTTATACAACTGATCGACTACTTCTTGAAGAAGAACTATATTATCCATGGTGGAGCACTAGGAGGGAAACTAGTTTGATTAGCACCAATGTGATCAACAAACATTGGCCATAATATATTCACCATCGTTGTCATAACAAACTTAATTGGAACGTTAATTAACCTAATAGAGCGTAAATGGCTAACCTTCTCTAGATCATTAATCTTCAGAATAAGATGCACAAAGGTACCGTTTAAGTGTGGCGGCACCTCGCTAGTTCTAACACAGTGTTTCATAATATCACACACTGCTGGATCCACTGATGTCCAGCATTTCTTATTGAATACCGAAGACATCCCATCAGGCCCATGTGCCTTTGTAAGATTTGCGTGAAAGACAACCTCCCAAATCTCATCATCTGAAAACTCTTCCCCCAGGATACTCATCTCATTTTCACCTAACTGAGTAATGTTCGGTAGCAAGAACAGACCAATAAAATAATCCTCGATCGAGTACAAGCGTCAAAAGAAATCCCAATCTATGTTCTAGACCTCTATCTCATTGTTACCCAGTTCTCATTACCATTCCATAGCTTTACTATTCTAGGCAATTTTCTCTCGCAAATGGTTGACAAATGATAGTATCGCGTATTCTGATCCCCGAATGAATCAACTTTTCTTTTGACCATCGAAACCAAAGTATTTTTCTTCTTACAAAACACTGAGATACTCCTCCCTCAAACTTTTCCAAAGTCTAAAAAGTGATTAATTATATTTGTACTCTAGTGGCCTCGGAATTCCCCTTAGTCTCACGATAAGAAGCCTCTTTTCACGGTTAATGTCCCCAAATACCTTAGATTTCCACGTCTGCAGATTTTGTTGCATACTTGCAATACTTTCTCCCAAATCCGTCTGATTAGTATCTAATTTTGCATGAAAAAAACTCGGCACATCCGTGTGTAGAGTCCAGGCCAACTCAAATTCAAAATGGTTCCCACTACGCAGACGAGGACCATCACCTACAAGTTGTGTTAGTACGGGCGAATGGTCTGAATATGCTCGATTGAGGTGAGACACTTTAGCTTGTGGTAATAGTGCATTAATCAATGTGTTCCCATATGTTCTATCCAGTCTCCTTAAGATATGAAAACCTGTGTTATAAGAGTCCGACCAAGTGAAACGCGGACCTCTAAACCCTATATCAATTTATTCACATATTTGTCTCCATTCCTCGAATTTCTCCATTTTCCTGGTGACTCCTATTATCCCTCCTCTCTTATATTTCTCTTTACCCGCTTGATTGAAGTCTTTGACTATTAACCAAGGAACTTCACACCCCTGGAAATCATCTTTCAGGGCTACCCACTACTCATTGTGTTCAGCCGGATTCGTTCTCACATAGATAGCTGATACAACCCATAATTCAAAACCATATTTATCAACTCCAATGTTAATTACTTGCTGACCCGTAGACAACACTTTGATGTTCATCCTTAACTCCGCTTGAAGGAACCAATATATTTGAACCTGAGCCTCCAGAGTGGGGATTGATGTTGATGAATAGGATTACCAATTTATAAAAGAAGCACTACGGTAGTGTCAAGTACCAACTGAGAAAAGCTAGATAAATTGACAGAATCATGGAGAAAATTGTGGAAGAACAAGAGTCTCCTTCTAATCGCGAATTTGAGGAGATGTGTGTCGGCCGAGTAGCATCTCCTAACCTCTCTCCATAAGTTCTTATGTGTTAGTGTATATTAGTAAATTCTATTGCTTTTTGTGTCTTTTCGAGTCATAGGACATGACTCAGTTTTGAGTTAAAGGTGGAGATTCGTTATCCTCACTCCCATTTTTTTTAATTGCTTTCTGAAAAATAATAAAAATTTAAAAAAATTAGTATAAGGAATTGGTGTATAATATAGTAAATGTACCTTTTAAGCATAATTTTAACAAGACAATGGTAGTATATAGTATGCAGTTGGACTATGTCACAAAAAGCATAAGATACTTGCATGAAAATATTTGATAAAGGACATAAAGGATTAATAAGCAATGCATAGAAGTTAAGTTTGATATTAGGAAGCCTTGAGCGGTGTGTAGAATGTAAGGTCTGAACTAGTGAATAAACTACTTAGCTTATGAACTAAAAGTGAAAAAATAACGAGACCTAGTAGTTAGGATGATGACTAAGGCAGATCTTTGTTAAGACACTTGAGTCCTTTAGCCTGCTCACCCATTTTAATTGAATCATTATCCATCTTAGCCCCTTCAAAGCCTTAAGACTTCTCTTGTCTCCATGTTATAAGCCCTATCCCTTAGTTTATAGATCTTTCCCGTATGACCTGCACTCGAGTCGCAACCCTAAAACTAGTCGTATTTAGAGATTGAGTTTGAGGTGGTAGGAATCATCATGGGAACACATCGGGTGGGATTTCATATTTGTGCGATATTGATGATATTTGTATTGTGACCATTTTCTGGGTTCTATTAAAAAATAAAAATAAGTAGCATGACATCTCACCTCAAAAAGAGTGTCGTTTCCAACTTACAAAATAAATATAGAAAAGAAGAATGAAAAAAAACTAGCAAAGGGTTTTTTTTGGAAATCGTCATGAAAGCTATTAGGTTACTTGGGGATGCTAAGTAAGAGCATCAAAAAGTGGGTAGAGTGAGAATATCTTCGAGTGTAACTCAAGATCTAGGGATATTCATTGATGTCTAGTGAGGAGAGAGAAAAATCACACTTCATATCGTCCCTAAGCCTACGTTATAACCAAAAAGGCCTTAGGATTTATAGTTACACAAATATACATATCATACCGTCCCTAAGCCTACGCTATAACCAAAAAGACCTTAGGATTTCTAAGTACATGGTTAAGTAAAAATTGAGCGATTAGAGAATAGCTAGGTGGTACATTAGACTCTAGGTAGGACCTATGAACACCCTATAGCCACCATACCAACCTAAGTGAGAACCGCTCCTTCTTGCATTGCGAAGTTAATCCAATCTTGAATTTGTTACATGATGATTGCTTTATATTATGTGTATTTTTGTGTATTAATTCTTGGACGCTACTATATGAGTCTTGTTAGGGTAGTTTCTTTAATATCATTAATTATTTTTCTATATCTCCTTCTTCTTTGATTAGTTAGACTTAGTCCCTAGTTTTAATTTTCATTTATTTTGTCGGGACGACAAAACTTTGAGTTAGGGGTCTGGATAACTCCTACTTTGTGATAGATTAACTATTCACGAGATATATTTATGAGGTTTATTGGACCTAAGTGAGGGGTTATTCCCTAATATTTGACATATCATACTATTTCATCTCTTTTTGGACATATTGCTATTTATAGAGTTTTTGTGCCTTAATTGTGTGTTAAGTGTGTAACTTTTAGGTACATGGTTAAAACTCGATCCCAATATGATGAGTAAAAGTCAAGTCCAAACCCAAGCAAGGCGTAAAAGGATCTAAAAGATACTTTGGAAAAGTTAGTGCGTTTACTGGAAAAATCTTTGACGTCAGTTTATTCTGTCACCATGATTAATTGCTCAAAGATTTGGATTCTTTTTTAGGTTTTACTTGGATAGATATTGAAGTCAGTGACACATGAAAAGTTAGAGAAGTCAAGGCGGAGTTGATATGAAGAAGTTATGGCACTTGCTTCCACCGTGACTCGAAACTATCCAGCACTAGCAAAATATGGGTAGGCTATTTGTAACTCATTTAAGTGATCCTTTTGGCCTACATATTTTATAGGTTAGTATATAAGTATTTTAGAAGCTCCTAATTCAATATACAAGAAAAATTACACATTGGGAAAAAGCTACACGCATGGACAAAGGAGAAAAGGAAAAGGAGAAGGGTTTTCACCCGATTCCACCATTATTCACCATTCCATATCCATTTTCATCCAAGTATTAGGTTAATTTTATTCCGTTTTATCTTCTAAAAATGATTCTTCCATTATTTATCTTTAGTTTTTAGTTTTACATTTTGAACTAAACCTCTTTTGCTTGAGGATTGCTATGGGTATGAACCTTAGATAAATATTTTGTTGTTTAATTGATTTTGGGATATTTATATTTAAATGAATTGGGTTATTTTCCATTTATAATATGCTTTATCTTATTTCATGTTTGTGCCCTGATCAAGTATAGATAGTGTTAGTGAAGCGTAAGGTCTTGAGTAACCAAGTAGTCATTAGGATTTGAACCATTATGACTCAGGAAGTATGGGAAAAAACAGTTCTTGGGAGGAGGAGGAACAAACTCTAAAGGGATGCGTGCTTGCCCTAAATTGAGCTGCAAAACCATTATGAAGTTCATGTGCTGGCATAGCCAAGGGAGTGGTTGTCCCTTGACAAAAACGCCATATTTCCTCCCTATTTATTACTTTTTTTAAGTTAATATTGTGTGTCTTTGAAACTAAGTTAAAGTCTTGTAGTGTGGATGGTTTTGTTAAGAACTTTTGCAAGGATTTTAGTATATCTTTTCTTGTCCCCCCAGTAGGTGATAAGAGGTTATCAGGAGAATTCCTCCTTGCATGGAATAATTATATCTTCCTTGATATTTTGTTTTTGTGTAATTTTCTTAATGTTACTAATGTTAAAGAACTTGGGGGATCTTTTTGGTATCTTTTTTTTTGTACACACTCCAAATGATTTTGGGGAACGTCTAGAATTGTGGGGAGAAATTTCATATCAAAGTAGTCGTTTTGATGGACCATAGGGGACTGTTGGGGATTTCAACGACTAATAAGAATTCTTTGAGAAACATGGAATAAGAGAGGACAATGATAGTCACATGGATGCCTTTTATAAGTTCATCATATAAAAATTCCTTTTTTTATCTTTTTCCTAAAGGATGCTTTTTTTCACATGGTCGAATCGTAGAGAAAAGGAGCAACAAGTTAAAGCTAGACTCGACAGGGTTCTTGGAGATCAAAGATAGATCAAACTTTTTCCTAATGCTACTCTCACAGTTCCTCCAGATATTGGATGTGATTACTCTCAAATAATAGTTGATTTCAATGATTTTTTTGGGAACCCATACAAAACACAAGGTGGAGCATTTCTGGCTCAATAAGTTAACATGTGAGGAGATGTTCCTTCACTGTTGGGGGATTTTATTGAAAGTGTGGAAGGTATGGCTTAGGAAATGAAAAAAAATTATGATTGGGGTTTTTTATCGATGGAGCAAAAGAAAATTCAAGAATAATTCATTGCTTATTTAAAGTCTCCAAAGACGACTTACAATCCTTCAGAATAAAGACTGCTCTACAAAGATGCTAATGGAGATTGTGGCAATTACAAGGTCCCTGGAAAATATTTGGAGTCTAGAGCAAGCTTTCAAGAAGGATTGATCTAGGGAGAACTGGAATGAACATGGTGAGAGGAACACTTCTTTTAGGCTTATGTATCAATGAAAATAAGAAGGAACATGATCATTAGGATTCAAGATAAAAAAGGGGTTTGGGTCGAAGACCTCAAACTTCTATAACAATATCTATCGAGGTGAGCATGGGAGTCATTACTTTGAGGTGTTCAATAAGGATCCATGTAATTCACACATGCCATGAATTTGGAGCTGACTAAGCCCCCTTCAATGGAAGAAGACAAAGTTGTGGTTTTCAGAGTGGGGGCAAGAAATATTCAGAGTCAAAGTTGTACTATATTATTTTGGAAATTGTTTTATACCACCCAAACTCAAGCTCATATTTAGAGCTTGAGTTTGGGGTAGTGGGAACAATTATGGGAAACATCATTGGATGGGTATTTTTGAGCTTATTCATATTTGTTATTTGATGATGCACTTGTGTTAATGTAACCTTTTGTCGGGGTCTAAAAGAAAAGAAAAAGTATTGAAAAGAAAAGAAAAATAAGAAAATAAGTAGCTTGACATCTCACATCAAAAAGGACGTCATAATAGCTAACTTGCAAGAGAAAGAAAAAATGAATATGAAAAGAATTGAAATAAAAGGATTGGCAAAGTGGAATCTTTTATGTAATCATCATGATTTGTATTGGGTTATTGGGCATATAATTTAAGCGCATAGAGTTTAGGCTGGTGAGAACATCTTTGAGTGTAAACTCAAGCTCTAGCTTATTTCTTGATGGCTAGTGAGGAGAGAGCCAAAATCTCACTCTGCATTATCCAAATATATGATCATACCATCCCTAAACAGACATTACAACCTTAAAGACCTTTTGATTCCTAACTATGTGATCTAGGAGCGATTGAGCCAATAGAGAATAGTTAGATGGAACATTTCATATTATGTTAGGATCGAAAAAAACCATGTATCCACCATATAATTCTAAGAGCAAAACCTATCATCCGTGCATTGCAAAGCTAATCTAATCTTGAACTTCAACTGTGTTGATCGTTTGTATGATAAGTGTATGTATAATTTAGTTTGTTACATGAACCTTGTTAGGTAGTTTATTTAGGATTATTCTTCATATTCTTATTCTCTTCCCATACTTATTTGACTTAGATTACAGATACTTCCCTACCTATTCTTATTTCTTATTTTGTCGGGGCGACAAAACTTTGAGTTAGGGGTCTTGATGTCTACATATTTGTGATATGTTAATCTAGTCACGAGACATCATTTTAGGTTCATATTATACTTACTTGAGCTATTTTTCCCTATTATTTGATATATTCTTATTTCTTGTCTACTTTTGGAGAATTGTTACTGTTAGAGCTATTTGTTTGTAATTTGTGTATTAAGTGTGAAACTCTTAGGTACGTGGATGATATTATATCCCAAAGAATGAATAAGAAGTCGAGGAAAGAAGATCAAATCCTAAGAAAAGAGTTAAAGGGTAAATAAGCTATTTTTAGATAACGTATGAGATACCGACCAAATTTAGAAAGTGAACTGTTCGAGGTGTCAAGCGAGGTTGATAAATATTATGTAGTAAAATACCTTTGATACGCGTGACATATGAGGTTCGTGATTTGGATTTAAAGTGAAGAAGTTATTAATGTTGCAGCTTGCATGACTCGAACCAGTCCATTCTTGGAGGAAATGTTTTTGGGATTGGATTAAGTCACATAAAATAATCCCATGACCCATAAAATGTTTCTAAACCTGTAAATATCAGAAAAATTAACATTAGAAAAAAGTCCTTGCTAGTCCTACATCAGTTTTTATTTATATTTTTGGCGCGCAAGAGAGAGAGAGAGAGAGAGAGAGAGAGAGAGAGAGAGAGAGAGAGAGAGAGAGAGAGAGAGAGATGACTTAGAGGAGGAAGCAACAAAGTTGAAGTATCACAACACCAATTATGCATCGTCCCATCTCTATAATTAAAGTAAAATGTTGTAGATTTTTTGTTTAACCATATTTCTAAACTTTTAATTCTTTAGTTTGATTTCATTAAATATGCACTAAATTCCCATAGCTTGGGTTTGCGTAATGTATAAACCTTAATTATAGTTTTGGTATTCTATGTTATTTGGTAAGTCGTACAAATTGAATTGAGCATTCAAATTGTAATTGTGTTATGAATTATATTAATTTATGATTTCTAGAGCATGTACACCTCTAGATTTACCTAAGTCCTTATACTATCACCTTAGTTTGGGGTTTAGGGACGAAAACGGTTCATAATCATATAGTGCACGGTAGTGATCTTGACGGGTTTGCCAACTGGATAGTCAATAGTGTTAGATTTCACCACCGATCAGTGCCTAGGGTCCGCTTACGCAAGTTATCTAGTAGTGTTGAGGTTGCCTTCTAAGCTACATTGACGGGAGTTAGAAGAATTATAGAATCTTGACTACTTGTATTAGTTCAAATCGCCCTTATAGTTTGAATAATAATTCAGTAGGATACGTGCATACTTGCAAACGTAAGCTATTTTCTCCCACATTCTTTCTAACTTAGGTATTTGTATTCTTAGTTTAATCTTTAATATTTGCATTCTTAGGTTTATTTCAAAAACAAAACAAATATCTATATTATTTCTGTCTTTTAATTTAAACACTCATCTACACTTTCATAAGAGACAAGTTTGAAACTAATTACCTAAATCTTTGAGGAACAAACTTTCTTTACTTACTTATTACTTGGAACGATCTGTACACTTGTGGAGTGTTAATCCTGTATTCTCGAGGTGTGTGTGTTTTGTATTGTTATTTTATCACACACGACCCACCAGCATGTTTCTGGAATAGAAATGGTCTAAGAGTTTTAGACAAAATTTACTATCAAATAATTTGTCGGCATTCCCTATCAATAATCTGACTAAGATGCTGGTAAGACTTGGTAACCAGACATGTTTCTATTAACCCCTCTGGATCCTTATATATTTTTAATACAATCATTTATTGACAACATTTTTTATTAATTTTTTTATTTTTTAATTTAATTTTTAATCAAATCACCTTGTTAATATAATAGAATAGACATGAAAATGACATGGAAAAGAGTAACGTAACATTCTTTTTTGTTTGTTTGTTTATATTCCTTCAGTTATATATGACAATTATTTTGAAAAACCCCAATAACATTCACAATACTCACAAAATCCTCACCCTAACTAAACCAACTAAACCCCAACTAGCCCAAAATAAAAGCTCAATATACCCCTTCTATTGTTTCTTATACACTGAAAAAACGCAAAACAAAATATCATAACCCTATTAGGTTTTTTTTCCAAACCTTCTCTGTGACAACCCCCTCTCTCACCCTCTTTTCTCTGTAACACCATGGCTGCCCCTCTCTCTTTCCCTACCACTTCACTGTCGCTTCCCCTCCCCATTTTCCCCCATTCCCACCGTCGTGTACCACCACCAACCATCGCGTCTTGCACAGGTAAAACATCTTCCCGCTCCTCAGCCCACCTTCCATCCTCGCTCCTCATCCCACCGCACGCCGCTCCACTCACCAACGCCACTAACAGCGGCCAACGCCACCATTCTCCAACGCCGCCAATAGCGGCCAACGCCACCAGATCTCGTGAGATTTGGTTCGAGATCACGAACAGAGCCCCGGCCTCTTCTCAAGCATCTCCAAGTGCCGCGCCTTCATCTCCAAACATTGTTCAGCGCCGCCACCACCAAGCCGCACCACCGAACAGCATCTCCAGATCTGGCCGTTCTCCATCATCGTCGTTGTAACCCTGTTGCCGCTCTCCAGCACTCCCCGCCTCACACCAGCACTCACAACGCCATATCTTCTCCGATCTCGTTCATGGCTTTCGATCCCGGCATCCGATCTTCATTTTAGCAACCATCTGGGAGCAATCATCGCTGCCTCTCTTCTCCACCAGCAAGCCACGATCCCAACTTCCAAAGTCCACCATTGCCGCCTCTCTTCTCCACCAACAAGCCACGATCCCAACGTCGAGTCTCCACAGATCGACGCCAGTGTCTTGAACAATAAACAAGGCCCAACCTTAAACGACAAGAACCAGGCCCAAGCAGTTTATAATTTTTATTTTCTGTTTAAATTTGTATTTTTTTTCATTCCAATATTTTTTGTAAAAAGATTTCTTTCTGTTTTAAATCTACACCTATTTGGAATGTACCAAGTTGATGTGTTTGGAATGTACCAATTCGTTGTTATCGTGAAAAAAGTTATCGTGAATAGATTTGTGTATTTGTTTTTCGAAAAAACATTGACTGGCGCGTACCAATGGGTGGATCTCGACAGGATAAAACACCCTTTACGTGTAGAAAAATACTATTAGGGGTCTATCGTGCAATTACAAAAAGTGTAAGAAATCGTAACATGAACATAACAGCATTTATTACATATCAAACTTGCAAAATTGGTACGTTCCAAACAAACAAATATTGGTCTATACCAAATGTAAAAATTGTTGGCCTGTACCAAAGACGAATTGAATAGGAGTATAAAGGTAATAATTTTAATTAAAAATTGAATTGGACTTTTTTTAAAATGTTTTTCTAATTAAAATTTTGTGAATAATTTTTTGATTTTTGCTTCTTAATTTTCTCCGATTGTATCCTCGTAGTAGATAATGCGAAGACCATTTGGAACAAAAAAGAAAGATAATGCGAAGACCAATAACAGTGATATATTTCTTTTCTTTTTTCCAAAAACCAGTAACAGTGATACACTTGAGTAGATGCAAAGAATATTTGGAAGGTAGTCTTTAATAAAAGGGGTGGATGGTTGTCGAGAGCACACTTGCAATTCAAGCAAAGCGGCAATTCCTTTTCATATCAATCTTAAAATTTTGACCAAAATAAAGAAAAAAAATTGAATTCTTGGGAGGCATATGTCCATTGCTTTCCTCTTTTTTGATAAAAATGAAATGAAACATATGTTGTAGTCCACTGTCTTCTAATATAAAGGGAATTGCTTGATTCATACTCAGTGATAATTGTTTCAAGTAAAATTTCATATACACAATATAGTTAGCATTTCCTATGGATTTCTTTGATTATTATCTAAATATATATTAATATATAATAAAGTAATGATATATAAAATACTCAAATAATCAAATACCAATATATATTAGAAAATCAAAATAAATGACCTTGCAAGTACTTTTTTTGACAACGTAAAGCGTAAATATTACAAAATAGTATTTAACTAATTCCTAGATGTGAAAATCGATATGTAAGATCCAACTGGTGATCATTTAGAGAACCCAGTTGTCTAGCGCTCCGCGCGGCTCTGTCAGCCATGCCATTGAGACTTTTCGGAATATGCTTAAAAAACCTTGCAAGTACTGACCCAAAGAGTTTAAGCTTAGTCAAATAAGTATAACAACTGAATGTACATACCCCCGCCCACCCTCCCTAAGGATTTATACAAATATTTTACTCATAATTGAAATGTTTAAAAACTACATAATATTATTTAGAGTAATGATATATACCATCCAAGACCATACCACCCAAATACCATCCAATGATGTGGCGTGAATTGGTTGGTTATAAATAGTTAATCTATTTATTTTCTTGATCTAATTAACGATTTTTTTACCAACCAATTCACGCCACGTCATTGGGTGGTATGATTTTGAGTGGTGTATATCATTACTCTATGATTTAAGGTGATTTACTCATAAAATACATGACCTATCAGTTCTAGCCAAAATAATCTAAACCAAAAGAAGCGAATCATTTATATCAATTTTATGACTTTGTGTGTTACAAGAACACATAAATCTATATTTGTGTGTTGCAGCAACACATAACCTGAAATTTCGATTTTAAAAAAAAAACTGGGAAAAAATTTCAAAAAAAAAAACCGAAATTTTTTTTTTCGTAAAAACAATTTCTGAAAAAAAAAACCGAAAAAAAAAATTTAAAAAAAATTTCGAAATTTTTTTTAAAAAATCTGAAAATAATTATTAAAAAATAATATTAAATAATAAAATAAAAAACAATAAAAAAATATAAAAAATCACATAAGAGTAAGTAAATATGACAATGTGTTCAATTGGGAATTAAGTTGAAAATTTGTGAGTAAGTAAGAAGTAATTTCCTCATTTTTTTTTTTAAAAATGAAAAGTAAGGAAATGTAATTAACTGAGAATTATTTTTTTTTAATAAATTCTTATAGATTAAATAAATTTTATTTATTTTACATTTTACAAAAATCTGATTTAGTGGGTTAAACGTATTTTTTATAGTAATGACCTGATTATTTTTTGGTCTTCATAACAATAACCTTAGACAATGTGTACAGTTGAAAAAGAAGATGGGTAAAGTCTAGAAAACCAAACAGGCATTGAATTTTGCTTTCTGTTAATATACGCTTTAATTATGGATTGACCAAACAACATTAATTTAGGCAATCTCACCATTCTCTTCTCTCTCTTCCCCTGCCTCTGCCTCAATAAGTAGTCCTTCCCTCTCTCCATTTGCTTCACACTTGTAACTCACAAAGAAAACAGATTCCTCTCCATTCCCCTCCCCCTAACAATGGCTTTTAGGTTACTCTCTAGCATCATACTTAGTCTAGCTTTGCTTCTCACATTTTCTGAAGCTAAAATACCCGGTGTTTACTCTGGTGGCTCATGGCAAACTGCACATGCTACGTTTTATGGTGGCAGTGATGCCTCTGGAACTATGGGTATGTAATGTATCTTAATTCTTACACCATTTTTTTAGTATTTTCAAATTAATACTTTTTTAATTTTGAACAAGAAAAGAGAAGTTAAACTTAATTAAATATAATTACAGGTGGTGCGTGTGGTTATGGCAACTTGTATAGCCAAGGGTATGGAGTAAACACGGCAGCATTAAGCACAGCTTTATTTAACAATGGGTATAGTTGTGGTGCTTGTTTTGAGATTAAATGTGCTAATGTACCACAATGGTGTCACCCTGGTAGCCCATCAATTTTCATCACGGCTACTAATTTTTGCCCACCTAACTACGCATTACCTAATGATAATGGTGGTTGGTGTAACCCTCCTCGTACACACTTCGATCTCGCAATGCCTATGTTTCTTAAGATTGCTCAATATCGTGCTGGCATTGTCCCCGTTACTTATCGCAGGTAATTATTATGTTCTATTTTAAGTGTTACAAAATATACATGGATATATCTTTTTTGTTTAATTAATTGTTTTAGAAAAGAAATTGCAAAGAAAATCCCTGAAAACTTACATTCCACTACTTTGGACTCTTAGGTATAGTCTAGGTACTTTAATTGGTCCGCTAATGGAAGTAATAATATAATTTGTACCATATCTTTCTTTGGTGGGTAGCTAAATTATTCAAATCTACCTAATTAATTCAACGTATAAAGCAAAAAGTACTAAATCAATGTATAGTAATCGTGCATTAGGAAATTACTAAAGTAGTATATAAGGACTCCCATGGGCGGCTAGACTCCGTGTCATGCAAATTTTCTTAATTTCTTTTTATCTTGTAGGTAAAATCTAAATAGAAAATAATATTAGTAAAAAATTAGTTAAAAATTTTAGTCTCCATTTATCATTGTATATGAAAATCACTTTTAATTCTATTTTTAATGTCGATGTTTCGAATTTTACCTGATCTTCTAAATTTTGTTCTGAGAAAATTCTTTGATTGATCCTTGGGGAAATCCATAAACGTTTTTATAGGAAATTCACCAATGGTAGGTTAAGAATATATTTTACTAACAAGTTTGGGTTACTTCTTTTTCTTAGGAGAAGTTATATTTTTAAGTTAAAATTTTACATGAAGTAAAACAAAATCTCAAATTAGACATAAAAACATTAGTACAAAACCATTCTATTATTTTTCTTCATTGTTAGGGAATTCATGTCCTGCATTTTCGTTACACAGAGTAATAATTTATGTAAACATGGTAATATTGTCCCAAAAAAAGAACATGGGTGGGGCTTGTCTTAATGAGCTCCGCAAGATGATTATGCTGCTGCTGACTTTATGTGGATAATATGATCTTGTAGATGATTCTTACTATACCTTTTCGTACCTGTAAATCTGAACCGTCAGAAATCTATCACCAGAGAATCGTGGACTTTTTACATATATCTTCCTTCCTTCACATGTTCTTCTGGATTTCTTTATAGGGTCCCCATTAGTAAAGAAACCGCGTGAAAACTGAAAAGTAACTCAATTGTACTATCTACAATTTCATTGGTCTCTCTATATTTGTCTAAAGAGTTGGTCTCACAATAGGAGTAACAAATAAGCTTGTACTGGACCTCTTAATATGTTCACATTAATTTCTTTTTCATAAATTGGTACTACTTCTATTAATATAAAATAAAAATCAAGAAATTTAGTTATATTATTAGCAAGTTAAAACTCGGGAATTTGTATAATACTAATGTATAATTTTTTATTATATAGGGTTCCTTGTCGCAAAAGTGGAGGAATCAGATTCACGATTAATGGATTTCGTTACTTCAACTTGATCTTGGTAACAAACGTGGCAGGAGCTGGAGATTTAAAGCAAGTTTGGGTTAAGGGTTCAAAGACTAATTGGATGACAATGAGTCGTAACTGGGGGCAAAACTGGCAATCAAATGCGGTGTTGACCGGTCAATCACTCTCCTTCAGAGTCAAAGCTAGTGACCATCGTCAATCCACTTCATGGAACGTTGCACCATCACATTGGCAATTTGGGCAAACATTTACTGGCAAAAACTTCAGAGTCTGATTCTCTAATTTGGTTAAATTAAAAAAGGAAGAATTTTAATCAAGTGTTGTGAACTTTTTCCTTTTAGATGTTTTGTATTTGTTTTACTACTACTACTATTATATTCCCTTGGGTAGTGAGATGAGTGAAAAGGGGAAATTTAAGAGATAGGGGGATTGGAGAAAATTTAGGAGTGGTGTCTTTATGTGTTTTGTCTGAACTTCTTTTTTGACTAATTAGAGGGGAATATGAGTATGTTTTCTATTATTAAAAAGTAATTGTAATAGAGTAGCTTGAAGTGACTGCAAAAAGTATGCAGCCCGCAGGTTAATTTGTCTGTCTACTTAATACGTGATGGTTTTATTACATTATACATTATTATTGTTATCAGTACACAAGTTCATACTTATTAATATATACTTTTTATACACCTTTTCTTGAGAGGCTAAATTCTTTTTTTAAGTTCTGGTCTCGAATTAAATAAAATCTTGTGTTAAAATAACGCAACATATATTATTCAGGAGAGACAAGTGCTAAGTGTTTCCTGCAATTCCTCTGTATTGTTCCATCTTTTAGCTTAATTGGGCCGATTATATCTAGATTGACTATATAATATCAATCTGCTTAGCAAATTATAATATCAATCTCCAAATAAAGTGTAAGGAGCAATGCTAGAGAAAAGAACCTGCAAACTTCTACGTTCATTTGTTAGTACAAAAGCAAGATAATATCTTGCTTTTTATTTACGTTGTTGTGTTAGGGGACAAGTAAGTTTCAATGACCCGAGTGCAATTAAATATCTTGAGAAATATAAACCCAATAAATTATGAATATGATATCAAGAAACGCGGTATGACTATATATATGCCTACCAGAATTTTCGTCCAAATAAAAAGAATCAATTCTCTATTGCAATGGAAAAAGAAGGTTATTGTGGCTCCCTGAATTTCCAACATCAACACTTAGGGCGTGACATGTTTAGAGTGGGATGGATTTAATTAAAATTTAAAAAATGTTGGGAGTTAATAGTATGGTCGAACATCTTCGAAAGCTTAGATGGTTAGGTGGCACATTAATCAAAATTTAGGCAAGTTTTACCTAAACGAATTTAATATTACTTTATTTTATATTTATAGTAGATCATTTTAACATAAATAACATATATTTAATTATAAAATTAAAAATAATATATTATTATTTAACTAAAAAAATGGTCAATTCAAAAAATCTACACTTGAAATTTGAAAAAATTGAACTTATTTTTATCGCGCGTTCGAACTCTAACCTTAATAGTTTTTTCTTTATATTTTGCTTATGTGTTGGTTGGATTAGATTGAATTAGTTATTTATGAGTTAGCATTCTATGTAGTATTCGGGTTGGGCTACCCATTAATCTGATTGGGTAGTTTTTTTAATTAGATTATGTGTAGACGAGCCTTTTAGCCAGACGGATCGCACTTTGGAAAGCTTGGGCGGCTAGACGTTATTGTTTAGAACACTGATTAAAATCATGATTGAGATAAGTTTGATTTTCTGTCTTATGTGTTATAATATCAATTATTGGTATTGGTTTAGTAAAAATATAATTACGAATTGATATATTGAGATATTGTGTGATATGTAATATACCATGGAATATATATAATTGTGTATGAGGTAAATACATGTAATGTGAATTTTAGGGATGCGCCACTTATACGACGAGTGAATTTGTCAAGGGTATTGATTTTCTTGTACCGTAGGTGAAAAGATCTACTACGGGTGTGGTTGTGTAGTGGGGCCTATATGTTGTCATGGGGTTCGGAGATGGTAATAGTAGGCGATAGTAATAAGGGTCGTGTACCGATGCATTTAAGTTGATTACTAAACATAGTACTTTATCGCAACTCTATATAGTGTGTGTGCACTATTATTATATTCGAGGTAGCGATGATCGGCTACTAAAATAATATGTGGTAGTTGCTTACTTGTCACACCCTGATTTTCCACCACTAGAATCCAGGCGCAATATGCCGCAAATTCAAGTGAAAATGTCTAAGCCTGCAAGGTGGCCTAACCAAAAACAAGATAGAAATAAGAGTAAATTTATCCCCTGTACTATATCGTGATTGTCAATTTATCCCCTAAAAATATAAAAAGTCTCCTAATCCCCTTGTGCTTTAATAATATGACTCGTCTACTGATGGTTACCGTCCAATCCCACCATTAGTTTTGCAACTCGTTATCCCATGTATTTTAATTTTATGACTAGTTACCCTATACTGACGTCTCATTTAACGAAGTTTTGGATAGAAACGTTAGTAGGGGATAATGAGTCACAAAATTAAAGTATAAGGGGTAAGCATAATTTTTATATTTTTTTTTGGGGTAAGTTGACAATCACTATATAGTATAGGGTAAAATACAGTATTTACTCTAAAAATAAAAGACATATTCACCAATACACGTCTGAGCATATACAACCATTAGGTCAATCTTAATTTTAGTAATGTTTGTATATTTTGCAGTAATGAAGATTTTTTTTTTTTTTGGACTTAAAAAATCTTTCGACACGCCTATACAATTTGTTTAACTCTCAAATTGATAATTATATAATGTTTCGCACACGATCTCTCATGTGAATTTCGTGCACACTCCCCCTGCACGCCAAACAAAACGAAAAACTTACACAAACTCAGTAAATTGAAACGTCTCTCATGAAAGATAATTCACATAAAATCAATATAAATCATATCATAACTAATAACATATAAGTTAGATCCACATATAACCTAATATTATATCATTAACCAGCAATCGCTTTCTCGAATACACAATGCACACACACAACTTGAAGTTGTGATAAAGTACTATGTTTAGCACTCGATTTTAGTGCCTCGGTAATACCCTTAGTACCATCGTCCACTCCTTCTATATCCAACCCCTCGAGCAACATATAGTCGCACAACCACACCCTTAGTGGATCTTTCCATATATGGTCCAACACAGTAAGTAGTCTTAAAAATTTCACTCATTGGATAGGTGTCGTGTCCCTAAGGATCACATAACATGTATTTGCCTAATACACATATATGATATATGTTTCACATCACACAATATCTCAATATATCACCTCATAATTACATTTCACTAAATCAATACCAATTATTGATACATCGTAAGACATGGGAAAGGAGACTGACTTACATGTAACAATTTTTTCAACTAAATCTACTCTTTTCCTCATTTTAAATTTTTGACCCCGGAACTAAAAACAGCTCGAGGTGGAGGTTTCACATAAGTATCTCTGATTTGTATCAATGCCTTCTTGCAATTTTTTTCTTCCATCCAATTATTCCATCATTCACTAGGCCAATATTCAGATTTGTTATCATGGTTGCCTATTTTATATAAAATGTTAATAATAATATTCCAGAACCCAATATCCAATTTATAACCCTTTACGTTTTTTTTCGTAGCAATTTTTTCTCAAGTTTTGAGGTGTTTCCATTTCTCCACAAGTTGTGCAACAAAGTAGTAAAAATGTAGTCATTGGGGAAACAACTATTCTTAATGTTCTTTGTAAGGTCTTAGAGGGGGTGAACATGACATTGAAGAATTATTTCCTAATTATAACTTAATCTAGACAATATATTAGTTAAAAGTTTACGAAAGTCCAAATAACAAATTTAAGAGGATAAAAACAATATGATTAAAGAAAGTTTGTTAAAAGAGGGATGTTGCAATATTAAGTCTGAAAACTAGTTTCGGAAAATTAACAAGGGCCTCAGGCATCATGCAAGAGGGGTAGTTTAATCATTAAGATAAGCATGCATATAAAAATGATATGTAAAGAGTTAAGGGATAGAAGGTACATAATCCTTTTCCAGTGGTTCGAACTCCCGAGAGCCTAGTTGGTGTCTCCCCATTTGTGATGATTTATTATTAGTTGGAGACATCATTTTAGGTGTATTTATTAGAGTATAGGTCGATTTTCTCATGATTTAGTACACTTTCCTATTTTGTGTCTTGAATTAATTATTAATTATTTTTAGAGCATATTGAGTTTAATTATTTATTTATTTCGTGTGAAGCTTTAAAGATATATGGTAATTAATTAGAGACCAAGTTAATTCTAAGAGAGAAATGAAAGAGGATAAACATGGAAATTGAAGATAAGGAAACAAAAGCTAAAATATGGAAAGATAAAGCTGCCAAATAAAATCTGAATTTCACCACCCACGACCACAAATTGGCTTATATCTCAGAATCGGTGAGGAATTTTGAAGAACAGTCAAGAGCAAAGTTAAATATCTTTCCGAGACCATGAATTCGACTACTCATACGCGTCAAACGGATAAGTATTGAAGTTGTTAGGACCAAAACAAAAATGGGGCTGATTCCATATTATAGGGTTTCGAAATTGAGTTGTGCTAGGAGTCCACTACTTACCTTCTCCTTCAAGAAAACGAATTAGGTCTTCCTATACCCTATAAATACAGCCTCTTATCATTAGAAAATCATCCTTGGCAAAACCTTAGGCCAGGAAGAAGGTACAACACAAAAAGAGAAGTTTGGAAGGAGCTGTGCATCAATCATGTCTTCTTCAACCTTCAATTCTGTAATTCTTTTCTTTTCTTTCTTTAGTATGAATTAAATAAATTTAGCTTGAGTTTTAGCATATATGTATGAACCCTAGTTTTGGTTGACATCTATTTAATATGGGAAATATATGTTTTAAATTGAATTTATGTTTTATTTCTCTATCGATGTGTTTGATTTATAATCTGTTTTCTTCGCGGACTGCAGCCGTAGAGAATTACCTTCATAGTAGTTAGATAAGTCATTAGCTAAGGCATATTTAAATATTGAAAACAACACATAGCGTCTAGTGTAAGGTTTAGACCTGACAAATCAACCTAACTAGATTGTCACTATGGTTTAGTGTATTGCTATTTAATCAATAGAAGGAAAAGTTTGCTTAGGTTCTTATTGACACAGGTAAACCCTATTTGAAACTACCTAGCGCAATTGAAACCGAACATTAAAATACTACATGATTCACCCTTACATGTTTAGAACGGCAAAACAAGGTTTTCAAAAATCTTCATTGTTCACAATTACTCATTAAGGAGTTAACATCCTTCATTGTAATATTTACTCTCTAGGATTTCATATTTTAGTTGATATAACAATAAAGTTCTTCAAACTAATCTAATGTTATGAAATGAATATTATAGCTTGTGATCTCTTATGGGATGAACCTTTTGATCTTGTGAAAGTTTAGGCTACAAGAGGTCTCTCCTAAACGTCAATGGTGTGGGTATATATAACCTTCAAAGGCTCCAATGGATCTTTTAACAAATCTGTCTTAACTGATATTATCCCCCCAATTTCAACAAGAACGGTTACACAGTTTGGAAAATTATACATTCTTCCAAAAGACACTTGAAAAGTATGCTACACACACTCGAGTAATATATATTTTCATACAACCCTACCTTACGTACCACCATTACTAGAGGCTAATCATCAAAATAAAGGAAATGTAAAATATAGTAATAACGATGATCCTCCCGCATTACCACTTATACTACGACTTGCCCTGAGAAATGTGATTCACATTGGACAGAGACCTCAACCTGTACCACCAACACCACGATCAAAACCTGGGACCTTTTTACATGCATTTTTTCTGGAAGAGAAGATATCCCACATACTGCATTAGTATTGCCTATGCTAGGTGATGACAAATTTTGAATTTAAGCCATATAATTTAGTTATAATCGCTAGCTTTTGTTTAAGGTCCTTTTTCTCAAGGACTTATTCACAAATATTTGTAAAATTGGGCAATACTTCTTCCATATAACTGTACTTGGGGATTAAGTTTTAAAAAAAAAAAAATCTATGTTGTATATGGTCTATTCGAAGCTAAATTTCTACTCTTGGGAGTTACTGTTTTTGGTCCAATATTTTTAAGAACAACTATACAATTCGTAGAAAATAAGACATGGTCTTAAGCTAATTGGCCTATTGCCCTTTCGCAGGGGATAACTGCGCAATAAAAGGAAATATAGGACCTAAAGTTGAAGTCTTTTTTGCTTAAGGGGTTGCTACTTTGAGATCATATAGTTCAGAGATTAGTTTGGAAGTTGTTCTTTTATATTAGAAAAACAATATTGTAGCGGGTCTTTTCAAAGCTGGATTACTTAGGGAGTTGATGTCTTGAGGTCTTTTTATTTAAGGACCAAACTGTTATAAATTTTAAAATGAAAATTTATAGCAGAGAGAGATCCATTGTACTCCCTAAGGGTTTATTGGGGATTAATTATTAAAAAATAAAAAAGATAGTATATTAAAAAAAAATATTAATCTTGTTTCGATTAAGTAGAAAAAGAAAAAAAAATATTAGTAAAATTGTGTTTAAATTATATATGTAAAGTAAAAAAAATGATTATTTTATAACTAAATTACTTTTATATCCTTAACAAAATATATTTTAAATAAAATATAAAAATAATAAAAATATTTTACTATTAAAGTTAATTCCTTCCAGATATAATTTTAATCCTTTAATAACTTATTCCTTCAAAAATTTTAATACAAACAAAAAGAATAATAACTTTATAATCCTTTCCCTCCCCTTCTAATCTCTCAATCCAAACATACCCTCCCTTTCTAATCCCTCAATCCAAACATACCCTAAGTTCAGCTTCCTTGGCATAGATTAAAAAAAAAAGTTCTTATTTAGAGTATAAGAAGCATCCGTATAGACAATAATTAATTTAGCTTTTAAATTAAGACTCCAATTTTCACCTATTATAAGTAATTAATCAATTCAATAATATTACTTTTTTTAAGTAATCAATAATATTATTGAAAGGCCTCTAGGATCAAAGGCAACTCCTTCCCAAAGGATAAATTATCAAGAGATTGTCGACAGGTTCAAGTATACTTATTTACTGCAAACTTTTTCATTTTGTAATATAAATTATGTAAAATTCAGTCAATCAAAATCAAATTGTTTCACATTCATGGTTCCAAATATCATTCTTTGAAGCCAAATATTCAAATACAATCATATTTCCCTAGTTCGAATACCATATGCTTGTGCTGGTTATACCTGCAATATTACAATCCACCCTTTGTGCTGTGCCACAGGGGAACAAGTATGAAAAACAAGGATTAGTGCTATGGTGATGCAATATAGATGTATTAAAAGATGTTCCCTCAGTATCAATATAGATATAAATAGATTCAATCACTGAAAAATCAGTATTAGCATGGTTAAAATCATCACCAGGAACATTACAATACAAACAAAGATAACAAAACAAAACGATTTGAGAAAATGGGTAAAAGAACTCAGATAATTGTTAGAGGTAAAGTCTATTCCCTGACCTAATTGACAAACAAAAAGGTCTCATAATGAGCTGGGATTAACAAATATCATCATAGCAATCTAAAAAAAAATATTGAAAACCAAAATTATTAAAATCAATTGAATAAACGTTTAAAGACCACAGGGCCTTCAATTCAATAAACCTTAAAAAATTAAAAAGTGAATACTAATATGAGATGGAATTAGTAGAAAAACTAAATAAAAATATAAGTTCATCTGTGGATCCCATCCCTACGGTTGTCTGGCCGCTGCCCAAATCCCCTTTACAGAACCTTTACCAAAAAACATTAGATTCTTGGTAAAACCTGAAAGAAAATCTGAGCTTTTTCTTTATGCATATGTTGTAATAGATTGTGAAACCAATTCATTCACTTCCTATATCAAAAACAACATATGCAATTGCTAATACAAAACTGAAAACAAAACAAAAAAAAGAGGCTCATATCAAGTGTAGATTTTGGAGTTGTCTCTCAATGTGGTGAAAGAAGGGTACAATTAATGAAAATAGGTAAAGAGATTCTGCTGCCAAAAACCCATTGGGCGGAAACATAAACCTCAATAACACCAAATTCAGTGTATTGTGTTGCCTTCTTTCATTTTTCATCCAATTATTAATCATATTAATATTGGATGAGACCCACTAAAGTCCTCTCTCTTTCTAATCACTGCCCATCCATTTTTCTGGATTTTATATAAAATTTGTACAAATTGAATAGAAAGAAAAATAGAGAGGCAGGAACATACAGAGAGGAAGGAGATAAAATGTGTAATGAGATAGAAATTTAGAAGATGTTACGAGATACAGATCTGTTCTATAGTTTTATAGGACGAGGAGAAGGTTCTAGGGTTTGCTTCGTCTTTTCTTGGGTCGATTCTAGGGTTTGCATCTAATTGAGCAAAATGGGTTTTTTTTTTCTTTTTTTATATGGTTGGTCCGGAATCAGATTTGTACCTCCACTAATTCCACATCTTTTAAGTTTAAATGTAAAAAAAAATATAAGGTTTTGGTCGATTGAACTAACTTAACGGGTTAACTCGTTGTTTTTATAACTTTGGAGTAAGGATATATCCTTCTTTTTGTTTTATGGCTATTCCACTTTCTATGTGAACGTTTAAAAACCAATCAAATCGTTATCTCTGTTAATTTTAATGTTCTTTTTCTTTTGTTCAATGTCACATAAGGTGACACATATCAGGTGATATAAGGGTGAAACTGAAAGAGGTCATATACAGCAACGCTCTTTAAGTTTTAACCTAGTCTGACATCTGAAACTCTAAAATTGTAGTGGTGTTATCTTAAAATACAATTAGAAGTATAGAGTTTGGATCGTCTAGAGTCTCGAATACGTGACGAACTCGTTTAAACTTCACTCATGATTTTGAGTGATATATTTAAACATAAAGCCCAAGGTTTTAGATATTGGAATTTGTATACTCTTAATGTCAATAGGCCTAATTTTCACACACCTTGCGCATTAAACATAACCTTGAGTATAACACACCGTATTCATATTGAAGTATAACGCAAGTATTGAGTAAACCAAGAGTTGGTTCTCAAGAATAAGTTTCATAGTCCAACATTTCTCACCAAGATCTCAGGATTTAATGACCTCAACCACCTTGATTAATGATCGAAACATATCAAATACAACATGGTTCATCCGCTAATAAATTGATTATAAGTTTATTGTCTTGACCCTCGGTCAAGTCGACACATGATTCATAAGATATCTAGTGCATATCCGATGTAGCCAAACACTATAAATAGCCACCATTCTCATTATGAGTAAGATAACTGGTTATTGTCTATCTCTGTAGTTTAATTTACAAGATTTGTGTACAACTTTCTCACCAGACTGGTGTCTCCATTTTTTAGTCTTCCACTGGTTTGATCGTCAAAGTGTATTCAAAGGCCCTATTCTTGGGTAAACTAATGTTCACGTTGAGTTTTACATTCAAATATAGGTAGATGAATGAGTTGTATTCAAACTATAGACATGTCTATCACTTAACACGGCACTCCGAGATCAATTAACTTACGTCAAATAAATATATAGAGACAGAGTCGAAACTGTATCAAAGCGAACGCGGCTGCGTAGGGCCCCTGATTTTTTAATTCTTTTAGGGTCCCCCGATCATCTAAATGTATTATGCGTGTATATATGCATATATATATATATATACTTGATTTAAATTTTCATAAACAAGTAGTATTGTTAGTTTGGTGGTAATGTTGTATGTTTTCTTTCATGAGGTCTTAAGTTCAAACCATCATAGTAGTTGTAATAATATTTTTATTTATATAGAGGGCCCCATTTTGTAAATTCGCTTGGGGCCCCCGAAAGGTCAGGGTCGGCCCTGTATAGAGAGAAGGTAGGGAAGGGTTTCCTCCTAAATCACTCTGATTTATCATCTATCTCAGTGCTTTGATCTTGTTTTTCATCTTCGCCAACTTCTTTTTCTTGAATACTCACTTATGTGAAGGTTTTCGTCCATAAATCTTTGTTTTAACGATAGCTAATAGCGTCCTATAAGCTTCGCTTCATCTTGGGTATAAGGATCTTGATACGAAGAGGTTATGGTGTTTTCTCCTTGAAAGATGAAACTGATTTGCTCTTTGATTTCACTATTGCATGTTTCCCTTACTTACTTGACCCGATTTACCTTGTAGTTTATTCCTAAACTAGTACCCATCTCAATTGATTTATTCTTGATCTTACCCAATACCTTGCTTTGATGCTTCATCTCCCTTAACCCTTGATAATACCTCTATTATTTTCATCATCTCTTTTGAACCCCATCTTAAAGGTTTATACACTCTTGAACTACCTTTTGATTATAGATAGATAAGGTGTTATTTTGGTTAGGAAAGGAGTAAGGATGATGATTTTCTATGTGGGTATGATGAACTCTTGCTTGGATGATATGGGTTCAAGAAATTGTTGGATAAGATTTGGAAATTTTGGCTTTTGATTCTTGGATTCTAGGTGTTTTGATTTGATTTGGGTGGTCGAAACTTCTTTATAATGGTGTAGGAAAGGATTTAGATGTAAATTTATCGTGATTGGGTAGTGTTTTGATGTTAGGTGAAGGTTTGTGAAGTTTTAATAGAGTTGGGAGAGCTTTGGGGAAGAAAGAGAGTCTTGAGGATTAAAATTTCGTAACTATGACTACCCTTCTCTTCAAACACTATTTATAACTCGATCTGGCAGCGCCGTGTAGTGCACCGGAGTTGAGGACCTGAGGTGCGGTGTACTGCAGGTAATCTATATTGGACCCCGTGCCACGGTCTTAACGAAACAGTTTAGGATAAGGGGTCATGGCAAGGACCCTGATTTGCACACCGTTGTAACGGTCTTGGACTGGTGTGGTGCACCGGACAGGGCATGCGGAGTATCGCATGGAAGTTCTATTCCGGACCATTGTCATGGTCTGGCACGAGTGACGATACGGTTCTCTGCGCTGGACCATTTTTGCTTAACCGTGTCACGGTTTTCTTCGTTCCACCAGAACTCATTATGTGTCTTGAAGGTGGAGTATAAAAACCCTCTTTGAAATCACCTTCAAAGTAATCCCTTACTGTTATCACTAGCACTAGCAAATCAAATTCACTCACGATATACCACTTCATAAGCTCATGGTGAGTTCACATTAATATCCATAGTCTATAGGGTGATTAGATTATCTAAAGAGTATGAGGAGGCATGGTTCTTAGTTTTATATATCTAAAAAAGAAAATAAAATAAAAATAAAAAAATACCTAATTTCCAGAGAATATCTCTCTTGGATCTTGCTAAGAAGTGTCTATTATAGAGTAAACGTAGGAGTCCCCTTCTGGCTAAGGGTCAGACTCCCTTATCGAGGAGGCTAAAATTAGGGATGCAGACGAAAACCACGAAACCGCAAAACTGCTCCAAACCGACCCAACCCAGCCCGAAAAACCAACCCGCACAAACCATGGGTTGGGATGGGCCCAAAACAATTTTTTGGTGGATATGGGTTGGTTCTCGGTTTGGGAAAAGCCCAAACCGCGGGTATCCGGTCCAACCCGCAAAAACAGCCCATTACTATTTTTTTATATATATATAATATAAAAGAGGTGGGTAAACATAACCCACTTCATTTCTGACTTCTCTCACACACTCATTCTCTTTCTCACGTCTCTTACACGAAAAAAGGGGCTAAACCCTAGCCTTTTCACCTTCTCTCTTCGCTACTCTCTGAACTCATCCATCGCCATCTCTCTCCATGGATCCTTTTGTACTCCGCATTAATTATTTAGAGGGTTTACAACAACCTTTGAGGTCCGCATTAATTTTCGTGACTTCTCTCATGATGTCTATCGCCTCCGATTTACAAGCTTACCATGGTTAATCGATTAAGACATGGTTAATACTTTTTATGCTATGGTTAATGAGTTATTGTTATGTGGGGTTTTCTAGATTTGTTAAAAAGGCCGAGATAGGGTTTCGTGTTCTTCAAAACCCCATTTTCTAGGTATGAATCTTCAATCTCTTCTGTCGTTCTTCTCTTCTTCAATTCTTGTAATCAATTTGAAGATATAGGTTATTGTAAATGATTTTCGAAAATAGATTGCTTTATATTTATAGTTTATGATTATTATTAATTAATTTTTTGATTTGTTTTTTTGTTTTGCAGATTAATGAGTATGGAGGATGATTCTGATTCCATCATTGATCTTACTATACAACCCACTCAAGGTGTTGATCAAACACATGTTGGTAACTCTTCTGATACTCTTAACACTCGCCCCTCTAGTAGTTCGTCGCTAATGATAATATTATTGTTGACAAAAACAGCGTCGCAGTACTGGTGTCGAGTAAACCTGTCGGAAACCGGAAGTAACCTCTCTACGAACAACCATTCATCCTTAACAAATTATACTTTTTTTTCAAAACAAAATTATAATTCTATCGCATAGAAAAAATAAAATACTCTTTCTATATGACTAATCCGCTAGGCTTCAGGCATATACGATTATTTTTCCATGCTTATACGGTTATTTTTCCATGCTTCGGGCATTGTAGGCTTCAAGCCTAGAAAAACATCTCGTTTCATTTTTAAGCCATTCAAAATTAAACTAATCTACACTAAATGTGAGAGGAATAGAAAACGTATCTTAACCAGCGCGTGGCTGGTCATCGGTGTTGCGTCCATGGACTTTATCCTTCGTAAGTAAACCATAGGTGGCGTGTTGAATGGTGCTCACCCGTCATGATGCTCCTTATGTCTAAATACCCACATAGTCCTTATTGTTAGATGTTTCCTTCATTCTACAGTTTGAGCGAGGGTTATCCTTTCTACCCCTACTTTTACCTAGGTTGGCCGAAAGAACCCTTTATCGGTCTGAGTATCCTTGTTGCCTCCTTCTAATTATATCCTACCAAGGTAGGGACAATTTTGGGATCAAGTGTCCCTTTAAACAAAGCATTTTTTTTCTTTTGAAAAGCGATCAAGGTTTACTGTTTATATGCCTCTTCTTTCATTATTTTATTACTTGATAAATGTTGTACGGTAATTGATTCTTTTTATATATTTTCCTTGCAACTGGAGTGTGAATTTGAAAAGTATAGTTTATTTTTTATTACATGTTAATAACTAGAATTAACAAATGTAAATTAGTTGGTTATGTCCTAAGTGCGTAGGATGGGGTGTTTAGATTCTTGGCGACACATTTATCGTAAGTTGAATGGGCACATGTGTTATAGGTGCGGACTATCGTTACATATCTCTCATGATCAAACGTTAAAAACGATTTGGCAGGTTTCCATATTGAGTTGGTTCAATCAATAGCATCGCACCCATTTTGGCCATCCAATTTGTACATGTGTTTCTCGATAAATGTGCTTAAACTCAAAGTATAAATCATATTTACTTTTCCCGTAAAGCGTATGGGATAACTTATCAATTCTAAAGACTAACAATACATCTATTAAGAAATATTTATTTTATTTTGAAAATTTTAATATCTAGATAATATTTTTTTCATAATAAAATAAATTAACAATTTTATTATTTTCTTTGATGAATAACATTAAATATGTTTATGAATATATATTATATAAATTATTAGTCCAATACTAATTTAACATCTAACGATAATACTTTTGTATCATAAAATATAAATTTTACTTATATATTGTATTGTCTTTTACAAAATATATAGTGTCATTATTTAAGAGAATGAAATGGTTAAAATATATCATAACATTCTCTAACTTTATTTTTGTTTTGCTTAAAATTTTAGTAAGTTAGTTAATTCTAAACATATCTAACTTCATTTTCATTAAATACGAGGTGTCATTTTAATAAATATTTGAAAGATCTTCCAATTACTCTATTAGAGTAATACAATTCAAATGCTACATAAATATGAGAGGTATTGTCCTCGAACATTCGTGAACATCAAGCCTTATGTATTCAAATTTTCAAGTCTCGCTATTATTTCTTTTATGTAGTATTATTTTATACTTTAATTAGTCAAAATTTCTTTCATAACTCTTGTGACTTTTATTTTAGTATTAGTATGAATTATTTCTACTAATATAATGGGTTCAATTTGAAGTTTTGCACAAAATCTTCAAATGTTTCCATCATATAAGCAAGGTCGCCGTCCCAATTAAAACATTAATTGCTGTGTAAATGTATAAATTCAACATATTAATTATAATTGGTATATAATGCAATAAAATTAAATGATTATGAAAATGTGATTTTTTATTCTCGTATTTCTTGAGTAAATGTTATAAAATGATTGATTCGTATAAATTGAGTGGTTTTTGTGTCAAAGAAATGATAAATATATTATTAGAATTTTTTATTGATTTTTTTTAATATCATAGGAAGATAGACTGTAAATTTTATTAACAAGTTTCATCATCATACGACAATCATATATATTAATCTAATTTTGTATATCTAGTTAAAGTTTAAGTAAATGAAAAAAAACAAGTTCTAACATTTCTGATTTAGATCACTGGAAGGTTGGGCTCGGCTTGTTTAAATTTGAGCCTGGCTCGGTCCGACTCGTTTAAATTTGAGCTCGGCTCGAGAAATTAAATAAACATGCATGTACATCTATTATTCGACTCGGCTCGGCTCGTTTACAGCCCTAGTTATATCATATTTTTATATTATTGAACTTAATTATATTTTATTTTTAATTAAATCTTGATAGTATAAAAATAATAATGTATAACATTGCTTTATGTTAAAATACCTTATACTTTTTATGGTATTTTTTTTAGAAATAATGGTTTAAAATATCTAAATATTATGAATATCAACATAAGTCAGCCTGGCTAACGTGCCAGTCTGGGCCGGTCCGGACCGGTTCGGTCCGGTTCGTAGCGTTACTGGGTCTTACTGGCCCTGTCCCTAAAAAAGCCAAAAAAGAAACCTTTGATTGTTGGAAACACTTTGAAGTTATTACTCATGAAGATGGTAGTATAAGTTCAGTTTGTAAATATTTTGAACATCCATATGCAGCTAATACTAGAAAGCATGGTACAACTAATATGAATAATCACATTAAGCTTAAAAGATGCCCAAAATATCCCTTTTATCCTCCAACTGAAGATGGCCAAACTTTGTTAAATTTCTTGAAATCTGATGAAGGAAAGAATTTAGTTGGAACTTATGTGTTTTCTATTGAAACTTGTACTAAGGTAAGGCCCTAGCTGAAGTGGTCATTATAGATGAGTTAAGTTTTAGATTTGTGGAAGGAATTGGTTTTAAAAAAATTGTAATGTAATGCAACCCAAGAATAAAACTATACCATCTAGAATGACCGGTATGCGAAAGTGTATGACTATATATGAAGAAGAAAAGCTTAAGTTGAAAAAAGAGTTGAAAAATATGACAAATAGTATGACCACTGATACATGGACCTCTAATCATAACTTGAATTATATGTGTTTGACTGCCCATTATGTGGATTTAAATTGAGAATTAAATAAAAGAATCATAGGGTTTTGTAAAGTTGAGGATCATAAAGGTGAAACAATTGGTAGAAAAGTAGAAGCAATTCTTATGGATTGGAATATCAATTCATATCTTACTTTGACAGTTGATAATGCTTCTTCTAACACTGTGACAATTAAGTATTTGGTGAAAGTTGCAAGGGAAAAACCAGAATCTCTTATTAAACATGAATTTCTTCATGTTAGGACTTAGGTGTTACGCTCACATTTTGAAACTTATGGTTGAGTTAGAAGCTTGTATCAAAAATATACAAGAGACAGTTAAATATGTTAGAGGCTCTCCTGCAGGATTTAGAGATTTTAAAGGTTTTGTGAGTTTGTGTGGGGTTGAATGTAAATCCGACGTGTGCCTTGATGTCCCTACAAGATAGAATTCTACTTATAAAATGCTTGAGTGTGCTGAAAAATTTGAAATTGTATTTGCGCAAATGAAAGTGGATGATTCTTCTTATACTTCACACTTTATAGATGCTTTAAGAAATCCTCCAAAGTTAATTGATTAGGAAAATGTGAGGTGTTTTGTTGAGTTTCTAAAATTGTTCTACATTTCCACTAAGAAATTTAGTGGTACTTATTTGTTACAACAAATCTCTTCTTCGATGAAATAGTGAGAATTTGGGAAAAAATAGTAGAATTGTGTGCAAATGAAAATCCAGTACTTAGTAAAATGGCAACTGAGATGAAAAAAAAGTTCAATATATACTGGGAAGTTAATAGTATCAACATTATTCTCTATGTGGCAGTTGCTTTAGATCCAAGGAAAAAAAATGCAATACTTACAATGTTATTTCAGTTTTATGTATACACCAGCTGAAAGTGAAATATTGCTTACCAAGGTTAGAGATGCTTTAGCAATGATATTTAAAGTATATGACAAAACTGCTGCTCCTACTAGCTCATCTAGTGGTGAAGTGGAAAGTTCAACTACAAGTACAATTGAAACTCCTTGTGTTCTTGGTGGTAGATTTCAAATTTTCATGGCTGAGAAACATCCTTCTAAAGCATTTGTATTGGATAAGTATCTAAAAGAAGATATAGAAGAGATGACTTCTAATTTTGACATTTTACATTGGTGGAAAAGTAATTCTATGAGGTTTAAAGTGTTGTCCCAACTAGCCAAACATGTGTTGGCTGTTCCAGTTCTGAAAGTGCATTTAGCACTAGTTGGAGAGTACTTGATCAATTCATAAGTTCATTGTCCCCTAAAACTGTTGAAGCTTTAATTTGTACTCAAAATTGGCTCAGATCTTCTCTTCCAATTAATTTTTGAACATCTAAACAACTTGTGGAAGACTTGGATGCTGAATTGGGTAAATTCAATACTTAGCTAATATTTTTTTTTGCAATTTACGAGACTAACTTGAACTTTTTAATGCTATCTAACTTGAATTTTTTATCTTATGTAGGTTATTATGGAATAGATGAATTAAATTTGAGTGAAAGTCCACAATCCACTCTAAATGATTCAATGAATTAGCCAATAACCTTATGTGAGTTATACAGCAGTTTCATACTATAATAACTTGCATTTCACTAAACTTGTGCGTATAGACTTAAGAAAGCAACTCACGAGGTTCCTATTATGCAATTTAGCATGATTTTGATTTTTACAGGTTTATATTTTGTACAATGGAGCTGAAGAATTCATTAGAGATGGCATTCTTTTGTCATGCATTTGTTAGTTGAACATTGTAGGTTGTTTTGTAAAACTGACCAAGTCCCTTGTCCCTTAGGTTTATAAAGTGTGTGATGATTTAAATTGCTAATCTGAGGCACAAAATAGGGTTATATAGACTACTTTTTCACATAGTCTAATAACCTTATTGTGAGTTATAAATCAGTTTTATACTTAATGCAATGTCTCTTGTCCCTTGGGTTTAAAGTGCCTGTGATGATTAAAAAAATAATTTGAGGCACTAATTTATAGCCAATGATGATATAATAATCTGAGGCTATGAAATTCTTGTTATATTTCTCCATTACATTATATAACATTGAATTTGGAACTAAATAAAGGAGGCAAAGCATCAAACTCTTATGAAACAGGATGGTAAATGGAATGGAAAGTTTGAAGTTGGAAAGGAATAAGAAGCTTAATGTTTGTATCTATAAACTAAGCTCTACAACTTGGAATCTGCTGTAGTTTATTTGTTGAATTTTGGTTTTGGATGATGTATTTGATGTCTCTCTATTTGTTCTAATTATTAGCCCTCTGGATACATCCTTTTAGGTGAATAAATGACTTATTTGATAGACTTTTAGGCTTATTTGATCATATTGCACTTTCTCCTCTTGGAAATTGACTATTTGCGTTTTCAGAGATTTTGTGCATAAATTTGACTATTTTTAGTGCAAAGTCAGTAGGTTCTTGAATTTCATGAAAGACCAATCCAAGGTGGAGAAGTGAGAATTAGAGTCTTAGCTTATTTTTAGAGTGTTAGAAAATGTTTTTACTCGAGTTTCTATTTTCAGAGTGCACTTTCCTATTTCTATTTCTTGAATTATTGATTTATTCTTTTTAAGCATATGCGTTTTAATTATTTATTTAATGTGAAGCTTTAAAAGATAAATGGTAATTTCTTAGAGACCAATTCGAGTTAGAAAAGGAAAAGAAAAGGATTTACATGGAAATAAGAAGATTAAGGAAAGATATATACAAAGAAGGAAAAGATAAATCTGCCTTATGAATCTGAAATTCCAGCCACGTTTTAAAGACCAGTCCATAACTTACGATTGGCTAAGAATCTGGACGAGTGGTCTGCACCAATAGAAAGCTCTTTTCAAGACAAGCAGTTTCATATATCAGAACTCCTCAAACGGATAAGTATTGAAAAAGATATGATCAAATCAAATCAGCAGCAGAATCTTACCTTTCCTAAATTTTAGGGTTACGAATTAAAGAGTTCTTGACTTGTCTTCCACTCCAAGTAATTCGACCTAGGGCTTGGTAACACCTATAAATACACCCCTTAGACCTCATTATTCAGTACCTCTCATTAAACCTTCAATTTATATCATCCTTAGAGAGAGAGTCAAGAGGCGGAAGCAAGAGCAGAAGCTGGAGAATCCTTTTCTTCCAACAACATTTCAAGCCAATTCCTCAATCTAGGTTCTTATTTTATTTCTGTTATTAGGACATGTATATTATTAATTAATTTATTTTTTTTACTTTCAATATGAACTAAACCTTAATTACTTGAGAATCGTAATGGGATGAACCCTAAGTTGTTTAATTCATGTATTTCAATTTGAGATTACTTTCTAGTTTAATTTGAATTAGGTATTTCATATTGTTTCTTAGTTTATATTAATTTCACTACCAATGAATTAGCTAATCGGATATAGGTCATAGTAATTAAGCTATTCACTTTGGTGGGGAAGTGATCGCCTTGACGGGGGGTTTAATTACTGAACTAGATAATAAACGTAAGGTAGAAATTATTGATCCTGACGGACTTAGTTAACCTTATAGCCAATTGGGTAAAATAGTATTCATTCGAAGGTGGATTATAATCGCCCTGACGGGGTTTGTAACATCTGAGAATAGCTCCTAGGTCCACCCTGACGGGGCTAGGAGATTATAGAGTCCCGACTAATATAGAAATATCAGTTCTGCCCTTAACAAAAGCATTAATTAGGTAAGTTTAGGTGATTCCCCAGCGAGACTCAAGTATAGCTCATATCTGCGTCTTAGTCTTTTAGTATTTATTTTCAGTAATTTATTTTCTTGCATTCTTAGGATTAATATAAAAACCAAACAAATATATTTTATCTTTTATTTTCTGTATTTGCAATTATTACTATTTATCTGTTGAACACTTGGGTTATACCAGTCCAATCCCTGAGAACGCATCCGACTTGTCGGAGTATTTACTTGGACAACCGTACACTTGCGGTATTGTGGTTCCTTTTATTTTCGCATTAATTTTATAACACACCAGGACCCACCAGTATTTTTATGTAATTCAGATAATTTGGGTTTGTAATAGCTTAATCTATTCGATTTTGGTGGTTTAAAAACTTTTAAGTTGTAATTCAAGGTTGTTTCTTTTATGTATTTGGTAATTCAAGGTTGTAATAGGTTAATTTAGGTTTGTATTAGCTTAATCAAAGTTGTAATGAACTTGAAATGTGTTATTTAAATTTTCAGGGACTAAATTATAAATAAGCAAAATAAACCCGAAACCAAACCAAAACCGAACCAACCCGCAAAAACCAAACCCGAAACCATATTAGAAAAACCATGAAAAACCGACCCGCATCCATTTAAGTTTGATGGATTGGTTCTCGGTTTTGAGAACCTTAAACCCGCATGTGCGGGTTGGTTCTTGACCAGGGGTCGATGGGTCGGGTACCCGAACCGTGTGCACCCCTAGCTAAAATGCATAACATCCCATAAATTTTGCAGCATGAAAAGAGACACAATCCAAACAATAATAAAACATAAACAATAGTACCATAAGTCTTACTTAGCTAGGCGGTTCCAGTCATTATAAAATAGCAGTTACAACACAGATTTATTTATTAAGTCTCATAATTATTAAATCACATACTAAGCGAAATAACTTATTGAAAATCCCAGGGAATAATCATCATCAACCAATCAATCAATCCACTATCCCTCTCAAAGATCTAGCATGTTTCCATTTCTTAAGTAAAAACGCAACTCCTTCCTGTAAAGTAGCTTTTCTCCCAGCTTTATAATTCCATAATTCCGAAATAATATAATGCCCACTTGGATTATAATCATTTATTTCAAACAAAGCTGTTGTCACAGCTTTATACACTTCTTCCCCATATCTCTTCTTCAAATCCCTCAACTTTTCATCTTCTTCAATAATCACAGCCTAAATAAAACACACACATAGATAAGACAAAACAAACATGTAGAGTGTATAATATTACATGTCATACCTGATGTTTTCCATTGACTTCTTTGACTTTAATAGGGTGCCATTCAGGATCCCTAAGATACTCTTCCCAAAGAGAACATATTTCAGAAGCTCTTTCATAAGCTTCTTCAGCTTCACCATATTTCTTCTTCATTACATCATGAAATGGTTTACTATCAAGTTCACCCATTCTTTTTACTCCAATATCATCACTATTTGGATATTCATTTAAAATCTATAATATAACAATAATTAAATTATCATAGATAGATTAGATAGATAAAAAAAATAGATTAATAAATAAATAACTTACGGTAACTAATTCTTTACGTGCTTCTTGAAGCTCATCATTACTTTTACGTTCTTTAACAACTAAAGTTTGACTTAAAGCTTCTAAATCTTCAAGTTCACCTTCTTTTTCTCTTAAACTTTTATGTAATTGTTCAACATCTTTAAGTACTTCAAGATCTCCATCATCTCCCATATGTTTCATAACATTTAAATTCCCTCTTAATTGTTCTATTTCTAATTCAACCGCTTGTTTTGCATCTAATTGTCTCTCTAATCGTATAATTTTCTTATGTAATTCTTCCTTTTGTCTCTAAACTCACAAATTAATAACCGCATTTATCAGTATTTAAATATTTAAATATATAAATTAATACACGGTAACACGGACCCCACCTTTTGTTCATCAGCTAATCGCATTACTTTTTCATCAACTCTTCTTTGTTCCTCAGCTGCAGCTTCAAGTAAACTATTTTCCGCAGTATTCTAAAACAAATACATGAATTAAATAATTATTATAAAATGAAAAAAAAATTAAATTCTCATACCTGTTCAAGCTCCTCAGAAAGCTTTTTTCTTTCATGTTCATTTTGAACTTCTCGTTTCTCAAGTTCTTTACCTCGAATCTCAAGCTCTTTCTTCTGAGACTCTAATTGTGTTTTTTGTTTTTCATGATCTTTAAATATTTTCTGAAAATGCTCACGAGCAGTAGCTTGAATCTTTTTTATCTCTATTAAAACATGAAAAATATTATATCACTAAATTTATTTAATTAAAAAATTAAAATGACATACCTTCATTATAAGCTTGATGAAGCTTATCTTTCTCTCCAACTAACTTATTCAAAGACTCAGAAGTTTCTTCAAATTTAGTTTTAATTTCCTTCATATGTAACTCTTTAACTTCAATAACATTCGTTAAATTAACAACAAGTTTACTAGTTTTTCTCGCTTCTTCTTCCATAATATCAGAAATTGTTCGAAGATCACCGATTTTACGAAGATTATCCGCAATAATATTATCAGATTTATAATCATCACCACGAGCAATCCAACCAAAAAGCCCTGATTTTTTACCATTACTTTCTTTCCAACTTCTTTTACCATGATGATCAGCTTCATAAGCTTTTTCAAATGACATGGCATTATTAAAACCTGACCAATCTTTATGAAACTCCACTATAGCTGTTCCTGAATGACCTTGATAATTCCAAAGTGGTCTAACCCTAGTTGGGTTAAATCCTTTACTTATTAACTCATCTCTAAGCTTTGAACCACTTTCACCTACATATCTACCTTCTTTAAACTCTGTTTGAAGATTAACCATTATACCTATCCATGGCCATACAAATAGCTCATCACCATCATGATCTGCTAAAGGATTATTATCCTTATCTTTATCTATATCCATATCCTTAATCTCAGATGGACCCGCTTTAATAACAGAAGCTTCATTTTTCTCTAGGAATTTTGCTAATCCGAGATGATTAGCTTTATCTCTAATAGATCTTTTGTTACCATTACACTTACCCACACCATTTGCATGTTGTAAAAGATCTTTATATTGAAAATCTCGCTTTCTTTTCTTTGGACAATAAGGGCAAATGTAAGCTTCGGATGAGAGTTTAACAGAGTGAGTTCCGCTTTTTAATTCTTCGTAAGATTTATCTTCGTATTCCTCGATTTCTGATTCACTTATATCAGTTTCATCTCCAGAATCATGATCAACTGAACCCATCAAATTTTATTTACAATTTACCTGATGAAGCTAAAGGTTAATCAGTAATCATGAAAACACAGTTTCTCAGTCTATACACAACAAAATAAAAAATATATATATTTAGAAAATAAGATTAAAATTAATGCAGGCCAATTAAATCAAAATTAAACTCACCTATCAAAAGAAATCGTCAGTTTCGATCTTGTCTAATCAAATTAAACTCGAATTGGGTATATTACCATCTTCGACACTTAAATTATAAAATTAAGGAACATTAAGACTTGTTTTTATACAATTGATTACTATTAAAGATGATTCTCTAATTAAGACACGAATTACATAAAAATACAACATTTTTCTTTTCTAAGTCCAAATAAAGTATCCAAACAAGGAAAATTAACCTAAAATGTTGAAATTAAGCATAATTAGAGTTGAAAAACACATGCATGTTCGTAATTAACAACGATCGGGACTTAAAAACATACATATAATTATTATCAGAAAAAAAGGAGAGGGAATTGGTGAGAGAAGCTCCGTGGTTGCAGTATTTCTGGTAAATCTTGAGATCAAATCTTAAACAGAGGAAAATTTACCTTTGAATCAGAGGAGGGGCTAACAAATATGATTGAATAGATCTACTTCAACAAAAGATTTTAGTGTGGGGAAGTGAACTGGAATGATGGAGAGGTAGTAGGGTTTTATGTGGCTCAACAATGGAGTCAAATTGTGTGAATTTTTAAACAAGAAAAAAAAAAGCGTAATTAGCAGAAAGGCAAAATTACGAGAGGTGAAAAAGTAAATTTGGTTCTCCAATACTGTGTTGAAATGAAGTTAGATTCTGTCAGTACTCGCATCTTAGCGCGTGTAGTATGTACTTTATAATCTCTTTCCTATTTATGTTTTCAGGTAAAATTGAAAAGAAACAATTTAAACCTAATTAAAATAAGTATTGAACTTTGACCAAAAAAAAATAAAGTAATAAATGGATCTTTATTAATAGTATGAGCGTGAATTGTTGTTTTCATCTTTTCTTTATAGGTTTTATTAAGGGCAATATCCATTAATGTTACTTCCAACAATTTTTCTTTCTAATAGATTTTAATTATTTTCAGAAGGTAGCTTTTGTAATAAATTTTTTATTACGTTGGAGCTTTGAAGATCGTGGAAGAAAAGATTATTAGACTAAACTATTATCAAACAAATCTGAACAATAAATCTTTTTGTGTTATATATAGGGCGGTAAACGAACCGAGTCGAGCCGAATACTAGATGTGCAAGCTTGTTTCATAAGATTTACGAGTCGAGCCGAGCTCAAATTTTAACGAGTCGAGCCGAGCTCAAATTTTAAGGCTTGATAACATATCGAACGAGATTTTTTCGAGCTGATCTCGAGTTATTAACGAATAATTTATTTATTTTATAATTTTAACAATATAACTATTGATAACTAAACCATTAATTTATTGATTATAAATTTTTAACGAGTTAACGAACGAGCTCGAACGAACACGTTTTTTAACGAACGAGTTCGAACGAACTTTTTTTTTCCGTTTATATAGACGGACGAGCTTTTTACCGAGTCGAGCTCGAGCGGCTCGCGAGCGGCTTGGTTCGTTTACAACCCTAGTTATATAGTTTAGGGCCGGTCCTGACATATTCGGTCCTAAGACGAACTTTTAAAATTGGACCCCTCAAATAAAAAATTACAATTTACATAATAGAAATTTAAATGTTTACAAATTTTTTCAATTATAAATTTAATTATTTAAAAAGTATAATAAATAATTGAATAGATATAAAATTTAATAAAATAATACCATCATTAATCAAAAAATAATTTTACAAAAAATTATACCTTGTGAAAACTGTGATTTTTCGGACAGATATATAAAAAATAGGAGAATAATTTCTTTTTAAAAGAAAAAATAGTCTAACATTGTTTTGTGTTGGGTTGGGTTAAAACTGGGTTATTTTGTATAAAATAAATTATGCTTATATATAAAAAAAATAAGGGGGCCAAATAATTATAAGGATTAGGAGGAGGCCCAAGGCGGTGGTCTCCTTGGCCTCCGAACCGGCCATGATTTAGCCAAATTTATCTCATGTTAATAGAAGACTTCATATCTCGTCCAGTGGATCAATATATGTCGAATACACATGTACTTGGTATGTATCCATTCGACCCACCCAATCCGCTTACGCATTAATTTTCATATCGATATTCTTGACAACATACGAACTATTCCTTGCCTAGAAACTCGAATTTCTTCAATCTATCTCACCCCCTCCCCCTTTAACCACTTGTGCTACCGCCCAAAGGCCTTACATGAATCCACATCCACAAACAACTCTCTGGTTCTATATTATTTGACCATTTGCAATCCATCATAAAGTGCAATCAATTCCACAATCATCAGCTTCTCACACGCGACTTTCTACGAGAAACCACATACCCAATTACCTTCCATATCTCTTATCACCCAACCGGCTCACCCTAAGCATAACTTAGTGATGCATCTCCCATCCATATTAAGTTTGAAGTTTCACTTAGGTTTACACTAATTGAGCCAACATAATTCTTTTGTCTTGAGGCTTTACCTGAATGATTCCCAATACTCTTACAAAATTTGTTGCTTGGTACTTGGATTTCTCAATTATCACAACACCACTCAGAAATAATGGTTATTAAATATCAAATCACTTTTCTTTGTCCATAACACCTCTATTAGTGCTAAAAAAATACATTCCAAGGTAAGTCGACAATGAATCGTTTGCCTAAAATATGTGTATTCCACCAATTGCTCGTGCTTATAGACGAAAAGGTAGGATAATCGACGTTATTGCTTGAGACCTATAGTTTCTAAGCATCTGAACCAGATCAGGTTACTAGTGCAATGTCACGAGCACCTTCAATGCTACTTCCAAGAACCCACTCAGTCTACGTAATTGTCAAGATTCGGTTGCTACTCCACGACCTTACTTTATGCGGATTTGTCAAGTTCTCTTGTTGTAGAAGATTATGAAGTTTTATGTGTTGTAGTAACCCATCTCGGGGTAGCTACTAATTTGAACGTGAAGCACCAATAATCTGATGATGTTGATCGGCTGAGAAAATAGTATTGCTCGATTATTGTTGAGCGGTGTGAGGAAACCCGTTATAGTGTTGTTGTTGTACAAGATCTAGACTAATTTTTTCTCACAAAATTACACAAGATGTCCCTAACAATTCCTTATTGTAATGGTTATATCCTCCATGTCAGACTTATGACCCAAATTCTTCTTTGTAAGGCATGACTCATTTAGTCATTAGCCTACGTATCTCTATTTACCTATAAACTATGTTGTAGATCTCGTTTTTGCGGCCTAGGAGGTCGTCCGGGGCCTAGCGCCTAGGCGGGATTACACGGGGCCTAGGCGGAATTATACAGTTTTGAATCTCGCTGTGTAATTTTGTATATTTAGTAATATATGTAGTAATTATAGAAATGTCAACTATTTAACTCATAAAATTTATCTAACAACACTATATTAAATATAAAAATACTTAAAATTGAGTTATAATATCAATTAAAGAATTATCGAGAATAATAAAAATAACAAGAAGGCCTATGCGGGCTTGTTTTTCTATTAATCGGCGCCTAGGCGGCCATTTTTTGCCATTAATCGCGCCTATACGGGCTAGGTGCCTATTCCACAACGACTAAGGCTCTAGGAAAAAACACCTAGAATTTTAACTAGGCGTAAGCGGCTGAGGGGAGAGTTGACGCCTAGGCGGCGCCTAAGCGGGGAGATCTACATCATAGCCTATAAATACAAATTAATATATAGGTTATCAGTTAAACCAATCAATTGGAAGCAGCCATTAGACTCTCTTTTTTAATCAATCCTCTATAAAATAAAATCTTCTCCTAATCTAGTGCTTTTTCCTGATTGGGGTTTTCCACATATATCAGTGTTCTTTCGTTTCTAATTGCTTATTTATATTTCCACAATCCTAATTCTAACAAACTGATATCATAGCTTAGGATTAAAAGAGATCAAACAAAGAAAAAATCAAGGCTTGCTGCAGAAGAGGGGAAGACCTAAGAAGGAGATCAAATATTATTGAAAATATGTCAAACCGTGACGATTTTTTGAATGGAAAATATATTTGTATTCCTTGTAAGGTTACAAATATTTTGGGTACTAAATCATGTAATTTCGTTCTAAAATTTAAACCAAATTCGAGTTAAATCCTTTCTAGAGATTAATCAAACAACGACCTCAGCAGTTTTAGGTTGTTTATGGCTTGTTAGCGACAGTTGTTCCTTATCAGAATATATTTGTAGTGTTTCTCTATGTTTCAGAATTGTTGTTTCCAGACCTCTAAGTTTTGGGTGGGTTTGTCTTGTATTTTGTCTCCTCGATTTTGGACATCAGATGTCCTTGCTTTGTAATTTTATAGCCCTTAGACTTCTGATTTTTTATTAATATCTTTATATGTGTGACATGTGCTTATTGATGTTACGGTAGAGATCAGTGGCCAAGGCTCTTTGTTATGTCATCGAAGGCCAACTTTCTCACATGACAATTGTATAGGTTATTAGTTAAACCTAATATCTCTACTTTGTTGGTGTCGTAGTTTAAGTTGAGCCCTTCGAGGTTTTCTAGTTATGATATCTAGGTCAAGTGTTCCTTAGACCTAGTTGGCATGCCATTTCTATTCAGACCTTTAAGGCTTGTTCAAACCTTTGAGGCTTATTCAGCCATTCGATACTTATATTACCCTTCGAGGCTTATTCAGCCCTTCAAAGCTTATTCATCTCTTTGAGGCTTATTCTTTCTTTCGAGGCTCATTCAACCCTTCGATGCTTTTTGGAAGAGGAGAAGAGATATTTGAAGATTGGCAAATTCTTTCTTGACTCCCTAACAAATTTTTCGTCAAGATGGAGATATTTGTTTGAGGTGGAGATATTGTTAAGTTTTGGGGCCTCGATTGCCGAATTTGTGTCAAGTTGGATATTGTTAGACTTATGACCCAAATTTTTCTTTGTAAGGCCTGACCCGTTTAGCCATTAACATTAGTATCACTATTTACCTATAGATACAACGTATTGTATAGGTTATTAGTTAACCCGATCAACTGACAACAACCATTAGTCTCTCCTTGATAATTAATCCTCTAGAGTAGAATCTTCTCTTATTCCTGTGGTTTTTATCAATTTGGGGTTTCGACGTATATCGGCGTTCCTTCTATTTCTCGTTTCGTAAATTTATCTTTTCTCAGTGATCCTAATTCTAACACTCCCTAACCCCTCCCCGTAATTCTTCATTCAAGATATTAGATCACCCGAATCCCATTTTATATCAGTGACAACGGATTGCCCCTTACGACTCATATGAATGTCCTTGATAAGATGTTATACAGTTTTGAATCTATCACACTTTCAAAGCAAGTGGATTGCATCCTCCTGATAAATACCACATCATGGGTAAACACTTAGAACTTTTATGCCACGTTTAATAAGATTGCTCTAGTTGCCAACTTATCATGGATCGCATGCCAAAATAAAACTCTAATTATTTCAGGACATCTTACCTTCCAAATCTTCTCAAACATAGTCCCCCCATTACCATCGTCCAGGTTGGTAAAACATATTTTTTATCTAACCAGGTAAATACCACTTAAATCATTACACCAAGACAAATAGTCTTTGGAGTGGATATCACAAAATGCCTTCACTCTCGTGAACTTGAGTAATTTAGAGGACAGAAGAATATGTCGGAAACGATCCCGATCCCATGAACCATCCTCATTCACATACTCATCTACCTTATTGAGGCGGACATCTTCACCAATTGGGTAGATAGAAAAGTCTATAAATGGAGCCTCCATAATCCAAACATCTAACCAAAAGGTGGGACGTTTCCCATTTTGTAGAATTTTATCGGGATCCTCGTCTAACTACGACAATACCTTCCACGGTAGTTCTACAATTTTGAAATCATTCCCTTGAGGTACATACCGAAGAAGACTTGACCTAAGATATTTTGTCTAAGAGTTATGAACCATAATACGAAATCATCTTGAACTACTTCCCACCCAAGATTCCCCAGAAGAGTTTTGTTCATGTCCCTCGCCTTGCGGAATCCTAACCTATCCAATATCTTTGGAGGCAAATATTATCCCAACAAATCCAGTTGATACGTCTTTGATCTTCCGATGAATCCCAAATGAAATCTCTACAGATTCTATATATCCCAAATGCATGTCTGCCCCTTATTTTCATGTTTCTTGTATCCCCCTCCAAAACTCTTCGAATTCTCCTTATGCCATACACCCAAATCATTATACACATCCTCTATTCTCAAACACTCCACCTCCAACTTATAGAGCTCCTCACTATTCTCGTTATAATTTCCCTTTCTCATATAGTTCCGCCATCTTGACTTGCAGAATATCACCCATCCATTATTATGAATTTATACCTATCACTTCTTTATAAATTCATACCAAAACCATCTAACCTCAATTTGTCGCCTTTACTTTTCATTATGTAACCAAGATCCATGATACACTTGTGGTGTGCATAACATCTTGAGTTTGGTTGTAATACTTTCACATAACATCGTAGCCATTAAATTATTGTTATGTCGATGAAAATCCTTCTTAAATTCGTGTTTCTAAGTAAAACCCTTGTACCCATAGCTTCTCCCGCCTTGCTACCGTCATGGCCACCCATCGGACGATAACCCCTCTTATGTCTAAGTAGCTTGAATCAAAATGATACAGTTTCATGGTTTAAATCCTAACTAAATCGCTGGTTTAACTAACTAAGGTGTAATATTGATCTATGTTAAAGATTAAGAAGAATCTTCATAAAAGGGTTCTTTACTACCCAAAAGTTTCAAAATCATTATAAATCTAATGACGTGTTTAAGTATTTTGTTTTATATTCATATTTTAACTCTATTTTAAAGTCTAAGATATTTATCAGAGTCTAATTAGTTAGTTCGGTTTATGCTGCGGAGGATCAGGGAATTAGATGACAGGCTCGAACCTTTAGCCTTTCACTATATTCCACGAGTTCTCAATTGAAAAACAAACACTATTGTTAGAGCTTCCAAACGTAACGGGCAATCATTCACTCGATCTTTGTAATAACTTATATCAGCTAGGTATCAAATACTTAAAAAAGGTATTTACAGAAGCTAAAGTTTACGTGTACCTTCTGGAAAAAAAAATCTAAAATTCCTAAAAAAGGAAGTCTTTAGAAAATGCTTTCTAATCACACCAATCTGAAATGTTATTTTCACTTAATAAAAAAAAATGCTATTTCCATCTCCAGTGGATCTTAAAAGAGGTGTGTGTTTTATTTGGAAAAAAGAAAAAATAACAAGGGTGTGTTTCAAACGTAAGTCACGAGTGCCGTTTGCAAAGAACAATGGAGTCAGATCAATAATAAAACAGTAGAGAGGACTTCAGTCTTGGGAAATTTCTACCATACCCATGTTGTACCTATGCATGAATAGGATGGCGACACGTGGCGGAGTAGGTGACACATGGCGGGTTGTGGTGAGATCTGGAAAAAAGGAGTTTTATAATAAAAGGTGGTTTTACCTTAATGCCCTTCTATAGGTAATGATAACATGTCATTCGGTGAATAGTAAGGCTATAAAGTGGCTTTTTATGTATGGTCATTCGATGAATAGTGCCCAACTTCTTTTCTTTAATTGGCAAAGTCGGAATTGAATAGTTGGTGGAGTTCAATTTATCGTTAAGATTGCATGCAAGAGTAAATTTACGTTCGCATTTCTCTACCCTAAGCAAAGGTGGTAAAAGCAAAATTTGCCACATGTCATCTTGTGGTATTTCCGGATTTATTAAATGGGAGGTCAAGTCAATGCTAGTTGTCATCCACTAACACTTTAAGATGGAGTTTGAATTAATTAAGTGTAGTGTAATTTATCGTTTTTGAATTGTTGATTGTAGGGTTAATTTATACTAGGTAAATAGTGTTTTGTCTTATGTGATGATTGCCATTTTGGACACGTGTCATGCTGTGAGAGTTTCGAATTAATTAGGGTCTAGGGTAATTTTATGTATATGTATTGTTTGTGGTACCTTATATTATCGTTGGATGATCAATCTCGGATTTTGTTTGTTATCCCGGGTCGGTAGACTATCGTATTTTGTTTTTCTCATGAATGAGTTATGTATGTATTAAGTGTGTGTAGGTGTAGTAGTTAGATGCAATTATAGTGATAAGATAGTTATGGTTGAGTTGGTTGGTAGGGGTTAATGATACGGTTAATGATATATCACCAACCCAAGTGGTTGTGAATAAATGATCGGGGTTTTTCATTGTCTATATATAGCATGGTATTTAGATAGTTGGAGGAAGAAGAAAGGATTATCGGGATTGGCTTGTTGTATACGTATAGACGGTGAACGTGGAACGGGTGGAATTCGAGTTAAGAAAATGTCTTCAAATGGTTAGTTAGCTTTTAATCTCTCATTTAGTATTATTTTCAATGGTTTATGTAGTTTATGGTTATTTTATGTTATTTTGGTGTGTTAGAGCATTTTGTTATGTATATAACACGTAGTTAGGGTTACGAGTTTAGAGGTTAGGAGAAAACGGCATGAAAGAAGTTTAAATCTATTAGTAGGACGTAATATGGTTATTATGGGTTAAATCGTGTTTATTAGTCTAGTTAATGTAAAGTAGGCTAGTTTAGGGTAATATGATGCTCCAAAGGTTGGTTACGCTTAATGTAATAATGTTTAGGGTTTATTAGGGTTATTTACGGATGTTTGTATAGTATATAATTGTTTAGTGTTTGAATGGTTGCGTATGGATATTTTAGTATTGGTTAGGGTTGATTTATGTATTAGTGGGGGTTAATGCTATAGTTAGACCTTCATGCAATTGCGGTTTTCAAGTGAGGACGAGGCGTATATGTTCTATAACATGTATGACCGGGCCATGAGATTTAGCGTAAGGAAGGATCGTCTCGAGAAGGGTGTTCGGGGAGATGATACGGTTGTTGCTCGACTATTTGTGTGTTCGTGTGCGGAAGCTAGGCAAAAGCAATACTTAGAGTTGAAAGGTAGGGTTAGAGACCACAGGCCTGAGACGAGATGCAACTGTAAGGCTCAGATCCGTGTAAAGTTGAACAGTGTCACTGAATGTTACGATGTGGTTCAATTCGAACGGGAGCACAACCACCCTTTAACTGCAGAGTCCAGATCACATTATCTACGTTCTCATAGGAAAGTCGATGAAGGGCACCTTGATCAAGCGTTGTCCTTGCGTCAGTCAGGGGTACGAACGAGTAAGATCATGGATATGTTTTTGAAAGAGGCAGGAGCTTACAAAGATATCGGGTTCATGAGGAAGGATTTGTACAATGTCCTTGATAGGATACGAACGGACGGGATAAGCGAGGGCGATGTGAATGTGGCTTAGGCCTACTTAGAGGGTAGGTGCGTAAATGATCCGTTATTTGTGTCCAAATACACGGTCGATGAAGATAATCGTCTTGAAAGGCTGTTTTTCTGCGACGGGCGGTCTAGGTTAGAGTATGCGGTGTACGGTGATGTCCTAATATTCGACGCCACCTACATTATGATATTCTAACCTATCTAAAGCCTTTTTATTAGCCACATTACAAATCGTACCCTTTCTGTTATTTTTAGTATTTAAACTTAATTTATTTTTTAATTTCAACCTAATTTCATGATTTACTATTTAAAAAAAAATTAATTACACTTAAGTGAAACTTTATGGAAAAAAAATTGATTTAATTTTAAACGAGTTTCATTAAAAATAGATTTTTTAAACCCTAAATCTATTTGTCTCTTTCCTCCCTCTTTCCTCCTCCTCCTCTCTCTCTTTCTTCTTCACGAAAACCTCACGCAATGAGCCAAGTAAACAGAACTCCTCCCTCCCTTTCTTCTTGAGATACTCCGTTCAAAATCTATCCGCCACCATGGAAGGCAGAACCACCGTCTTATCATCTTCGCAGAGACGAAGTCAAGCAGCCTTCGTGTTCGTTGCCGACGGAGCTGGCCGTTCTTTTCAGTCCGTGACCTCGCCGGAGAAGCAGAAGTGAAGTTCGCATCTAATCTGTTCGGCAGTGTAGGCGTAGTCGTGATTTTAAATTTGATGGTATTGATTGTTAATTCGAATGTGATGATATAAATTAAACACATGTGATTCCAAAGGCTCACAAGAATATTGGTCCCTGTGTAATGTGGATTTGTCATACATATATATCACCATTTTTCAATAAATAACAAAAATATAGAAACAGATGAATATATAAATACAGGGATATATATAATATATATGACTATATTGCACAATACACAAGGACCAGTCATGCATTTTTTCTTGAATGTAGGGACCTATAGTGAAATTAACTTATCTATATATTGCATATTGCAGACCATTCCAATTAATCCCAAGCCTTTCTTGAATAATTTAACTGGAAAGCGAGTAATGGTGAAATTGAAATGGGGAATGGAATATAAAGGTTTCCTTGTTTCAGTGGACTCATATATGAACTTACAGGTAATAATTTATCAACAATTTTATTTATTTATTTTGATTTTAATATTTTATAATATAGTTTTGAAATTTGTGTGAATATTATCCGCAGCTTGCAAATGCAGAGGAGTATGTTGAGGGACAATTCTCTGGAAATCTCGGAGAGATCCTAATCAGGTATGTTCATAATATAGGGACTTGTAGTGCAATTTTTGCATAATACAGGGACTTATTGTAAAAATGAGGTTGTATTTGCAGATGTAACAATGTTCTTTATTTACGTGGTGTACCTGAGGATGAAGAGATTGAAGAAGCTGATCAGGATTAGGAAGAAGTTAAACTAGGTGATAATCGAGAAGGCATATTTCCAGATTGACGAAATTGACCCCAATCTTCTCGAGGAGTAATAGATGGTGATGATGACACGTCATCGCTTTTCAAAGTTTTCCAATCATATATTGAATGATTATCATATCCCCATTTCCTCTGAAAATATTGGTGAAGCCCATAGCTTATTAAGAGAAGGTGTGATTGGTTCAACTTAAACAATCGGAGAAAAAACCTCCATGTAAAGGAACTTCCTGAAGCTATGAAATTGCATGATGAGATGTTGAAGTTGGATCTCAACCACACTTTTATCAAGTGCTCAAAGTAAGAAAGAACAAGGATGTGTATTAGAGACTTTATGAAGTAGTGTATTTGGTATTTTCTTGGTCCATTTTTTGACACTCAATGTTCTTGTTGCTATGCACAAGAAGAATTGTACATTGTTTGTACAATAAATTTAATTTTAAAGCTTTTAGATTATGAACTGCTATAGTAAACAATTTGTTCATTTACTGTATTTTTTATACTTGTTGCCAAAAACCCTCATTCGGAACTGCTGGAGATTGTCTTAAATGCATAAATACATACATACACCAATTTAGTTGTTAAAGGTGAATGATTGCCTATCAGAACCAATTACAAACCGGCTCAATAGAACAATATACATAGTATTAAATTATCTAGAAAATGTTTCTCGGCTAACTCACAAGCTTCTCTAATGTACATAAGAAAAAGTTAATGATTAAGATTTATATGAATTTAATTTACTTAAGATTTTGAAGCTCCCATGAACGTTTGCTAGATTCTAGATTCATGCTCCCACTCCAAGTATCTTGCTTTCTCAAGTTCTTGCCAGATTTCTTCCATCATGTAACTCTTTGGGTGGGCCCCTCTTCCAAGATCTAATTTCTAGAGTAAGTAAGAAAGTAAGTTCATAAGATAACTTAGTTTAATGTTGGTGAAGCAAATTAGAATAAAAAGGTTTGTACTTTTTCGAATTCCTTTACTCCTTCAGCATACTCTTTACGCTGTAGTAATGCAAGACCGAGCATATAGTGACCCTATGAAACCATAAAAAACATGATAAGCCTACAAATAAGATCGGATAATAATCTGCAATTCTACAAAAGCATGTATTGCAAATACATATCAATGACACGCCATAAGTAGATGAAAAATAACTATATCAGAAAAGAAACAACTAGAATTGAAATTCAAATATAACAAGTTAATACCTTTTAACAGAAGTCTGATCAAGTTATTGTCCAAAAAAAAAGTGTGATCAAGTTGAATAGCTCTCGTGCAATCCTTTTCCACTTTTGTCCATTCACTACACAAACAATGGAAAATAATTCACAAAATTAATAAATCTAATATAGATTGGCTTATACATACTCCAGTTTGCGATGGCACAAAGCGCAATTTGTAAAATATACCAGAACATTAGGGCACAGTGCAAGAACATTTCATCAAAATATAAAATTAAATACAACTAAACAGCAACTCGTTCTTTGATTAGAGTTTGCATATAAATCAATAAATAAATAACCAAAACATGTGTATGTTTACCTAAGTATAAGCATCAATGTCTGCACCAAATCAAACTTTCTGGAAACGTTGCAGTCTTGTTTCAATTTTTCCGCTTGATTGACTACCGCCGGCGCCATTTTTATCTTCAAAATTATCTCTTCTTCTCTAATTCGACGAATTTCTAACCCCATTTTCCTCTGTTTTTACAACGCTACTTGCTCAATCATCTCAAACTTGTCCTTTTTCAGAGAGTTTAAACCTTGTTTCTTACTAACAAACATGTCAATAGAAGATGATTAATATCAACTGGATACCGGCAATTTAGAGGAGATCTCTCGTTTCCACTGCAACAAACCAAAACAGATTACTCTACCCGTTAGGTTTAACATTTCCACTAAACCCGCTACTTGGGTTTGTAATCGTGGTTATTTGAAGCGAAAAGACTTACGCCTGATTTGAGGGTAAGGGTTAATGGAGGTGGTAAGATTGCTGGTGGTGGTGGGAGTAAAGTAAGCGAGTTTTGAGGTGAGTCCAATCGGGGAAGTGGGTGCAGAGAGAAAGGGAGAGGTCGGAAGGATGGTGGGTGGTGGTGGAGAAGGCGGAGAGGAAAGGGACTAGGGAGTTTGAAGATGGTAATGGGGATTTTGGCACGGAGAGAGGAGATAGGTAATGGGAGATGGGAGAGGGAGAGTCTGATGTGAGGGAGGAGAGAGAATATGTTGGTACATCACGTGCAAAGAAAAGTGTAAATGGAAGAAAAGAAATAAAAATAAATAAAAAATCTAATATGCTGACACGTGGCAAAATAGAGTATTTGATATGGATTTCAAACTTAGTGAAACTCTAATGAAAATATACACCACAACTAAAAAATAATGATAATCTAAGCCTGCTATTAAACGAAAATATACACTACATACAAAGGGTAGAATTGTAAAACTACCTACAACGAAAAGTTTATCTGAGTTAATTGTTTGTGATACGAAAAAATACACATGGTCCTAATTAAATCAAAGTCATAAAGCTACTTTATGCAGAATATATATTGATCCCCACAAAATCTAGTCACTTCAAGGGTAAGTAGGTAATTTAATAATACATATTTTTGATTTTTTTTATTTATTTACCATACATTGTGTGTATGGAAGAAGCTCTCTCAGTCTTGGGTACCAACGTCATATTATAGAGTAAGTTATAACTACGGTACCAAAATACATTCACGTGTTCCCTATGCTATGCAGTGTGCTTTTACTTTTTCTTGGTTGCTTTCCACTTTTTTTTTTTTTTGGATTAAATAACCTGAATAAAAGGCTGTAACAAAAAATTAAAAATAAATTAGGAAGATGAACATTATTATACCACAATCATACAATATTTAAATAATTTAATAAAGGTTAAATAAATAATTATAAAAAAAATATTAAATAAATAATTATATGATGCAGATTTATAAAAAATAAGTAATTATAATTTTTTTTGCTTTATATCACAATTATACAATTCTTAAATATTGTTTGACTAAAAAAATCTAAACACGAATGGATTGACCAAATAAAAGTATATATATTCTTACATCGGCCAAATAAAAAAAAGTATTGATTATTATTTTTTCTAAAACATTAATTCTATAGAAAAAAAAATCTGAACATAAATGAATTGTATATTTATATTCGAGGAGAAACAAAAAATATTTGAAGTGCTATTTCTATAAAATATATCACGATTATTTTTATTTATTTAACATATATTAGTTAAAAGAAGTCTATCAAAATCTTTACTTAAAACAAGAAATTCTAAAATGAAAGTTTTTTTCCCATACATTTGAGGCATGAAATCGGAGTTGAATAGAAAAGTTAAACAACTACATTTGAGGCATGAAGCCGGAGTTGAATAAAATGAAAGTTTTGTTCAATAAAATTCTATAATCTTATAAAATTCATTAAAGAAAATTTAAAATTCTGATTGAATATATCAAGATTAATTTTTAAAAGGGTGAATGCCCAATAAACACCTGCCACCTTAGCCACTTGCCCATAAAAGGCACTTAAGGTAAATATACCTTAATGCCCTTTCTGCTGTCTACTGCCGTCTGCTCCTGCTGCCAAGGGCGAGTAATGAGAATGTTTCCCAACACTCGTGCAAGTACACTTTTGTAAAGGTTGAGTAATGGGAATGTTTCCCAGCACTCGTGTAAGTACACTTTTGTACTTGTGGGCTAATGTTGAGTAATGGGAATGTTTCCCAGCACTCGTGCAAGTACATTTTTGTACTTGTGGGCTAATGTTGAGTAATGGGAATGTTTCCCAACACTCGTGCAAGTACACTTTTGTACTTGTGGGCTAATATTGAGTAGTGGGAATTTTTCCCAACACTCGTGCACGTACACTTTTGTACAGTTTGCTGCTGCCAAAGGTGAGAGAGAGAGACATAGGAGATATATATAACTAACTCAATGTATACGAACTAACAACTAATAAACGGACGGCGGCTGGGTGAGGGGGTAAAATAGGAAAGAAAAAAAAATGAGTGCCTTTTATGGGAAAGAAGAAAGCGGCGGGAATAAGGAGGAATTAATTCTAATTTGAGGTGTTTCTTGGGCAATAATCCTTTTTAAAAAATAAAAATCATACGGTTGACTATTGAAATAAAAAAAAAATCTAACAAACTCTACATTGAATACACCTTAAACTTGGTTTTTCAATTTTTGTATTTTTATTAAACGTGGGCTTGATGAGACTGGGCCATTACCATTATATTAAATTTGGGCCTTTAATATTTGATTTGTTTTACCTTTTTGTGCTGGCCCATGTTGTATAATTAGTTATGTCAAGAATAAGAAAAAAACTGGAACCAGCCAAACAGAGCCTAATTACACATCTCCATCGACGCTCTTCTTCATCTCCCCGACGAGCAAAATCGTATAAAATTCTCAATTCACAAAATAATCTCCAGCTATATTCGCATTACCAATGTTTTCTCAGTTCGGTGCGACGGCGGATTCAATAAGCAAAGCCTCAACGATGGTGTTTCGTATAGGCACAGACGCTCACCTCTACGACGATCCTGATGACGCCAACATTGCGTCACTTCTCGACAGCAAATTCGACCCCGAGAAATGCGAAGCTCTTAAACGCCTCCTCGCTCTCATCGCCCAAGGTTTCGACGTCTCAAATTTCTTCCCTCAGGTACTACTCATAACAAGTTGTCTAAATTTTGATAAATCTCGATTTCACATATCTAAATTCAACTAAACAATCAGCTAATTCGTAGTTAATAAGTTGCTAATCAAGCTTTATTTCAATCATTAGATTGATTTAACTATCAATATATCAAATTTTCCATAAAATCACAGGTTGTGAAAAACGTGGCATCACAATCACTTGAAGTAAAGAAGCTTGTTTACTTGTATCTACTGCATTACGCTGAGAAGTAAGTTACCTTATAACATTTGTGATTAAAGAAACTAGAAAACAAAGAACATATGAATGATTTTAGTATTAACGTATGATATAGGCGTCCAAACGAGGCATTACTATCAATAAATTGTTTCCAGAAGGATCTAGGTGATCCAAATCCATTAGTGAGAGCTCGAGCACTTCGAACAATGGCAGGAATACGTTTACATGTGATTGCACCACTTGTATTAGTTGCAGTGAACAAATGTGCAAGAGATCCATCAGTTTATGTTCGAAAATGTGCTGCTAATGCACTTCCTAAGTTGCACGATTTGCGATTAGAGGAACATACTGAAGAAATCGAACAGGTCTGTTTAAATTCAATAAAGCTTGATTTTATTTAGTTCAAATCTGACATCACACTTTATAGATGGTGGAAATTTTACTAAATGATAACTCACCTGGAGTAATTGGAGCTGCTGCTTCAGCTTTTTCCTCAGTTTGTCCAAATAATTTGTCTCTAATTGCAAAAAACTATAAAAGATTATGCGAAACCCTTCCAGATATTGAAGAATGGGGTCAGATTATTTTAATCGGAATTCTTTTACGATTTGTAATTGCAAAACACGGTCTAGTTAAAGAATCCATAATGTTATCTAATAATCATGAAAGTTCAGATGAAAAAGATGATTACAAATTTACAAATATAGTCTCTAGAAGTTACCTTGAAGGAGCAGATAAATATTTATCTCGATTAACTTCTACTGATGAGGAAATTAATAAATTAAATGATTTGAAATTCGTATCAGTAAAAAGTAATGATGATGTAAAGCTTTTACTTGAATGTACTTCACCATTGTTATGGAGTCATAATAGTGGAGTTGTACTTGCTGCTTCTGGGGTACACTGGATTATGTCTTCAAAAGAAAATCTTAAAAAAATTGTTAAACCTTTATTATTTCTTCTCAGATCATCTAAAGCTTCAAAATATGTGGTATGTGGCGATAATTCTTTCTTTTTTTTCTCTATATAAACAGATCAATAAAGAGTTAATGGTTTTTTATAATCCAGGTTCTGTGTAATATTCAAGTATTTGCCAAAGCAATGCCTTGTTTATTCGATCAACATTTTGAAGATTTCTATGTTAACTCCTCAGATTCTTACCAAATAAAAACACTAAAACTAGATATATTGTCCTCTATCGCGACACATTCATCAATTTCATCTATTTTTCAAGAGTTCCAGGTAATTTTCTAGTATTTTTTAACTGATATTATGCATATAGTTGATGTTTTACTTTTAGTGAATTAGTAGGATTATGTAAGAGATCCAGATAGAAGATTTGCTTCAGATACTGTAGGTGCAATTGGTTTATGCGCTCAAAAACTTCCTTCAATAGCAAATTCATGTTTACAAGGCTTACTCTCTTTAACTTCACCGGGTAATTAATTAATTAATTAATTAATCAATTAATTAATCAATTAATTCACTCACAAACTTAAATACTTACAAAATAATGTCACAGAAATTTTAAGTAGCGATGAAGAGGCAATAGTTACAATTCAAGCTATAAATTCAATCAAAGCAATTATAAAACAAGATCCTAAAAGTAACGAGAAAGTAATAGCTCATTTAATTCGAGGTTTGGATTCAATTCATGTCCCAATAGCACGTGCAATGGTGATTTGGATGATTAGTGAGTATAATAATATTGGAAATATTATCCCAAAGATGTTAAACACAGTACTCGAATATCTTGCTTTTTGTTTCACATCAGAATCACTCGAAACTAAGCTTCAGATTCTTAACGCATGTGTAAAGGTATTAATTATTATTATATTATCTTTTTACTCATTTCTATTCCACTTATGATCGTTTTCTTTCAGGTCCTTTTACGTGCACAAGGAGAGGAAGTTTTGAAATACAAAAAAATTGCAAATTACGTCCTCGAGCTTGCGAAATGTGATTTGAATTACGATATTCGTGATCGTGCACGTATTTTACAAAAACTTGTGGAAAGTAACGAAAATTACGACATGTCTGATATTATTGCGGAACATATTTTATTTGGATTAAATAAAAAAACTAAATTGGAAACATTAACACATAGAATTTATTTACCTGGATCTTTATCACAGTTAGTTCTTCATGCTGCTCCGGGATATGAACCTCTTCCAGAACCAGGTAGTCTCGTTTATGATGAAACAAGTTTTAATTCAAAACATGAACATGTTAATGTAAATGAGAGTGATTCATATGAAGAAGATGAAGAAAGTACATCTAGTTATACTTTATCAGAATCCGAGGAAGATGATTCTGGTCCGTTGATTCATTTATCAGATCTTGGAAATAATCAGACACATACAAATGTTAATGTTTCTGATGTAAATGAATTTGGGGAATTGATGTCGAAAATGACACTTGAATCATGGCTAAACGATACTCCAGTAATAAATAAAGATGAAAATTCGTTAGATATTAAAAAATCTTTCGCTAGTATTTCGATTGGGGATATTAGTAACGAAATTAAACCTAAATTACATACACTTTTAGACTCAAGTAACGGAAATGGGTTAAGTGTTAACTATATATTCTCATCCGAAGTATCAAATATTTCATCTTTACTTGTATGTGTTGAATTAACATTCACCAATAATTCCTCTGAGCTTATGTCAAATATATTATTGATCAACGAGGAAACTAATACAAAACAAGATTCTTCAGATCAAGAAACGTAATATTCTTAACTCTAATTGAATATTAGTTTAGTTGGGTTTCTTAAAATTAATTTTCCGTTTATGATTTTGTTTAGGACATCTTCTGAGGAAGTTCCGACTTTAGTTCCTATGGAAGAGATTACGAGTCTTGAACCTGGTGGGACCAGAAAAACAGTGGTTCAAGTTTGCTTTCATCATCATCTTTTACCTGTGAAGCTTGTTTTATTATGTAACGGGAAAAAATACCCTGTTAAGTTACGACCAGATATTGGATATTTTATGAAACCTCTAAAAATCGACGTTAAAAAGTTTTCTTACATTGAGACTCAACTTCCGGGAATGTTTGAATGCATGAGGAGGTAAGTAAATTTTTAATTTATTAAAAAAATAAATAAATTAAGTGAGTATTTGTTACAGATGTACGTTTACGGATCATATAGAAGAGGTGGTGAAAAGTAATGGTGAAGATAATTTTTTACTGATATGTAAAAGTTTGGCGGTAAAAATGATGAGTAATGTTAATGTTTATTTAGTATCTGTGGATATGCCTGTGGATGCTAGTCTTGAAGATGCTACGGGATTACAGTTAAGGTTTAGTGGAGAGATTTTGAGTAATGGGTTTCCGTGTTTAATTACTGTTGGTATTGAAGGAAGATGCTTTGAACCGTTAAATGCTTCTGTTAAACTTAACTGTGAAGAAACTGTGTTTCGTTTGAATTTGTTGAACAGAGTTGTTCATTTTTTCGGTGAGTCTGTTTCTTCGTAAGAGTTGTTAAACTTTTCTTGGTCTTTGCTTTGTGAAATGTTGTAATTTGGTTTATGTAACAAGTTCGTTTTATTTGTCTGTCTGACTTTGCAATTATTATGGTTTTTTTAAGACACGTGCGGTATATCTATTTTTCGCTCATGAATGAATATATTGGCTTCTTTTTTGTTGAGCAATATTAGTGCCATAGAAACATTTTATCCCTTATCTTTGGAAAATTCTTCAATCCTATAATAGTATGGTCAAATATTTTGATTATCAAGTTAATACAAGACAATGAATATCTATTTTGGTCTTGTTACCGAGTATGTCATCTGCTTTGTGAAATATTCTCGTTTTATTGTCCCAAATGTTGTAAATCTGCCTCATCTGATGCGTATTTTGGTGTATGTAACAAGTTCATTGTATTTGTAAACTTTGCAATCACGGTTTTAATATATATTTTTTTGCTCATGCATATATTGGATTCTATTTTGTTCTTTAAAAACATATATATGTCAAGAAAAGAGAAACGTCTCTTCTTTATTTCTTCTTAAAAATGTGATCCTACATGTTCAAAATAGAACATAAACTTCCATATCCATACTAACTTTTACTTTTACATTTTCCAGCAAAATAAGTGGAGTAAATAACTCGTTTGGTCCCTTGTTTTTATTTTTGTCAGTTTAGTCCATTATCTTGCAAAAGTAACATTTTGATCTTTTATCTTTTGATTTTATCACAACGGTTGTCCTTTATCTTGCAAATGTAACATTTTAGTCCTTCATTTCTTGATTTTGTGACAGTGTTAGTCTTTTTCTTTTTGTATTTTCATTATGTTATAATCGTTTTCATATATTGTGACACTTTTAAGGGTATGCTAGACATTCCTCGCATCACTAATACGATGATAAGGTTATATGTACAATATAAGGGACCAAATTGTCAAGATCAAAGATAAGGGACCAAATAGGTTATTGACCTAACACAACAACACAAATTTATGAGTAAAAAATATTTCATTGAATCTTTGATTATAAGTAAGTTTCTGTTTTCTAACTTGGAGTTACTTCCTTATTACTAAATTTGTGTAAAAGAGTAAATCTTAGTTACAAGGGGAGTAAATATCGGAAATCGAAGGTGTAAGGCTGCACCTCGATGGCCTTTGCTAGAGGAGACTTTGTTTCTCCATTAAGGCACTCCATAATGAGCCTTTTCAACGTAGAATTACGAGGTAATTGACTATAAATCCATTCCACAAGTGACCCCATATCATCAGCAAAATCTCTCATATGCCATTGCATAAGTTTTGGCAATAGAATTCTCTTCTTGCTTATAATTCCCACAGATGCTTCTAAATACTCTACTTTTGCTCTCTCTAAATCATTTACAACTTGATCAGGAGTGTATATTCTTAACTGCATTTCCACCAAAACATAAAAATTTAGTGAGCCAAGTAAAAGTAAAAGTAATTGAATTATTAACTGCAGTAAATTAATGCATCACTTACTGCTGGAGAAGACCAGGTGCCTCTGCAAAGTGCAAATGTGATACTTGGTTCTGGGTATCCAAGACCATAGGTGTGCCTCAATATTATCTCCTTCTCATTATTCGTCTTTTAGTTTGTTATGAGCAAGTAAAATTGTAAGAAGTTGGGGTCCTTGAAAGTAATAAAAAGTAATGTTGATGATTTATTAAGCAAATAGACAACTTACTTGTTTTGAATTTGATGGAAGCCGAAGAATGAAACGCTCAATAGCCAAAGCATTGAGTACAAGACCACCAACATTCACAGTGGACTGGATCAATTTTTTTTATTAGCAATGCATACATTAAGTTTCACCAATTGTTTGGGACCACATAATATGCTAGTCTCACATCACATGATGTCAGGGAAATACTGACACTGACATCATCTTGTGTGAGACTAACCACACATGTGGGCCCCTTGAGGTTATTAAATGCACAAGATATTTCCGAGAGTACAAACCTCCTTCATGAGTCCGAGTAATTTCTCCTTTGTTGGAGGTAGCCCGTGTTGTAGAAGTGCCTGGAAAGAATATTATTTTACTTTCCAAATACAAGTTTTTTCTCTAATTTTTTCATCTTTTATGCATTAATAATAAGTATAATATTAATACCTGCATTATACATGCATTATAGATGTTAATCCAGAAAGCCAACTTCTGCTTGTAACTCAAGTAAGTTAAGTCCACATTACTAAGTTCATGAATCAAAACCCTGCAATACCAACAAAAACAAGTCCTTTTAACACTTTGTTCAATTCCAATACAAAGTATCCTCACCTTAACTTCCTCATCTCTGGATGAAATGAAGTGACCCAGCTTGGGTCCAATGTATTTCTGGTGATTTGTATGAAATTCTTGTACGATCCCACATCTCTGATAGCTCCATCTGTATCTGAAAGTATTCCATATGGATCTGAATTTGATGTTTTACCTTCAAATGAAGATGTGGGAGTTGGAGCTGTAGAATTATTGCATGAGTTCTTTGAAATGAACCCTTTAGAGTTCATGGTATAGGAAACACCATCCTTTAAAACAATAGCTGATTCTTTAGTCTTTAATGCTTCCTTGTTTAGTCTCAGAAATATACTAATCAGGCATGACATCAATTCTTCTGAAAGCTTATTTGGCTTCTCGAAATCTATCTCTATGTCAAATGGACCATCTTGTCTTCTTGCATAGCTCGAACCCTCGCTTAGTGATTCTGTGAACATTACAACAAACATCATTTTAGCTTTTTCATTATATACACGCAGTTGTTCTAAAAAGCAGTAGGCGCTAGACATGCAATAACACTTATATAGGACTATATATGCAAAAGGTAAAAGAACACAATGTGAAAAGCAAAGTTCTTTCAATAATCAAAACCTCTCTTTAAATTAACTAAAATAATGTATAAACTAATATCTTAATGACTAAAAATACGAAAATATCCAAAAAGTCAATAAAAAAGAAGCTCAAACACAAAATTAGTTTTTTGGAGGATGAAAAGATCCACCCGTCCTTAAAGGTCCAAAATACTCAAAAAATGATACTCGTCTAACCTGACTCCATATGTGCACTTTAGAATCCAAACAATTATCCCGAGAATCACTAAAATCCCTTTAAAAAGGATTTTTATGCTTAAAAGATGATCCAAACAAGTCCAAATTTTTATAACATCACGCGCCTTGGAGCGCCTAGCTGTCAAGGCGGGGTCCTAGTAACGAGGCTGCGTGAACGCCTAGACTGCCCAAACTATAAAAGGCCACCTAGGAAACGCATAGTCACACTTCTAGGTGGTGGTGTATATTCCACTGCCTCGCGCGTACACAAATGTGAATTGGACTAATTTATCATACATCAGTCTTAAATATAAGACTAGAATGTTCAAAACCCAAAAATCTGAGAATTTACCATTGAATTTCGGGAGAAAGCTTTGTACATCCATAGATGAGCCAAGGGAGGATCTTCGTTCTTTCAACATTTTTAGTTTTCGACGCTCATCGGAAAATCTTGATATGGGAAGTTTCTCACAATCCTTGGCTTCTATGTGATGCTCCGCCCTTACTAACGACCGCTTGTGTTGCCTCTGAGGTTGAAGATCTTTAGACCAACTCATTTCCCATTCTTTGTTTTGTTGCTGATCTTTGTACAAGTTTAACTTCAAATCATCAACTTTTCTCTCCAAATTAATAACCTCTTCTTCTACCATTTCTATTTCTTCTAATAGCATTTGAATCTGCATATTATGTAAAACTTTACCTTGATGAGCTTAAAATTATTTTATCTGATGTGTACATGTTCGAAATTCGTACCTTGTGCGGAAGCAAAGAGGACATACGTGGAATGCATGGACACGAAGAGCCTGGTTCGTCCAATGCACATTGCAAAACTCCTTTAATTTGCAGTTCTCCATTTAATTCCAGTTGGAGTTGCTCAACCTTCGTGCAATGATTGAAGCATAAAAACAATTAAACCAGTTTTTTGAAATGCAAGTAATTAATAATTTATAAGCTATTTTTTTCTTACCTCTTCCTCTAAATCTCTTCTTCTTTGTGATCTCTCTTCACTTGGCTGCATTAGTAAATCTTCAAATTTCATACTTCAAACAACCACATAGAATGAGATATCATATGAAATTCCACGTTCTTAGTGGACCATAATGTGAATATATATGTTGTTTATTTTAATATTTGACGTGACCATAACTACTTAATACTAAAATAAAGATGGGTTACAAAATTGAACTAAGTTTAAACAGAAAATCAAGACGATTAAATATAGAAGACTTTTGAAGAAGCTATTGATCATACATTGGTTATTTTATATGAACGTGAATTCACTAATTCTCTAACACATAGAGGTGATAGACGTGATATCCATGAACAAAATAAACATTCAACCGTTTGGTGGTGGAAGAATAAACATAAATAATGGTATACTCATGAGTCATGAGTCATGACTCATTCTTGTTTTTGTACCTTTTCCTTTTGAGTCAATTTGTTTATCACGATCAACCATTCAAAAGGTGAGTGTGTAAACTAGATTATGTGGGGTTTATCTGATATTACGTGTCTTGAAATTTGTCTGAAAATTTGACATCCTGTTTTGACCTTAGATAGTCTTTTTGGGAAGCTTCTCCTCATTCCGTAGATCCGATAAGCACAAATTTTCAAGTTTCTTAATCTATAAGCTACTATTTTTCGTAAAAAGAGGAAGCTCCTCATGAAAAGATAGTTTGAAACTTCTGAAGACGAACTATGTACAACTCTTAATAGAAGGTATTTTATGAATTTATACAATATGGGTATGAATAATAATTGTCTAGTAATATTTCATTTGAAAGCCAAATATGGCCAACGTAACAACCTTTTATATAAATTTCAAGAATGATTGGTTTTTCCCAAATTATGTTATGAAAAGTGATTGTGGATAGGTCTCCTGATTGTGGATAGGTCTCCGATATAACTTTGGAATAGTTGAAAAAGAATACAAATGTTCCTCTAATTTAAAAAATGAGGCAATTATTATAAATGCTAATAATTGTATTTCCTCAATTCGTAAAAGATTGTAGCATTTGTATTTACCCACAAACTAAAAAAAGCATTTATTTGTGTCAATTTTTACTAAACTACCTTTAAAGTAAAAAAGAAAAACTTTATATAATTACCTTAAATTTTTAAAAACTGTGTACTTTACTATTTACATTTATTCAAACATGTTAAATATTCAACCATTAACTATCTAATATTAATATATGAGGAGGGAAAGTTCCCCCATGTTCTCTTAATTAAATTTAAGTAACCATTTGTTTTTTTAATCTGTCTCTCTTCTTTTGGAGTAATGATATACCATCCAAATTCATACTACCCAAATACCACCCAATAACGTGGCATGAATTGGTTGGTTACAAATTGTTAATATATTTATTTTCTTGATTTGATTAAAGATTTGTAATCAACCAATTCACGCCACGTCATTAGGTGGTATTTGGATGGTATGAATTTGGGTGGTATGAATCAATAGATTCCTTTTCGGGAGCGATTCATTCTTCCCGAACGCAGCATACAACTCTCTGTTGTACTGCGCTCTCCAAGCATGCTTGTTCCCCCCTTCTTCCTTACCCTGGCAAGTCTTTGTGAAAGAACTCCGATGGGAAGAAAAAAGAAGGCGTTAAGAGACCCTCCTGGCCTAACCCTAGACACTCTAAGATCCTTTTTCCTTCTTTTGTTTTTGTAAATTTTAAAAAAAAATTATTTATTTAAAAACGAACTACAAACTAAACTTTACAAAAAAAATCTCCATTTTCATTTGTAAAACGATTGTCAAGTGTTTATAAATGACTTCTTCTGATAATGTTGTTATTTTTTCAGAGAATAAATTTTTATTTGATCTAAACAAAGAACCCGTGTTGGAAGACGATCTTAATTTGAAGACTTTTCAGTCACTCTATCAAGAACCATCTTCTTATACAGGTATGTAAAGGTTGGTCATATCACACAATTAATTGCATTAACGAGTGCATATTAATTAATTTTACATATTTACTTTTGAATTGTTCATGCATTGACAGATGACGTTTGTAATAATGATGATACAGAAAAACAATTATCACCATCGATCAAATTAAAAAAGTATTTAACAAAAGATGAACGTATATCACTTTACCAGATGTTGTTAGCAAAACGTATTAATGGGAAACTAAAAAAGGGAGTGGTAAAAGAGATTGCATCACAATTTTCTGTTTCTTTGAGAACCGTGCAATGCATTTGGAAATTTGGTTGTTCTCTGAATACAAAAAATTGTGGTCGTAAAAGGATTGAAATAGATATGACTCCTATTTATAATGTCCCTTTACAACGAAGAACTACTATTCGATCTCTAGCAAATGAGTTACACATACCAACAACCACATTATACAGACATTTGAAGGCTGTAAAAATAAAGAGACATTCTAATGTTGTAAAACCTTTTCTTAGTGAAGAAAATAAAAAAGCCTGATTGGGATTTTGTATATTGATGATTGGTAGTAGTAGCATACCAAATGACCCTACTTTTGTTGGCATGTATAATGTTGTCCATATTGATGAGAAATGGTTCTTCTTGAGCAAAAAAACTCAGAATTATTACCTACTACCCGAAGAAAATGCTCCACAACGCAATTGTAAAAGCAAGAACTACATTGTAAAGGTAATGTTTTTAACTGCTATTGCTCGTCCTAGATTTGATGAACAGGGAAATGAGACCTTTTCAGGAAAAATTGGTGTATCCCCACTTGTTATCAAAGAGCCCGCTAAAAGAACCAGTGTTAATAGAGTTGCAGGAACATTAGAGACAAAACCTATGACTTCAGTGACAAGGGAAGTTATAAGATCTTGCTTGATTGATAAAGTCATACCCACAATTAAAGAAAATGGCCAACTGAAGATTCTAGTTATCCAATATATATTCAACAAGACAACGCAAGGACACATATTGATTGCAATGATCCGAAATTTCGTGAAACGGCTACTCAAAATGGATTTGATATTCGTATAAGGTGTCAACCTCCAAACTCTCCAGATTTAATTGTTTTTGATCTTGAGTTTTTTAGTGCTATTCAATCCTTACAACACAAAGAGTCGCCTAAAACTACTGAAGATCTTGTTAGTGTTGTTGAGAAGGCATATGAAGCTTTCACGTCAGAAAGATCAAACCATATATTCTTAACGTTATAATCTTGTATGAAGGAAATTATGCAGAAGAAGGGTTCCAACGATTATAAAATTCCTCATATGAAAAAACACACATTGGAAAGACAAAACCAGCTTCCAAAACAGTTCAAATGTGATAGAGAATTATTTGAAGAAGTTGTTAGTTATTTGGAATGAATAGATCAAGAAGTTTTTGTAATTAGTCATCTTATTGTGATGGAAATTTTTAGGATAAAAGGGTGAAGATGGCTTCAGACTTCATATATTTTGCTTTGTAAACTCTATAAATTTGTGAAGTGATTGTGTTGTTTTGCTGAAATTTAAAGTCGTGTTTGCAGTATTTTATTTTATACTGATTTGTAGTATAATCCTAATTGTTTTCTTTTCAAAAAATCTTTATGTTGTTTAATTTTGTCTCCATTAATTCTTGTACAGGAGATATGTTGTACAAATTTATCTACATGATATATGCTGGATTATTTTTCTCACTTTATGTTGATATAACAGACAATGAATTAGCTTCTTTGGTATGTATTCACTTTATTCTACTCCTGAAAATCTCCAATCTTAGAAATATGTTTCTCCTGAATATATAATTTTTGATATGTAGGTGATGATTTGTGCTATCGGTGATGTATCTCATGGGGACTCTTTAATTGGTAGATTTTTACCCTCCTAGTGTTGTATTTGTCGTCCTGAATATCCATGAAGAGACAGTTAATTTAAAATTGTTTTAGTAATTGTGTCGTGTTTTTTTACAGCTTCTGAGATTTTTTTTTATACCAGAATCACCTAGGTGGCTGGTGAATATATATATTATTTTTTCTGTTTTTAATACTTGATTGATTTCATGTAAAGATTGGTAGATGGCAAGATTGTAAAACTTCTCTGCAAGAACTTAAAGGGAAGAATGCAAATATTTCCCTAGAGGCTGTAGAATATTGAGTAACTATCTGATAGTTTATGATATGGATGTTCATTTTTTCTGTAATGTTTAATTAGAATAATCAATATCACTTTATAGTAGTATACCGAAATGTTTCGGAAAATCTCAGGTTTGAAAATAATTGATTTGTTCAGAGGAGCTGAGAAAATCTCGGGTTCAAGAAGGAATGATCAACAATTAATATTGATAAATGAATATTTTATTTTAAAAAAGATATAAATATAAGAAAAAATTGCAAAGATATTTTAATTGTAATTATTATCTCAATGTTGAATTAAGGTATCTGAGCTCATAATTCATCTTTGAATCATCTAGCATTTCTTAAAAATTGTCTTCATAATGGTTGAAGTGGACTAAGTCAAGGCAGGAGAAAAGTATCATTTTAAAAAAAAAATTATATTCAATTTTAAATCATCTACTCAAATGACTTTAATACTGGGAGTAAATTTTTTAGAAGTTGTTTTTAGAATTTCTTAGAAGTTTTTTATTTTCCTTATTCAGTTGGCGAAAAGGATAAAAAAAAAAGTCATACGTTGGTGTAATGGTTTAGTCTAAAGTTTGGCAAGAATAGTGTTTCATACTATAATTAGGGGTAGAAATGGAAAAATATAAAAATTAGATCTTCTAAGGAGACAAAAAAAAACAAGACTTCATAGAGGTTGGGTTTAAAGTATTTGGTCTTTATAAGCTAATAACTCTAAAATCAAACAACTTAGAAAAAACAAATGAAATAAAACAATACCAACTCACTTGGCGGTATCCCTCTAAGGATGCGCCAGCTTAGGGCTTGAATCCATTTTACTTACTCCAATAGCTTCCCCGTTACTATGTATTCCTTCCATCGGAGTTGGGCAGCCTGCATGTGGAGAAGGAGACATATCTAGATTAAAATATTTGTAACGTTGTGCACATACTTTGTCCGCGAAGACATCCTTGAGGGCTAGTTCCCCTGCTCCCCACCAATTCTCATGCTTTTGTTTTTATATTTTACCCATTATATGCGCTTCATTCACTTGCGTAGCTAACCGTACCTAATAGTAAAGGAGTAAGGTTGAGCATTGTATCTCTTTACCTGTTTCACCTGGAACTCCGATTTGGACTGTCCACTTTGCTGAATTTCCAACTTAGACTTCGAATAGTCCCCCTAAAAATATAACTTTAGACGACTCAGCCTTACCAATTCCAAACGTGGCCTCTCCTTGCAATCATCTTTCTTTCCCTTCCACGTTGCACCCTCTAATTCATAAAACCTATAGCTGCACCCACTTGGCAAATTATTGTTAATTGCTTAATAAATGGACCCTGTATTGCTCTTCTCTTTCACCTACAATACCTGCACTATCAGATTTAACTACACCTAATCGTTCAATAGAAAACTCCGCCACGGAACGTGGGACCACACTAGATCGATTCACAACCAATCATGCATGCTCCAACCCCCAATATTCATCTCCCATGATATTTCCACCATGGAATGTGGGACGACACTAAATCGATTCACAACCAATCATGCATGCTCCAACCCCCAAGATTCATATCTCATGATCTTTCTTTCCTAGAGTCTAAATGAATAATTCCCGAAAACTGCCATCAATAAATACTTCCTTCTCACACAAATATTTCTCTGAAATGCTCGAACCTTTGATTTTACGTTTACTAACAGGACCTGGAAATTCACCATCCATAATGATTTGGTCATCCGAATTAAAAAAATCCACCCTTCAGTTCTTTTTCCACCATATAAATAACCATATGCGATGATGGACCCGAGGTATCCGACTTTCCATTTCTCACTTCAGTATGTTCTTCCACTTGTGCACTCGCTGATGATCCACGTTGGCTTCATTCCTCGTTTTCAATCCCACCTTATAACCCTGCAAGGATGTTGTACGTTAGTTGAATTCTTTTTCTCCACCCATGTATTCCTCTTTTTATTTGGTGTACCCACACTCTTTTCATACCCATGGCCGATCCTTTGGTCGTTGATTTGTCAGACTGGTCTGCCCCATTGGCTCTCGATCTCCCCTACCTCTATTCACAGTCATCTACTCGCCGAAGATATATGCCGGTTGGGATAATGTTCTAACATGAGGTTCTCTATCCATACCAGGATGTACCCTCTCTATCTCCGGGCTTGGGCCATTCTTAGCACTAGGTCACTCTTGCTTAAGGTGACCTAAATTTCCATAGCTAAAATATATAAGGTGTAACCTCTCATACTCTACCTTTTGGAGTTGGCTTTGGATGCTAATCATCGACACCAGTGGTCTCTCAAACTCCACTGCTATTCTTGCAGAATTTCCTCTCGTGATAGACTTCGTAAATATGTCGATCTTAACCATTTTTACCTTGATATTTCCCAATGATGTAAGTATCTCTTCAGTGTAATTTATCAAAGGTATCCATTGAAGATGGATCCACACTGTTGTCTTGCTCGCGGGTGCCGCTTGAGGGATTAAGGATAGGTCCCATGCTCGAACAATTAAGTGTGTATCTTGTACCATTTAGCAGCCTTTGTTCAAATCCTTCTCATAATCCTCCCTATTCGTAAAGAGTAATTATATATACCACCCAAAATCATACCACCCAAATATCACCTAATGACATGGCGTGAATTGATTGGTTATAAATCGTTAATTAGATCAAGAAAATAAATAAATTAACAATTTATAGCCAATCAATTCACGCCACATAATTGGGTGGTATATATCATTACTCATTCGTAAATTGAGCCATAAAATAACTAAACCTAACCTCAACTAGTTTCCTTTGCGCTTTTAGAGACCATATTTGATTAAACTTACTTAGCATGATATTTATAGCCAACAGTATGACCACATACCTAGCAATTAGAGAACGTTGTCATACCTTACATTCTTGTAATTTTTGTGTCGCTGTCCGAATTAGCTGAGGGGTAGGTATCATCCTCAAATGGAACATCATTTGTCATAGTAAACGAATCCTGATATACCTGGTTTGAGATGGTCCGTGCCTTAGTACTTCCATTATTTCCTTCCCTTTCTGACCCCTTGTTGCTATTCAGAGCGATATTCTTTGGTTCCGAGCACCCCTGATCACCCAAAATAGCCTCCTTGTAAGACCGCTGAAGTAAGCTCTCCCCAACCCTGGTTGCCTCGCTAGACAGAGGTGTACGTGATGAAACCGTAACATCTTGGCCACTTTTACCTCTTGCACCAGTAAGACTACTTTTGTTAGTTAAAAAATTCACTAAATTAACATTACCTAACACGATTGGCGCTGACTTTCTTAGTGATCAATGATGCTTTTCCCATACTAATTCCAAGATGGCCTTGATTGAATCATTCCCTTTAATCTCCATTACGGAGGTCGTCGAGATTGCAAAAATTGGATTGCTGAACAGGCGACCATATTCTTGAACGAAGGTGTGGCATGCAGAAACATTCTCACTCCTCCCATAGTTATCAAAAGATCCTCGCCCTTCGAGATTACACCAATTTCCTCGTCGCGTTCTTGATTCGCTCCCCGATCACGTGTCATGTCTCCTTTCCTTGCATCAGATACCTCCACCAGTGATATATATCGTCACAGTCAGTATAATTGAGTCAGAGAGCGCTTGGGTGCCTTAGGCTTACCGTCTCCTCAATAGAAGTTTGTAGCCACGTTACTTGGTTTCTGTCTTTTGCTTCTTCAAGAGAATTGGTGTAAAATATTATTCGTTTAGTAGATAATTTCTTGACGCTATGTGCTGCCTTTTCCGACACCAGTTTAATCCTCACATTGGTGTTGATGGGACAAAGGTTGAGTGCGTGATAGGAATTATTGGGATAAAAGGTCTCTTTCACCACCTTTTTCAGGGAGGGTTGGCGTCAGCAGCCGCCTTAGACTCCCCTTCATATGACAGTTGGACCTCAAAATGAAAAGAAAAGCTAATTTTGGAAATAAATAAAACGTCTTCAAAAAGGTAAGAAAAGAGAAAGAGAAATGTTATTCAAGTGTTGATAGTAGTGGATGGGAGTTGGTCATGTAAACTCGAGGGATTAGTAGTAGGGTCTTGGTTTGTATTTCACTACCTAGTATTGTTTAAAAAAAAATTACCTAGAGGCTATGCTGTAGATCTCGGTTTTGGGTGCTAGGCGGTCGACTGGGGCCTAGCGCCTAGGCGGAATTACACGGGGCCTAGGCGGAATTATACGGTTCTGAATGCCTATGTGTAATTTTGTACATTTAGTAATATATATGTAGTAATTATAGCAATTTTAACTATTTAAGTCTTAAATTCATCTAACACTATAGTAAATATAAAAATACTAAAAATTGAGTTATAATATCAACTAAAGAATTCTCGAGAATAAGAAAAATAACAAGAAAGCCTATCCGGACATGTTTTTCTATTAATCGGTGCCTAGGCGGCCATTTTTTGCCATTAATCGGTGCCTAGACGGGCTAGGCGCCTATTCCACGGCGACTAAGGCGCTAGACAAAAACGCCTAGAATTTTAACTAGGCGTAAGCGGCCGAGGGGGGAGTTGACGCCTAGGCGGTGCCTAGGCGCGCCTAGGCGGGGAGATCTACAGCATAGCCTAGAGGGTGTTTATTTGCACTTAATGAGATCTTAATCTGGTTCATTAAGCCACTGGATCAATCAAACTGTTTGTTTTTCCTGGCCAATTCAGATCTGAATGCTTCTTAATTGGTCTGTTTATTCAGCTGTCATTCAGCATTCAGCACTTATTACTTAAAAAAACAAACGACACCCTAGTAAATGTTGTAATAGGTTTCAAGTTTAGTTAAATTTTGACTATGACATTTCTTGTTGTAAGTTTTAAGAGCAATACAGAAAACACTTATCGAGAAAGGAAAAAATAATAGTTCAACATAAAAATTAATTATACACAAAACAGATCGCATGTTGACCAGTTGCTAGAAGTTCTTAGTATTCGCTCTGCTTCCATCCACCATAATCTTCTTCATCGTTAGGATCAGTTTGCTCCTGAACCAAAAATAAAATACACATGTTTGTTTATGCACCAAGATTGTTTGAAACATGGTCTACAATAAATAGCTGGGTATTCTGATACACAAAATTCTTGCTATCTCAATGATTCAACAAAGGGTCGGGCTCAAAAATTTCATGAGGTGTAAACAAGGATTTGTACCTTAGGAGTAAAAGTAATGCCAATTTGAATTTCTCCTGAGTAACTTTGATCAGCGTTGACAAGGTTATACTTCTGTGGACGGATTTCAGATTTTCCATTCTCTATTCCCACTTCAAAAAGGTCTTTCAAGTAGATGCTACACAATGCAGAAAATAGTAAAGTTTTGCAATTGAGGTACGTAAAAGAGAAATTGCACGATGATAATTTACAGGACTTACGTGGCTTGTCCAAGAGAATCATCAGCTGAAAAAGTGTCGTGGTCCATAACCTTGAGAGTAAGTTTGTATTGGTTATCTCCCCCAGGATATTCCACTCTGAACGTGAACTTCTCGTTCCATACTGGTCTACTTCCTTGTCCTGCATCATGATTAGTCATACATATGCATATATACAATTGTTTGAAATAATTAAAGTAGCTATTTGTATTTAAAAGACTTGTAATTCCCAGAGACTACTATGAGAATACAATATCACGAGGTAAATACAACAACACAAATATATAAGTCTCAATTAATAAAATACAAAATTGTAAGAATCATGAAGAATTAAAGGGGGTATAGTAGGAATGTGGGATTTAGAACTCACCTTGAGCAATGCTACTTTCGCGTTCATGAGTTTTGTATTTAATAACTACATACGGATCTATCCCACCACCTGAAATATCTACCCTCTTAATTAATTTATAGTAAAAAAAAGAATAACAATTCCATTTAGCAAAAAAGAAAACAACTTTGATTATAAAATTCAGTAAAACTAAAATATCATTATAATTGATTGTTCGCTATTAACTTATTATTATCTTTACATGACTGTTGAAGGACCCAATACACTCGGAAAAGTGATGAAGGAATGAAGGAAAAAAATGGGTAATACAGTATTTTAGTTTTATGATATCTTATTATATTTTATTTCTAGACTTGTGTTTTCCCAGTACTTTTTGCAGGAGAAAAAATACTAATCTTTTTGATTGTGTTAATCATGTAAACTACACTTTAGATTCCTATTAATTAAAACTAAATTGTGAATACGTTTAACTTCAGGTGATGGGGACCTACCTTAAGAATATGTAAGAACCAAGGACCTATCTATTTATGGGCTGAATAATTAGAAGAAGAAGAACCGACAAGATCATACCAACATACACTTTATTAAGGTTGAAAATGAAGAAAGAAAACAATAAAATTATAAATAATATATAGATAGAGAGATGAAGAGGTAATTTGCTTCACCTAAGAACTCATCGTTTTTGAGTCCTCGAGCAGACACCAGGTTCACCTCCATTAATCCGAGCGTCATCTCTCTCTCTCTCAAAGAATTCACAAGAGTTTCTTGAGAGAGAAAGGGGAACAGGAGAATTTTCAGAGGCAGATTGTTGGAAACTAAGTACGGTGGGGTTATGGGAATAGGTAAAAAGTCATTGAGTGTGACAGCCAGCTTGTGTCATACGCGTTGGATTCACATTTTTAAGCTGACTTTAGTCTTTGCAAGATCATTAATGGTTTGGACAAAAGAAATCGTCAAGTAATAAAAATTATATTTAGGAATTAAATTATTTTTTTTGGACGACAGGAATTAATTGAAACGATACCAACTAAAAATGGTAAAGTATTTAAGTGTATTTAATGTCCTTTTTAATTTTTGTGCCACAAAAAGTAGGACAAATAAAAATAGACGGAGGGAGTACAATTTTGACAAAAAAAATATACAAATGCAAGTTTTTTTATTTTTTTATACAAATGCGTTGTATCAATTTTTGTCTCCGCCAAAGGGAAGTGCACTCCCCGATAGTATTCCGACGCTCAACATTAGTATAATAATAGGAGAGATAGAATGTATCTATTTCGAAAATTGAATTGGGATATTTATATCTGTCATGAGCGTGTATATGAGGTTGGCATGGTGCAATGTATTAGGCAGGTACGAGGACATGGTTTAGCCGTTGGGGGCAAAACTATGAACTGGATCCCGAAAGATACAAGACGCTACCCTTGAACGTCGGCCCGCTGAGTTTAAAAAATATATAAACATAACTACTTGAAAAAAATTTACAAGTAAATTAACCTTCTATTTTTAAAAAAATCTTCATTTGCCCACCTCGTTCCCCTAACTTTTAAAATTTATTTTATTAGATTTTAAATTGTTTTATTTATAGGAGTGTTCTGTTATTCACAAAATATATGTTATTTTGTATAAGAAAAGAAAATTATAGGATAATTAATTTAAAAAATTGATAGTGGGACTTATATTGCAATCTTTACATAATATAAGGCCTATAGTTCATTTTTTCATAATATAAGGACCTATTTTGCAATTTTTGCATAATATATAGACTTAGAGTGTAAATACGACGATTTTTTTTTCCCGGAGGTAACCCCCTAGGAAAATTTTCTGGCTCTGCCCCTGGTTTGATACTCCTCGCCCTGGGTATATACAAAATACACTCAGTTAACAATCAATTTTTCAGTTGTTCAGACCTTGTTGTGGTTGATCTAGTATCATCACTCTATTTTTAGCTTATCAACTGCATAACCACTAGTTTAAATAGTAGCAAGACTCGAATCGCTACGCAAGTGTTTTTGTTTATCGTTGATTGATACAAAAAGGGTGACAAATATCATTACTCCATAGTCTATAGTCATAATCTTTTCAAGAATATAAATTAAATTCAAGAATGTCTAAATTTTTGTAGTTTTTCGGTTCGGTTTTTTGGCTCGGTTTAGCATAGAAAAACCGTACCGAAAAAAACTTTTACGGTTTTTTAAAAAGGTTACAAACCGAAGTTTGTCGGTTTTCGGTTTTTTCGGTTTTTTTGGATCGGTTTTGTTTTGCTCACCCGTATTGGTAATTAATCATTATGCATAGACTGAACACTTGGCGCGCCAGTTTAGCCATTCTAATAGATTTAACTTACTACACTCGTCTAATAAATGACTTTTTCATTAATACCTGAGCCAATTGTTGATTGATGCCTAATAAAAAACTTATTTAGAAAAAGGTGTCTAGAATAAAATATTTATTGAAAACAGCCCCATCCCAAATTACCCTTATAATTAACAATTAAAAAATAAGAAAAAAACTAATAAACACACGCGCGCGTCCGTGAATTTTTTTAAAATCGTCATAACTAATTCAAAAAAAATCAAAAAAAAAAAAAATTATATTTGGATAAATCAAATTAATATTTACGTCTATGATTTTTTTTTCGGAATTTTCTGAATTTTTTTATTTTTTTTTATTTTTTTTTCGCAGACACGAAATTTCATGTTTTAAACATGGAATTTCATGTTTATTTCACGGTTTAAAACATGGAATTCCGTGTCTGCGAAAAAAAAATTAAAAAAATTCAAAAAAATTCAAAAAAATTCTAAAATAAAACAAAAAAAATTCATAGACGTAAATATTAATTTGCTTTATTAAAAAATACAATTTTTTTTGAATTAGTTATGACGATTTTAAAAAAAAAATTCACGGACGCGCGCGTGCGATGGAATTAGTAGTAGTAGGTGGTGGTGGTGGTGGAGGTGGTGATGGTTGTGGTGGATGTAGTGGTGGTTACATACATGGTGGTTGTGGTGGTGGTGGTGGTGGTGGTGGAGAAAGAAGTACCCTATTATTTGTTTAATATTTAAAATTAATATTGTATTAAAATAAAATAATATATTTAATAATAAGGGTAGTAAAAGTATGGAAAATATAAAAAGAAGGTTTTCTATAAATATTTACTTCATTAGGCATTTTTTTATAAAATAAATTATTGAAGACATAAAAGAACAATTAGATAGTTTAATGAGAATGTTGTTGTTACATAGGAGAGCCACTTTGGACTCGGAGTCATTGACTCGGTTCGAACCTGCACCACTAGATTGGTAGACCAAGGCCCTGGCCAGTGAGCTAATCCCAACTGGTTATCAACAATAACCTCTTAATACCTTTATCAAGCAAACAACATCAATTTCATCATACCTTAATCTATGTTTGTTGTTTAAAGCCTTAAACAAAAGTCACTAGTTTGAAAAGTTAAAAAATAAGGACCGTGTCGGTGTGACACATAAATAATAAGTTAAAACGAGTAAAATAAGTCAACATGAATGAACAAAAAATTAAAAGATAATAAATTTCAAGTTGATCAATTTCCATAAGGCAGTAAAGATAATACTCATGCAGATACTCTCAAGTATAGATAGCAAAATGTCAGAAAATTTACAAACAATGTCTGAGCTCCAAAAAAACTGATTCCATAATGGTATTGCAGGAATTGTTTCAGATAAAACACAGGACCGACCATACTAACAACGCATAAACACATTAACAAGCTGATCTGGACTACTAAGAGCTATACAGTATTTAACAGCTTGTTTGTGTGACACATGTCCAAAGTTCCCGAACATTTCCTCATCTTTCAACATTCTTTAGTTTTCTCTCAGGATCAAGAAATACATTAAAAATCACGTCACGTCATATAATAGAACGATTATTCGATGGCCTTGGATATGACACAACACCACCACTAGACTTTCTACCAGAGGCCTCGTTAATACCACGTACCCTATACTTCTTTTGAACAACTTCATTCTTCAAATTTCCTGTGTCTTGTGAATTTTGAAGTTGTTCCAAAGCTTTTACAACCTCTGCCATGGTTGGTCGATACTTGGGTTCTAAAGCTAGACATTTAACTGCAAGAGTTGCTGCCTTAAGTGCTCCACCTGTAGGGTATTGACCTTCGATACGAAGATCCATAATTTGTAGTATCCTTCGCTTGCTTGCTAAGTAAGGTTTAGCCCATTCAACAAGATTGTGTTCCCCTTGTGGCCGGTTTTTATCCACAGCCCTACGCCCAGAGAGCATTTCTAGTAGCACAACCCCAAAACTGTACACGTCACTTCTAGCAGTTAAATGACCTTAAAAAAATACATGAAAAGACCGATTAGATGACGTCATTATATTAAAAAAAATTCAATTAATTTACCTGTAGCCATATATTCTGGTGCTGCATAGCCATAGGTACCCATGATTCTAGTGGATACATGGCTTTTACCATCCATTGGGCCATCTTTCGCCAATCCAAAGTCCGATAGCTTTGCATTGTAATGCTGTTAAATTATATGTAGATTTTCGTTAAGGTATGACCCAATATAATTTTAACTTTACAGGGCCGTAAAAATAATCAAGTAAAATAGCTTACTGTATCTAGTAAAATGTTGGAAGCCTTGAAATCTCGATAAATCACTTTCGCTTCGGGACTATGAAGATATGCCAACCCTTGAGCTGCACCCAATGCAACCTTCATACGCAAGTTCCAAGATAGAGGCTGGAAGTGAGAACTCCCTGTTTGATTAACCATATAATTTAGTGGGCTAAAAATAAATGAATACGGGTTGGGCTAGGCCCAGCCCGGCCCACCAAAAGATAAACACAAATACGCACTAATTATTTCTAAGTAAATTAAAGGATTTGAATTTTCAAGAACTCACTCCTAAATAGATGATTTTCCAAGCTGCCTCGAGGCATGAACTCATACACTAGCATTCTATGATCATCCTCTAAGCAATAACCGATCAATTTCACAAGATTTGGGTGATATAGGTTCCCCAAATAAATAATCTCCGTCTGTAATTTAAATAGCGGAGAAACTTAGTTAATAAAACAAATTATAAACGTGTTATTATAATAACTTAATAGGGATCTATAATGCAATACTCACCAGCCATTCCTTGTGACCTTGAAAACCATCTTTGTTCAATCTTTTGACAGCAATAACCATTCCCATACCAGGCTTAGCAGCCTTAAAAGTTTGTTCATCGATCCATCCCTTAAAGACACAACCAAAACCACCTTCTCCTAACACACTATCTGGACGGAAATTCCTTGTAGCTACTTTGAGTTCGTTAAATCCGAAGCTTTTTAGGTTTGTTGCTTCCAAAATCTCACTCTCACTACGAGGGGTAAGAGGAACAGGGGTAGATGAAACCCCGCTTGAATCTCTTCCATCTCGTGAACTTGATCCTGTTTATAAACTAAGTATTAGTAGATAAATCAACATGTAATTAATATATATATATATACACTTAGTTCTTGTAATGTTAAATAAATTACATCATTGGTCCCTGTGCTATTCCAAATAGCAAAATATATACATTAATGTTGCAAATATGAATATGCCTAATTTTTTTGGAATAACACGGGGTAGATTTGGATATTTTGAATAATAAATGGACCAATAGTGCAATATTCATTTCGTGGTTCTTTCCATATCTATCTTTTCTGATCTCTCTTTTTCAGCATATCCTATACACCCTTTGATCTGTTCAAAAGTAACAAAAACACCAACTTTGCACATATTCTCTTTTTTGGAAAAAACAAGGGTATTAAAATAGCTACTTCACATTACACAAGGACCATCGATGCAATTTACACTTATTTAAATATCTAAATTCCTCTCATCCCATTTTCTTATACATCAATGGCGCCAGAAAATGGAATCTATTGAATCAGCTCAACGAGAACAAAATAAAGAAAAGTAAAACCAAAACTATGCTTATGATTTGTTCATATCCAGATCATTTCGGTAAGCTGATGTGGTCTTTTTTTTATACTTAAATACTAAAAAAAGAATAACCATCTTCTTTTTCAATTCATACAAAAATGTAAAGGAAAAGAATGAAAAAATGGTGAAGTTATTACCAGCATGAGGAGGGCTTTCAGCTTTGATACGAGAACTGAGACAAGAACCCATGTTTGTTGTTAACAATCCTTGTACCACCGAGGTTTTTTTTCAGTGATTTTTTGAAGCTGAAAGTGAAGAAGAAATGAAGTAAAAAGGGGAACTTTAAGGTGTGAACATAGAGATAAATGTTTGAAAATTAGTACTATTACATTGATATTGCTTGGTTGGCTTCACGAGAAACTACTTAAAAGAAACACCTTTGGGAAAGACAAAGATGTTTTGACTTTTCTCTATCTTTATTTTGTTTCGTTTTGCAACTTGTATACATGTATTGATATGTGTCTATACGTGGTTGGGTTCGGGGGTGGTGGTAGGGGTGGGGTAGGGGGGGGGGGGGTAGGGTAAATAGAAGGAGGTGGTGGACCAGCTTATCTCTATTATGTGGGTCGTTGGATTTTTTTGCTTCTTTTAACATATTTTATTGTCAACTTAATGTTTGTGTAGAAGGGTTGATTTGTAAAGAAACTGAATTATTATATATTACAATATATGAATATTTCAAATAACAGCTAATTTTCAAAGAATAAAAGTAATTGAACTATTTTTAAAATAAATTTAAACATCTCATTAAAGGTTTAATAGGTTGAGCAATACACAGTCGTCATTTGACCTTTTTTTAAATGAAAAAAAGAAAAAAAGCAAGTTTGCATTTACTTGCAAGATTCTCAACCGTTAGATGAGCATCAACATTAGTCAAAGGAATAGTGTTGTTTTGATTTGTCAAATGTACGAACCAAAATAAAGAAAGTGACTTTGTCCCGGATAGTCCTAAATATATTCGGAATACGATCTAAAAAGATAAAATAATTAATGATTAATTATTAATTATTATTTTTAAAATAATATTAAATGATTAATTGTATTTCTTTTCATTTAATTTATATAAGCTTCTTAAATAGAACATAATAAGAAAAAACTAAATAGAAAATACATAATCTTATTCTAAATAGTAATAGTTGTTACATGATATTATGAAAAATATCAGACACCTACTTAATCAGATTTTATAAAATAAAGGGTCATACAGGATTATATCATCATAGCTGCACAGGAAATTTCTTTTTACATGAAATGAAGAAAAAAACAGCAACATTATCTGGCTGTCAAAATTAAATATGGCTAAGACTTACGATCACGTTAGATGGAATTTTGTCATTCTTATTTTGGAAAAATTAACGTTATGTGGATTCAATGGATATGGAACTGTATATCGACGGTCTCTTTTCAATTTACATTATTGGGGAGACATTGCCAAATTTGTACAAGGCAGTGGACTAAGACAAGGAGATCCTTTGTCCCTACTGCTTTTTTCTTTAATGACGGAATCCCTCATTAGTCTCATCGATGATAAGGTCAACAATAAGACTATTAAAGGGATTTCAATTACAAGGAACTACCTGACGGTTTTTCACTTGTTAGTTGCAGATGATTCTCTATTTTTTCTTACGCTAAATGGCGCGGAGACAGATGAATTCCAACTGTCTATTCAAACTTTTTACGCAAGCTTAGGGCAACGTGTGAATATGGGAAATCTTCGATCTACTTTAGCAAAAACACCCCAGATAATGTAAAAAGGGCCATAATGGAAGTACCAAACATTAGGGAGACACATGACTTAGGAAAATACCTTGGAATTCCTTTTTGTCACAAGATTCAAAAAATGAGACGCTCACATGGATTGCAGATAGAGTGTTTGGCAAAGATCGAAGGTGGATGGAAAAATTGCTTTCTGAAGGCGAGAAAGAGATTCTAAGCAAAGCAGTGCTCCAGGCTATTTAAACTTATGAAATGTCTATTTTTTTCATTTCTAATTACGTTTTGCAGGAAATTTGCCTCTATTATTGCAAACTTCTAGTTGAATTCCATGGAAAGACGGAAATTCGCTGGCTAGCATGGAAAAAAATGACACTGGCAAAGGTCATTGGAGGAATATGGTTCAAGGATCTAAAGAGAATGAATACGGCACTACTAGCGGCACATGCATAAAGACTATTACAACATCTCAATCGATTAGCGGCTAAAATCAATAGTCATTAGGGACAAGCCTAGCAACCCAATCATCAGTATTGTAGATCAACTAATGAGGATGGGTGAAGATGTCTGAGATGCAGAGATACTAGACTCAAACTTCCCTGAACCTACCTGGTTGGAGATAAAACAAATCCCTATCGTTTAAAGACAAGGGCATGATACTTGGTCGCACATGAGGTCGAGGGAATACTCAACGAAGACGAGATATCAAGCTCTGGCAAAGAAGGCCTTAGAAGACTCACCATAATCCTTTGCGTTGGAAGAACTGAATGATCCTACGTTATTCAACACAGTGTGGAAGTTAAATGTTTTAAACAAAGTGCGTATCTTTGTTTGGAAGGTATGTAGAGATATAATACCAACAAGGAAGAATCTTAAAATTAGACACTCTACGACAGACGCCTCTTGCTATTGGTGTGATGAAAAAAGAAAAACGATAAATCAGTTACTACTTTCGTGTGCAGTGTGCAAACTGGTATGGGCAGAATCGACAATGCAAACTGGAATTGATGAACCTTTGAAAGGGATTCCGAGGAACTGGATTGTGAAAGTTTCTACAAATTTTGGGACAGCGAGATGTGATAGGAGGATTGTCTCTACCTAGATTCTCTTAACGCTTTAGAATATATGGAAATAAAATATGAGAGTTATTTATGAAAATCAACACCTGGAACCAGAAGACATTATTCGGATGACTAACGCTGCAATGAATGACCTGTTTGGAAAGGACTAAAAGATTAGAACGAGGATTCAAGGACAAACGAAAAAAGGAAACAAACACACCTATTTAGGATGAGAATGAGATACAAGGAAACCAAGCCATTATCACATGTGACGTGTCATTTGTCTCCCAGGCAGAGTCGTGCAAAATTGGGATTGTGAGATTGAACACCAACTCTAAAAGTTGGCAATTTTCTCCAAGACAATTTTGGTTGGCTCGAAGTTAGAAGGAGAAGCAAGGGCAGTGCTGGAAGCTGCTTTGATTAGGAATAATTATCTAGGAGTCAAATCAGTTATTTGTTCGGATAACCTTGATATCATTCAAGGTATTGAGTCGTCGTTAGTGGCGCGGTGGAAAGTTAAACCATATGCGCGACGGGCTAGTGAAATCGCTAAGTAGCATGGTAACATGCGGTACAGACATATCCCTTGGCGTTTCATTCATTTGGCGTACCAAATTGTGCAGTTAAGTAGGAACTCAGACAGGCTCTGCTGGAGTCCCGATTAATCAGACCAGGCATCAGATGATTGTAGGAAGGTTTTTTTTACTTGTCCAAAAAATTGTAATTTCAAATACTTATACTTTCAAATGTACTTAAATCTTCACATATATTAAAAACATAATTATTACACCCGACATTATTAATATACTTTTCATAATAAAGTAACTTAATATTTTAGAGATCAATTAAAAACATAATTTTAATATTTTTTTCACCAACTTTTAAATAATTCTTCACTTAATTTTTCAAATAAATTAATTAAGAAACGTAATTGTTATAACTTTTATATTACTTCAAATATCGTCCATAGAGTGTTTTGAAATTATAAATATTTATAAAAAACATAAAGTTTGATATTTTAATAGAAGTAAAAATAAATAAGTTAAAAAAATGTTTTGATATTCTAAGTGAATTAATATTTTGGAACTATATTTCTAATAAGTGAACTATTATTTAGGAACAAATTGAGTAAAAAAAATAAAAGAAAAAAAAGTTAGGAAAAAATAATTTAATTTTTTAAAAATAGATAATAATTTTGGAACACAATTTTTAATAAATAAAGAATTATTTATAAGACAGAGGAAATGCTTCCTTTATTTTTAAATAATCGCCCATTGATTAAAAAAATATAATTATTAACTTTTATATACTAATTGTCTTCTATGAAGTGTTTTGATATAATAATTTTTTATTAAAAATTTATGTTATAATATTTTAATAGAACTACTTGTGAAAAGAATTGAAAACAAAATTAATATTATAAATAGATAATTATTTTAAAGAAAGAACACTAATTAATTATCCATTATCACATTAATTACAATTAAAGAACCTTTATTTATATAAATAGTTATACAATAATTAACATTTTAACATGAATATATTACCTTTTTTTAATTATTTCTTATTTCATTTTTTTATATTTTCTATATTTTTTTCTCTCTTCTTTTTTTCCTTTACTGACCAATATATAATTAATATTTCTTTTTATTGTAAATAATATAGTTTATTAGTGGATGTTCTTTAATTTTCTTGTCTTTTTCAATACCTTCTTTATGGGTATAACTTATTGTAAATGAAGGGTCATATATCCTCTATAAATATATGACATTCATCCATTTGTACTTTACACACTTGAAGAAAGAATTAGAAAACTCTCTCCATATTTCTCCATTTTTTAGTTTATATATTATCCTAGTATTAACACGTTATCAGCACGAGTCTCTGCCGATCGAATCAAGAAAGAAATATTTTCAGGTATGATTTATATTACTATATTTTATATATGTAGTGATATATATATATATATATATATTTCTTTTAACAAAAAAGAAAAAGATGGTATAATAAGGATTTTCCATTACAACCGATAAATATTATAAGGACTTCCATTGCATCCTATATAAGACTATTATACTATTCAAGTAGATAAAATAGTTAATCACTTTAAAATAAAAATAGAAGCTTGAAGCCTATATTAAATATAATTTTGAATGGCTTGAAAATAAAACGAGATTAATTTATAGACTTGAAACCTATAATGCCCGAAGTATAAAAAAACCGTGTAGGCCTGAAGCCTAAATTTAATATTATAGGCCCGAAACCTTGAAAACAAAATATATGCCCGAAGCATAAATTATTTTTCTTTCGAAATCTAATGCTAGAAAGGCCCGAAGCCTAGAAAAAAAATTGCATGAAACATAATATTAATTATTTTTAGGCACTTGCAAGATTAAAACATGTGTCATTAATAAAGAGATCAACGTACTTTACCAACTGAGCTACATTGTGATTTTTAATCTATTATATTTAGATATACATATACTTATACCTGAAGCATAAATTAATTGTTTCCGATACTTGTGAGATTCGGACTTGTTCCGCATCTAAAGGCAATAATGTACTTTACCAATTGAGCTATGATATTATTTTTAATCTAAAATAATTTATCAATACATATATTTATGTCTGAAGCATAAATTTATTGTTTTCAACATTTGTGAGTTTCGAACATGTCCCAAATCAAAATAGAACAACATACTGTACAAAAAAAAAAAAAAAAGAATTCTTAATCAAAATTAAGATCCACGTTTTACCGTACTCTTTTCGTTGCCCGAAGCAAATGAAAATTGCATTTCCTGAAGTGAATGCAACTGGTTTTTTATCTATGAAAATTGATCAGGTGTTGACAATAAGGGAGTGGCTTAAACATTGTATTTCCTATCTATAATCATTTCCTGAAGTAAATGAAAATCCATTTCTGAAAGAAAATGCAATTTTTTCCAATATATAAGAGAAGTGAACCATGAAGAAAACATGAGTTATGTCGGTGAATTGTCAAATAGAATAATCAAGTTTTATTTAATTCATTTGTAATTATAAGAGTATATATTGATAATCTTTTATAACTTGATTTGGTATTGTAATCTCATAATTTATATTATTTTAACTAAATTATGTTCCCTGAAGTGAATAAACGGTTTTTAATTTCAATAAAAGTCGTTTCCTGAAATAAAACTATATTCCTTGAAGAAAATGAAATATTTTTCATAGGTTTAGAATTAAAATTATGGTGACATGGACTCCAGAAGAGGTTAAGGTCATGGAAAGAATAATCTGTGATCTCATAGTAGTCTTAATACTACTAAGAAAAATAACCATAACCACTAGAAGTGGAAAAATATTGGTAAAGGCACTAAAACAAAATCGTCACAAAATGATGATACTCGTATGAAAAAAAATCTGGTTTATCTCTATTGAGTAAAAGTGGAATCAGATAAGAAGATATCAATTACTTTATGATGCCGAAGTCAAATCTTGAATACCCGATCTAGGAGCGGAAATAATTTAATGATTATGATTTTTTGAAGTTTAAGTATGGAACAAATTTGTACTATTCAATTACGTATATGTACTAGAGTCGTGTATATTCTTCTTGATGGTATATATAGCTAGTAGTCCCCGTGTAATATCTATATATTCCGTAAAATACGTTTTTTTTCATTTGCTTATCCAATAAAATTTTATGTTATAGATTCAAATTGGATGAAGTATTCCGGATGAATACGTCTTGGAGAATTTTATCTCGAACTTTCTACCCCACTATTATAATACTGCAATAATTATATCGTGAGTAAAGTGTTTTCCCAATATTATAGATTAAAAATTATATATGCTTGTAAACGAAAAAAATAATGGATTACTAATTCAAAATCACGATTCGCGCTCCACTGTCAAAGTTTCATTTCTCGAGATGAATGGAGTTACGTTCTCTGAATGGAATATAACAACTTTTAATATCTATAAAATAGATTTGATGGCCACAAAAGTCTAATGAATTAAATATAATATTTCCTGACTAAAATTATTCCCTGAAGTGAATGATATTGTGTTTCCTGAAGAAAATACATCTTCCAATTTGTTTGGAATTGACGTAATGATGATCCTTAATTCATCAGTAGTATTCAACCCTTTAGTCGAGATTGAGATTATTAAAGAATCAACCCTTAATTCATTAGTAGTATGAATACTATAAAGAATAAAATTCTTACCACCAGAAGTGGAATGATAAGAAATTTCACAAAAGGGAAAGATCACGAAAACAAGTTATCACAAGATTTAACAATAGATACTATAGTGGAACTATATATTGATCGCATACATGTCGTATGTTAAACTATTTGGTCAATCTAATTGAAAGTTTTGGATGTCCAGAAGTTATGTAACCTTGTGGTACGAAAATAATATAAATCGGCAGTTTATGTTTTTAAGTAAATCTTGGATAAATTTACTAAAGATAGGAATATTCGGAGAAATGAATATTTTGTATAAATCATAAGTATCAGTAAAAATACATATCTTTGATTTATTATCTGAAAGTCATACCAAAAGTATGTATTAGAAAAGTTTCATGTTATTTCTTTGGGGTTGTATTATATACAGATCCAAGTTGTTTAAATGCACATTGTGCAAAAACAAAGATATTACAATCTATATACCTTCATATTATGACATGGTCGACTTGATCACCAAGGAAAGTTAATGATATATCCAATAATAGATAATTCACTTGGACTACACTTAAAAGAATCGGAAGTTTCGCTTACCAAGTGACTACCCATATGTTTAATGTTCTATAGTAAAATTTACTATTAGATTATCTCAATGTGCAGCTGAGATTTATGTTTATTTTAATTCTCTTTTATAATTCTATATCTTGAACACCTGAGAGGTGATGTCTTTAAAAACACGTTTTGTAGAGTATTATTTTGATGATATATTTTTAAACACGTTTTGAATCGGAACTTGAATTTCAAGAGAGGAGTCATTTTCGAAGTGTTGTAAATAATATACCAAATGCATTTACAGGACAAATAGAATATTGTAAAATCTCATAAATAAACTGTTAACGCTCCAGTATAGATGATCTTCCTAGAAGGACATATAAAAAATGTCAGCAAATGCATTTAACCAACGCTTGAAGCGTGGTGAGCTTAGAATAATACTAACCAACGCATGAAGGCGGTAAACTTGTAATGCATCTAACCAACGCATGCAGCGTGGTAGACATGTAATGTATATTATCAACGCATAAAGCATGATTGACCTGTTGATTTAAAATATACCATTCACCGAAGAAGAAAAAATCTTTAGTATATAATGGTAAAAACGGTGGGATGTGCACATCCGATAATACAATAGAAAATTACTAAGCCAGCTAATGTTGGCACATACATTACTCTTAAAAAATAAGTACTAGTCCCCGAAGAGATCAAGGTACTGTACCTAAATATAGAAAAGTCATGTAAATTATTTATCTAGTGAAAATATATGAAACCGTGAGAAGGTTTATGGAATTGATATATTTTCTTTCACTATGGCTGCAAATGAATACAGAGGATCCTAAATCACAAAGTGGTGAAAATTGTCGACAAATAAATAAAAGTCTACACAAGATTGACCCAACTTGTATCACAAAGGTTCATGAAAAAAACCTATAAATAATTATGGGGAGACGTCCTCATGTAGTGGATACAATGACGTTAGGGTTTTAACTTTTGGAATCTATAAAAGATTTTTCTATGATAAGGAAATATCCAAGATAAATGACATGATTCTTGGATTGATATTAATTTTCTTAGTGAACACGTGTTCCTGAAGCATGATAGATGCCCGAAGCACTTAGAGCGTATGAAAATATTAGATTCTTAGAGAATGAGAAGTGAATGGAGCATAAAAGGTTCCTAGAGAACATAAAGTGCATGAAGCACATGAGAAAAGCTTTTTAGTCATATAACAAAATCGGTTAGTATGGATTACTTCCTCACAAGTATGATATTATCTTATGATAATGTTGTCTCATCCTGGAGATTTAAGAAATAGAGAGTGGTTAATGAACTCCTCACAAATCATGTATATATTATTATTATCAAACAAAAATTAAAGATCAGTTCGTGAGATATTGAAATATATTTCACTAAAGGATTTCTACAGTAGATTCGAGAATGTATTTAACGAATCTGTTCAGGCAAGAATCCAGCAGATTCATCAGTTAAAGTTATAGTGTGTACTTATGTTAAATGGTAAGCTCGAAAGTATATTATGTGATTCTAATATAAATAATGTGTGGTACAATGAGGCGGAGACAATATTTGTGCGTTGTATTTTTTTCCCTTCACTAAGGTTTTTTCCCACAAAGGGTTTTTCCTAGTAAGGTTTTAATGAGGCATGCCAAATATCTACTATCATAAAGAAAACAATATACTCTTCCCTATATTAATCCACTGTTTATTGACATGGAACGAATATGATTAAAATGAGAATTCAGCAGATTTAATAAGGCATGTCCTTCAGTGAATATCCAAGGGGGAGTGGTATAAAATATTTATTTAAGTGGATATTCCTAATAAAGTCATAACGTATCAAAATGATTTTATATGGACAAATATTATTCGTTTAGTAAACCCCATGGTTCTACAATCACTAATTACAAAGAAATATCATTCTCGTTAGCGAGTGGAAAATTAAGAATTATTAGGTATGGAAGTACCATATCTTAGTACCATTGGAGCATTAATGTACCTCGCAAATTGTATAAGGTCCGGAAGTACCATATTTTATTGTCATTGGAGAATTAATGTACCTCGCAAATTGTACAAGGCTTGACATATCATTTCCAGTTAACTTGTTGACAAGACCCTCACAAAGGCAGATCTCAAAGTGGTTACGTGTTTACTTGTGGTGGTACTGCGGTATAATGGAATCTGTGAAGCAAAATTTTATTGCCACTTCATCTAATCACTCTGAAATATTGGCACTACATGAAGCAAGTCGAGAATGTACATGGTTAAGATCCCTAGCTCAACATATCCGAGAAACGTGTGAGTTATCCTCAATAAGAAATATACTGACGATAGTGTATGAGGATAATGCTGCATGTATCACACACATTCAAAATGGATACATCAAAGGCGACCGAACACAACATATTTCACCAAAGTTTTTCTACACACACGAGTTACAGAATAATGGAGATATTGACGTTCGACAAATTCAATCATGTAGCAATCTTGCAGATTTATTTACGAAATCATTGTCAACCACAACTTTTAGAAAATTGGTCCACAATATTGGAATGTGATAGCTCAGAGATCTCTTGCCAGCATCAGGGGAGTATGAACAAGACACTGTACTCTTTTTCTTTCGACCAAGTTTTTATCCCACTGGGTTTTATTTGGAAAGGTTTTAACGAGGCAGTATTTGAAGATAACCTATGCATATGTACTCTTTTTCCTTCGACCAAGTTTTTATCCCCCAAAAATTTTCTTGGCAAGGTTTTAATGAGGCGTATATTATAAGGAATGGACATCCAATGGGGAGTATTGTAAATAATATAGTTTATTAGTAAATGTCCTTTGATTTTCTTGTCTTTTCCCATACCTTCTTTATGGATATAACTTATTGTAAATGGAAGGTCATATATTCTCTATAAATATATGACCTTCATCCATTTGTACTTTATACACTTGAAGAAAAAATAAAAAACTCTCTCCATATCTCCATATTTCTCCACATTTCTCCATATTTCTCCATCTTTTAGTTTATATATCATCCTAGTTTATAACACTTTGAACTATTCTTTATATTCTTTCGCAATTAAGATTGAAAAAAACTATGAATATATACTATTAAAATATTATTTGTATTAAAAATATTATTTGTAATACTGAGTAGATAAATTTGTATATTAAATGAAAGATTAATATCATCAAAATTGTGCTATACTATTTATATTTTTTTATCCTACTAGATTATGTCTATACTACTGAATAAAAAAAATTATATAATCAAAATTGTGTATACACTATTAACAATATGATGTCTATACGATTAAAATAAATATTTATACTACTAGATTTTGTTTATATTACTAGAAATATGGATCTATACGATCGATAGTTGGTCTAGTGGTTAGTAACCACTAGACTAAGAGTTACTGTGATCGAATCTTATCGAAGTCAAAATGATTTCGAATTCAAAGTGGCTCTCCTACGTATTCAAAAAAAAGAAATACAATACTACTAATAATATATGCTTATGTAAAGATATGTAATCTATACTACTGAAATTATGTATGTATAACTAAATATGGTATCTATATTACTTTTTTGGATTTTTTTTATGACTCGATTTAAAAATTATTACTAATAATAATATTTTGTTGCCATTAACACAAAAAATGGTGATAATTTATGATTTATCATTCAAAACATAAAAAATTGGCCTCGACTATTTCTTGACTAAGCCACATTAAACTAGAATGAAGCATGTGAGGTGAAGATAAGAATTGATGAATTGATGATATAATTTTTGGTTGTCAATGATTAATTAATATTGTAGAAATGGAAGTAGGATGAACTATCGCCAAAAGGAGTTGTTAGTCATTAGAATTCTTGAATGAGGAAGAAGATATAAAATGAAAATAAAAGATAGAAGAAAAACATGATTTGAAAATAAATATAAAGATAAAAGCATAAAAATAGGGAATTTGTTTATTTGAAAAATTAAGGATAATATGGACATGTATACGTATAACAATTATTCATTAATAAATTAAATAATAGATAATTATATATAAAACAAAAGTAGTTAAATGGTTATTTAAATTCTAAGTAGTTGATTGTTATATCAACGGCTCTTTTGAAAAATTCTGCTCCATATTTCACGGGCTACCAAAACTGAACACTGCTACCGCTATGGCTACTACGCCGCCTGTCCTGGCCGGCGGGAAGCCTCCAAATGTCCATGAGTCTGACCCGATGGTGGTGGGTTGTCACGCTGTGGCCGCCATATCCTCTTCTCCGGGCTCTCATGACCTCGTTATGGAGGATTTTCCATCTCTGCATACTGCTAATCAATTGGGAAGAACAGGCAAACGAACACGAGCTAATCTGGAAGATTCAGATACTGCACCAGTGAGTAGAGCATGTGAAGCTGGTGATGCTAATGATGGACCTGCACCTAACATTCAAGCGCCAATAAATATCATACCGTCAGGTAACAATTCTCAACCGTTTATTAGGCCTACTCTAGGAGGTTGGAAGGGGACCGTAACGGGAAACAATTTAATTATTCCTATTATCGAAGATAGCAATGAAATTCGGGCTGGGTATGTAATGGGCGAGGAGGACTTTATGGAACTAGAAAACTTAATTGAGGATGACGATGAGGAGCTAATAACAGATTCGATACCTACCGTTCTTAGGACTAGGGAGGAAATCCAAGAAGGGGTTAGATTGTGGCGTAATTCAGCGGTGATTAGACTCCTAGGAAGGGATGTTGGTTTTTCGTATTTACTCTCTAAATTAAGACAGATATGGGCGCCAAAAGGCCACTTTGAGTTGATTGATGTAGGACATGGGTATTATTTGGTTAAATTTGAACATAGAGGTGATTTTGATTTCGCAATTTCGGGAGGTCCATGGATGATTCTAGACCACTATCTTATCGTGCGGGAATGGACACCTAGTTTCAATGCAGCGTCTAATTCAATAACCAAGACCACCGCTTGGGTAAGAATTTCTAACGTTGGTATGCAAAATTATACTGCTCGAATATTGAGAAAAATCGGAGACAAACTTGGTAAAACAATCAAAATAGATCCTATGACTAAAGGGAGGCTTAGGGGAAACTACGCACGATTAGCTATTGAACTCGATTTGAAGAAACCATTAGAACCTGAGGTGAGAATTGGATCGGATATATGTAAGGTTGAATATGAAGGTCTTCATTTGATTTGTTTCGAATGTGGTAAGTTTGGACATAGAAAGGAGAGTTGTCCGGCTAGTTTAGTTGATAGTATGGTGGAAGAGCGCGATAGTGCGAAAGGGAAGGCGGTTATGGTAGAGGAAACAATTGAAGTGGCGGCCCCGAAAGAAAAATACGGGGAATGGATGACGGTAAGGCGTGGAAACAAAGGAATTGGGAGGAACACCACAAGTAAAGGTCCTAAAACTTACGCGAATAGTAATCTCGGAAACCGTTTTGAATCACTTAGAGTGGAGGATTTTACGAATGAAATGAGGTTCAATGCACAAAGTACAATGAACAAGGGGCAAAGCTCAGGCACGAAATCGAGTTTGAATAAAGGGAAATCTGGAACAGGGACTAAAGTGAATAATAAAAAAGTTGGGGGGTCTAAAGGTCATGGATTGATTATTAGTCCTAACTTTGAGCAAAGACGGGTACTTATTGATGAAGTTATTGTGAGCGATGTTGGGGCGGTTATGGAAGCAGCTGGAGCGGGAAATGTGAGCAAGAAGGGGACTAAAAAGGGTGCGAATGGGGTGAAGACTCGGACTAATTTGGATATATCTGCTGGGGCCAAGAACTCGGCTATGATGGAGGAGAGAAGGGGCTCGGTTGGTACTGGAGGAGAGTTAGAAAGTGAAGGGTTAGTGGAAGTACTTGTTACAGATGGTGGAAATAAGCACAGGGACCAAACTGCAATTCCAGCAAACTTCATGGAATTTGATACAGGCCCCCCCACACCCCAACATCACCCACCTACTGTTATGCTAGCGCCTGAAGTGGATTCTCCCTATCTTGCCGAGAAGAAGCTAGACCAGCTAGCAGCTACCATGGCGCCGGATCCCCTGTGGGACGAACCTGAAAATGGAGGCAAGGAAGACTCGCCGTGGCTGGTGAGCCAAGTACAGGAAACGGGACCTACTGCAATGCGCGAACAGGAGAATATTCCAAGGAGCTCGGACGATGAAATGGACACGGAGGCTCGCGCATAACGCGCCAACGGGTATTTCTTGTCTTCTTAATTTTTTATTTAATGAATTTAAATAATGTTTCAGGGAATTCTTGGGATAGAACAAAAAACCCGGTTAATATTTTGGTATGGAACTGTTACGGAGCGGCTAAGCCGAGGTTTAGACAAGTGCTTCGTGAACTTATGATTAACAATAATGTTTGGCTTACTGTGATTGTTGAACCGCGGATTAGTGGAGCAACAGCAAACAAGGTTATTAATTCTTTACAAAAGGATAATTCGATTAGGGTAGATTCAGAGTGTTATAGTGGTGGCATATGGTTACTTTGGAATGATTCGTCTGTAAATATTAAAGTTCTATCAGCTGGTCGCCAGGTCATAAATATAGAGGTGAGCCAACATGGGTGTAGATCATGGATCTTTTCGGCTATATATGCGAGTCCGGATTACAAACAAAGAGAAGTTTTATGGGATGCACTTTACCAGACATTCCATAATATACAATCCCCTTGGCTAGTTGCTGGTGATTTTAATCAGGTAGGATTGGAGATTGATAAGAAAGGTGGTGTTTCGGGTGTCTCAAGAAGAATGGAAAAATTCGAAGAGTGGCGGAACAGCTGTGGGTTGATAGATCTTGGTTTCGAAGGCCCTAGGTATACTTGGAGTGATTCCTGGAACACAGGGCAAAAAATAATGGAAAGACTTGATAGAGCTTATGGTAATGTTGAATGGCAGGATCTTTTTCCGAAAACACGAGTTATACACTTGACAAGGGTCCATTCGGATCACTTGCCAATCCTAATTCAAGTTTGCCCAGTCCAGAGACCGAAAGTTAATCCCCGTCGCTTCAGATTTGAGGCAACTTGGTGTCTTCATAAAGACTTCCTTGAGTTCGTAAACAAGAATTGGGAAGGTAATAATGTGGGTATAGGTGATGGTATAGTTGATATTCAGAATCGGATTAATATATGGAAAATGGAGGTATTCGGAGACATTAATCGTAGGAAAAGAGAGCTTAGTGCGAGAATCCGAGGTATACAGAAAGCGCTACAGGTGTCTTATAACTCTTCACTTCGTCACATGGGTATTCAGTTAACCAAGGAATATGAAAGTGTATTGGAACAAGAGGAAGCGATGTATTTTCAGAAATCAAGGAGCAAATGGGTGGAATCGGGTGATAGAAATACGCGTTTTTACCAAATTGCAGCATCTATTCGAAAGAGGAAATCCATTTGTACTAGACTGTTAGATGATATGGGAAATTGGGTTGAGGAGGAAGAAGCTCTAAAACATCTAGTTCGTGATTATTTTGCAACCCTTTATGCGATACCGGAGGACTCTATGGAAGGGGGCATCTTGCCGTTTATAGGTCCGATAAGAGAGGAGGTTAGGAGTGATCTTGATCTTCCTTTTTCGGATGAAGAAATCCGTATTGTGGTATTTCAATCAAATGCTAGTAAAGCCCCTGGTCCGGATGGTATGTCAGCTGCGTTCTATCAGAAATGTTGGTCAGTGGTTGGTCCATCGATTTGTAAGATGGTTCGAGAGGCGGTTGAGACTGGTCATTTGCCCTCGGGTCTGAACGGTACTCTTATTCACCTTATCCCTAAAGTTTCAGACTCGAACAGGTTACGTCTATTTAGGCCTATTAGTTTAATTAATTGTCCTGTCAAATTTATTATGAAGGCTATGGTCAATCGACTGAGGCCTATTTTATCTAACATTATTGGTCCTTGCCAAAGTAGTTTTTTGCCAGGTAGATCGACAGTAGATAATGTGGTGCTGGTTCGGGAGGTTGATCATAAGATGAGACACCTTGTGGGGAGTAACGGAATTATGGCTATAAAGATTGATCTCGCGAAAGCCTACGATAAAATTAGATGGGAGTTCATAGAGGAGACTGTGAGATTTTTTGGACTTCCGGAAAGTTGGATAAAACTTATTTTGTCTAGCATGAAGGAGAATGAAATGCGAGTCCTTTGGAATGGTGAACCACTAGAGCCATTCACTCCTCACAGGGGTATCCGCCAGGGGGACCCACTATCTCCTTACATTTTTGTAATGTGTATGGAGAGGTTATCATTGTTAATACAGGAGCTTTGCAACTCGGGGAGATGGAAAGAGATTCAAATTGGTTGCCGGGGTCCTAAGTTATCTCATTTGTTTTTTGCGGATGATCTAATTTTGTTTGGTGAGGCGTCTGTTTTGCAGGTACAGGTAATACGAAAGGCGATGGATATATTCTGTAAAGAGGCAGGTCAGACTGTTAGTGCTGAGAAATCCCTGATTTATTTTTCATCCAATGTCCCGGAACAAGTTCAAAGAGACCTTGCCTTGGAGAGTGGTTATTGTCATAGCACCTCGTTTGGCTCCTATCTGGGTGTTCCTATCCATTCGGGAAGGTTGCCAAAGGGGTTCTATAAAGGCATAGTGGAGAAGATGAGGAATAAACTAGCCTCTTGGAAGTCAAAAACATTATCTCTAGCGGGGCGGATCACTCTTGCTCAATCAGTGTTGAACGCGATGCCGGTGTACCAAATGCAAATCATGAAGCTACCAAAGTATGTATGTAATGAGGTGGATAGAGTGGTTAGGGATTTTATTTGGGGGTCCTCGGTTGCGGAAAGAAAGCTACACTGGGTTGCGTGGGACCAAGTCTGTAAGTCAAAAGGAAATGGTGGCCTTGGGATAAGAAGTTCTGAGAGATACAATTTGTCCTTATTAGCAAAACTCGGTTGGAAAATTCTTCAAGGGGACCAATCTGTTGCTTGGATAGAAATCTTTAAAAACAAATACTTTAAGAATGGAATTCTAAGTCGGGTCCAAAGTGGGAACGAATCAAGCATTTGCAAAGCCATTTTAGCTGGAATTAACGCGTTTCGTGATGGGTTTATTGTCCAAAATGAGGTGGATGGTTCAGGTGTGAGATGGAAGTTTGAGAATTCGGGTACTTTCTCGGTTAAATCGGCTTTCCTGAGCTCGGAGATAGAGAATGTAGATGGTTCTTTTGAGTGGGATTTGATTTGGAAGCTGAAGTGTTCACAAAAGATTCGGGTTTTTCTTTGGAGAATTGTGTTAAATCGCATTGCTACGTCGGAAAACCTTTACAAAAGGAGTATTATTGAATCTCGAGTTTGCTCTATCTGTGGTGCCGAAAGGGAAGACTCCATTCACGTTTTTTTAAAATGTAAAATAGCAGTATTAGTTTGGAATTTAATATGTGGTCCTCCTGAACTTGTAGGGTCTGGTGCAACAAGTGTTGATGGAGCAAGTGCAGGTGTCTCGGCTGGAGGGAGTTTTGGGACTACTGCTGTGGCCGAGCTACTGGATGTGCGTGGAATGGAGGCTGAGCCGATGCAGAAACTGGACAGGGACCGCCTGAGAAACCTGAACGCAACATGGGAGCGAACCAGAACATCCTCTGGAGCTGCTGGCCGTGAGGGAGCTGATGCACAGCGACAAAACCAGCTGGGAGCCTCTGCTGCAGAACCTTCTCGGTATCCTCCAGCTGCAGAATTTTCGCAAGACTCCTCGGATGGTGTTAAATCTTGGATGAAAGATCATCTTAAGTCCAAGGCAAGAGTTAATGGTTTCGAGTGGCCCCTTGTGTTCATAGCCATGTTATGGACGATTTGGGTTAAACGGAACTTGATTATCTTTAATGTGGAGCAAAGTATACCACATGAACTAGAACTTAAGCGTGAGATTTTTTCTTTAGCTAGTAACTTCATACTTGCTTGGGGGAAATCACAAGATGGTGGTTTAATCAAATTAGCTACTAATGTTATGGTTAAATGGGTGAAACCCGATAAGGGCATGAAGTTAAATATTGATGGTAGTTTCCATAAAGTGAAAGGAACCGCTGGAATTGGTGGCTTAATAAGGGATAAATATGGTGGGTATATTTCTGGCTTCATGGGTTCTTGTGATGTTATTTCCCCTTTAGTTTCAGAATTATGTGCATTACACTTTGGTCTCAATTGGATTCGCTCTAGTGGATACAATGAAATGGTGATCGAAACGGATTCGGAGGAGCTCCATGCGCTAGTGAAGGGCGGTGGGAGCTCTACTCACATTGAGAGGGACTCGGGGAAGTTCCATGCGCTAGTGAAGGGCGGTGGGAACTTAGGTAGTCGGTATGTTTCGATCTTGCGAGAGTGTTGTGCTTGTTTGCGTAACTTTCCAGGTATTGAGTTGACTCATATATATCGCGAAGCTAATTTTTGCGCGGATAGACTTGCTCGTGAAGGGGCTTCAACGAATAACCATCCACAGGTGCTTAATGACCCTCCAGATTATCTATGGAAGCTGATTACTAGTGATAGAAGTGGTAGTGCAACTATTAGGGTTGTGCTAGATAGTTAATAAGTGACAAATAACATTGTAATCGCTTGTTCTTAACGGCTTTTAGCCTCTCTTGTATGCAAAAAAAAAAAAATTCTAAGTAGTAGCTAATTGATAATTATTTCTTATTTTAAACTATAATTTTATTAATTAAACATTTATTTAGAAACGGAGGTTCATGATTCATGAACAAATTTAGAAGGAGTTGAAAGATTTTTTTTGAGTACATGAGAGAGCCGCTTTGGGCTCGGAGTCATTTCGACTCCAATGAGATTCGATCCCAGGACCTCTTGGTCTCTGCGGAGTAGCCTAACCACTAGGCCAACTATCTATCTCAAAGGAGTTGAAATATTGTTATACCCTAAAACATATTTGTAGGTAATAATGATATATTAGATATATTTTTTAATTATGTTGTTATACCCTAAAACATATTTGTAGGTAATAATGATATATTATATATTTTTTTTAATTATGTAAGAAAATAGAAATGATTTAATTCATAATTTTTGATAAAAAGTTAGAATGAGATTTGGAAAAGATTAAAAGGATTATAAGGTTGGGAGTGAATATTTAAATTTAGAAGATTAATATTTTTTTTATTGAAGTTTTAAAAAGAAAATGAAAAATAAGTAAATTTCTACTGCTATTAGACCGATATGCTCTAATAGAGAAATATATAAACTGGAGCCCAAAATCCATCAACATTATTTTTAAAGTTTAGTTAGAAAATAGTTCTGACTAAGGTCTAGTTTCAATTTTTGATTGGATTGTTTCTAATTTTACTTTCTTTTTCAGTAATTCATTTTTTATTATTTATATTCTTTTCATTAAGCGGATGGATCCGTACCCATGGGTACGTACGTCCCTATATTGGTTTTTTTTAAGTTGTGTGAAATTCTTTTATACAGTCCAAATACACAAAGGGGCTATACCCAAATCCCGTTTTTATATATATTTATGTCTATTGTGTCAGTCGTGTCAAATGATGTACCCTAGCGGCTGTACCCAAGCTCGTTTTGTCCAAGTGTTTGTCCAAGTTTATGTCCAATACCCTAGGGGTTGTACCCTAGTCCCCTCAATTCATAATCGCATAGGAACTAAAAAACTCGAGAAAGGCTGGACCCAAAGGGATATACCCAATGATTGTACCTGAAAAAACAACAACTAATAAAAGATCAAATAAATAAAAAAGACACTAAAGTACAATTTTTTGAAAAGGGTTGGACCAACACATTTTTAAAGTGAACACTGAGAAACATTTGATAACCTTTTCTAAAGTGGAGGGAATGGACCCAGCAAAGATCTAGGCCCAAAATACTCTGTCCACTCTTTTACAGACCGCAAAAAAAAAATTGAACAGTTTGTTTACCAACGGGCTGGACCCAATAAAAGTTGAACCCACAATGATCTGGACCCAACAACTCGACCCAACGTCGAAGTTTAAAAAAAAACAGATCTAGAGATGAGATGTCGGTGAGAGGAGAAGGGATCTGGGTGGCTTCGGTGAGGAGGCGGTGGGCAGTAGAGGTCACATGATGGTGAGGATGTGGTGGGGCGAACGACTCCAAATGCGGTGGTGGAGCGATGCTTACTTGCAGAGCATGGTGGGAAGACGAAGGTATTGCGCGAGCAGCGAAGGAGGTCAGATCTAAGCAGCGGTCTTGTGCAGCAGATCCGGCGAAGTTGCGTTTTCTGGTGCTCCACAGCGGCGGGTTTATAGTGCTTCACATCAGCAGTTCCCGGCGGCGTCATGATGGTCAAGATGGCACCGGTTTTTGTGTGCAGGAGAGCGGCGCCAGGAATGTCAGACCACAACAGAAGAGCGGCGCCAGAAAGGTCAGACCACAGTGGCAGGCATGGGGCGCTGGTTTTGATGATGGTGATGGTGGTACGGCGGCGCATCTGGTTTTGATGATGGTGGGGTGAAGAAGGAAGGGTAGGCCATGGGGTGGAGTGAACGCGGGTGGAAGGCCATGGGGTGGGGTGAAGAAGGAAGGGTGGGCCATGGGATGGGATGAAGAAGGAAGGGTAGGTCATGGGGTAGGGTGAAGAAGGAAGGGGAAGGGGGAGAGGGGAAGGGCGGCGTGTGTTTGTGGTCACAGAGAAGTTACAGAAAGAAAGAAGGTTTGGGTTGATCCAAACTTTATATGAGATTTTTGTTTTGAATAAAATGATTTCAGTGTATAAGAGGGTTAGGGGTGGGTTTTGGTCTTTTTGCTCTTTTTTAATTAGGTTTCGATAGGTAGTTAAACTTAGTTAGGAGGTGGGCTTATTTTATTAACCTTAAATTTTACGGTTTTAATTACTATATAGCTGATTATAACTTATCTTTAATAATAATATGTACTTCTATATTAAACGTATCATTAGATAAAATAAATTTTCCGAAGGAATATAAATCTACTATAAATTATCAACATAAATCAACTAAATTTCGAATATACGAAATTAAAGAAGAAAGAAACGGGTATGAAAGGGCAATGATTAGATTGGAGCATTGGTGTTTGATAAGTTTGTTTAATGAAATGCCGGCTTTATTGATTAGTAGCAGTAGCATCTTATAGTTTAAGTTGAAAGGTTGGTTGAAACGTAAACGAGTTTAGGACCGTGTTTACACATACCTCAAATGTTTTATCTTTTAATGGTTTAATAAGGAGGCGCACGTGGTGGTTGTTTGCTTGTTTATTTTTGGTGGTGCTCTTCCTCCTACATTCCAAGTGTTTCATCAAATTAAGACTACTTTACCTTTGATGGTATGTAATCTAAGAAAAGTATTACACTTTGAAATTATAGCTTAAATTACAAATGGTGTCGGATAAGAGATGACGAATTGACGATATTCACTAACGTAATTTATTGCTCTTATTTTTAAGGGGAATTTACTTCATAAGGTTGTATATAGGACTTTATAAAATAAATTCCGACAACCTAAACACTAGTTGAACCCAACTAGGAAGCAAGAAAAATCCAAAATACCTTTAACCCCTATTAACACTCATAACCCCACCCAACTAAAACACCAAACCCATTAAGCAGATCCAAAAATCCTATCCCCTCCCCTCCTTTCCTCTTACCACCAAGCATCCCCTCTCTGCTGCGCTACCACCTTCCCCTCTCTACTGCTCGACCCCCTACCCTCTCCCTTTCCAGCAGCTTCGTCACCATCGCCCCACCATCTTCATCACCATTCTTCCCCGATCTAGCCTTCATCTGACCAGATAACCATCGCCCTTCCGCGTCAGCAAGTCGCCGGCGATAATGGCCAAGAAAACCGCCGCCCTCGAGCACCAATCTCCAACGCAGGAAACGCACCGCCGACGACATCAGATCCATGATCTTCAGGTATACCAACTTCAGATCCACCGTCCAGCAGCAACTCCGTTCATCCCCTTATGTTATCAACCATCATCACCAACATCTTTATCATTATCTCCCCCCCAGATCCTCATCACCATCACCACACCAGAGCAGCTCTCGCTGTTCATCGCGTCTCGAAGTGTTTGTGGTTTTTTTATATATTATTGCGGTGTCCTTATGGGGCCAACCCCGATATGGCTTTTTTGTTGATGGGGCCAGACCCAATAAGGGTTTGTTCATGCTGGGCCAGCCCCAGATTCAGCACCACCCTCTCCTCCACACTCCACCGCCGCCGAGACCATTCGCACCACTCTCCCCTCCATCTTCAACACCATTCGTCATCACCATTCCCGGCGTTCGTGGATCCATTAGCAGAGTCACAGTTAAATGCTTTTTTATGAGTGTCGAACGTTATGGGGCCAGCCCCATATTGATATTTGTATCTGATGGGGCCAGACCCATGTAGTTGTTGTTATGGCCCATTATGGTTTCAATTTGTTATATGGTTTTTCATTCATGATGGGTACAACCTTGAAGTGTAAATGTAAGGCCTATTTTCAATTGTGAATAGTAAAGTTTGATTATTGTTCTTTATGGGGCCAGCCCCTTACTGGTTGTTGTGTCGTGTGTGCTGCTTAATGAATGGTCTGTGTGATAACACTCGACATGGGTATGGACCCATGTATCTAATGTTTGAGATGGATTCGCACCCACATGGACAAAAGTGTAAAAATAAAAAATCCAAACCAAAATTGAATCCGGGAATAAAAAAACAAAACGAAGTAATAAGTAGTACGGTATGGGTCCGTACCCATTAAGAACGAGGATAAAAGAGTAAAAAACCAAACCATAAAATTAGAATTGGGACTTTAAAAATAATTTTTTCTAATCGGGACTTAAATTAGAAAGTTGCCAACTTTTAAGCCTTCGATTGTATTTTCCTCTATTTTAAATGGGTGGTCATCAAATATATTTCTTCAGTAAAAGAGAAAAAAAAACTTCTTTCGTAATACTATAAAAATATATTATTATTATTAAAACAAATAAATTATGATTGATCAGAAGAAAAAGAATAATGGAAGGAAATCGATAAATCACTTATTTAACGACAGCTAAAGAAACAATGACATACAAAAATAGGTGAACTAACATAATGTCAGATATTCTTGGATTAATCCGAAAAACCAATGAGTCATCAGAGATCTCCTAAAAGCTAGTTAAGCAGTTTAGTAGATCCGAGAAATGACAAAACTAGGTACTCACAATACTTATCGACATATTCCAAAAACGACGAATAGCTTAGCAAATCATATAGTCAAACTAGTTAGACGCCATATTCTAAAGCCGTAGAATGGAAATGGTGAAAGAAGTTTATTATGGATATTTCAAAAATAGGGATAAGGTAATATCCCGTGTATATAATAATATCAATTAATGTATATTTTCTATGTAATTTTTTCTTTTCTAATTTAATATATATGTTTCACCAAAAAATTACTATTAATTAATTATGAAAAGAATAATGAAATAGAAAAAAAAAATAATTGGAAAGAAAATAATATTACTAAGATACTAGGTAAATATCTCTATGGGATTTTTTGACGTATTTAAAATTTAACTTTTTTTTTCTTTTCAATCTTATGAGGATTCATCTTTCTTAATATTTTTCTACTTCATATTCCAATCAAATGAAAAGGAAAATTATAAGCAAAAGTGGTTTCTTTTGGTGATCTTCCAACCCAAAGAGAAAAAATTTAAGCACAATTTTTTTAATAATCTAGATGGTCCTTTATCCTACTCTTTGTCTGATTTAGACCCTCCTTATAGTATTGGTGTTCATGTTCTACCCTTTCGTCATCTCATGGTGGTTGATAGATTTTCCCACGCCTTCATGAGATTTCAGTTGAATTTTCTAACATTCTTTATAAGAAAATGGTCGTATTGCAACAAGAGTCGATTCTGAGTAAATATTATCTCATGTATGTGAAGGAATTATCTCTATATTTACAAACAATGACCTGCATGTGTCATGTAGCTCGTTCTTGGAAGATTGCAGATGGAGGGTATGGTGAATTCAATATGAAGCTTCAAGAAAGGGAATACATCATTGAAGAGATTATTGGTGTGAAGAACTAGGGCTTGAAAATCTTTTGTTATGACCGTGATCAAGGTGTTCTCTCCATTTATCCATGCTAGTTGATGGTCCTTTACCACACCTCCATGAGATCCCAATCAAATTTATTAAATCTTCTCAACAAATCAACTTTGTCTACATTGGTAGTCATACGATATGTAATCATCTCTTCATAAATATGTATTTTTTTTTTGGCTATTTTCAAAGAAGGATATGCATGTGTCTTTTATCATACAAATAGAGAAAGTATGAAGATATGCAGCTCATTGGGACATGTAACATCTTCCATATGCTAGTGGGAAAGTGAAGGAAATATTGAAAAGATCGTTGGCACATAGATCGTTTGTGTAAAGATTATTGGCATAGAGATATTTGGCGGTTCGTCTTTTTTCTTCCTGTAAAGATGGTCTTATTTAAGTATCCTACCATGCTAGTCTAGAGTGTTTATTTGCACTTATTTTATCACACCTTAGGCGACACCAAGTTGCTTTGAGTTTATTCTATATATTCAGCTATCTCCTTTCCACTGTGCTTAACTGACTTAGGTGTGTATTTAGAGACTTTCCTTTGTTTTTATCTTTATTGTACCGGGACGATACAACTTTGAGTTGGGGGTCTTGATGTCTCCCTATTTGTGATGAATTAATCTAGGTTGGAGAAATCCTTTTAGGTGTTTATAAGTATTTAATATTAGATTTACATTCGTATTTTGATATTTGTCTTGATTTGATGAATTATTATTTTTAGAGCATATTTTAATTTGTGTGCTAATGTGAAGCTTTAAGAATATATGGAAATTAATTAGATGTCAAATCAATTCTAAAGATATAATGAAAGAAGATATGGATGGAAATTGGAGATAAAAGGAAGTAGAGATAAAATAGGAAATGAAAAGTTGCCAAAGAAATCTGAAATTCTGCAACCACGTCCACTAAAGTGAAAATAACATAAAATTGATTGGGAATTTGGAGAAAAAATATAAATGAAAAGTGTATATCTTTTTGACAAAGTCGTTTCGATATAAAGTAGGAAAAAATCGGAGCAATAACGAAGGAGTAAAGAGCATAATAAGACATCAACAGTTTTTCCCTTCTCCTATATTTTTGGAAACGAATTTGATTTGGACAAGGAGTCCAATTACTTGCCTTCTACTCCAAGATTTCGACCTAGGGATTGCTAAACACCTATAAATACACCCTTTAATCATTTTAAACATGTCATTTCTCAGTTCTCAACATTAGCTTAGTCTTTACTTAAATATTAATCCTTATCAAGCTTATCATCCAAAGAAGCAAGTTGACCTGTAGAGGAAGACAAGAAGCAAGAATTTGGCAAGTGACAAACTCATCTTCTACATCTCTCCTTCTATATATTCAGTGTAATTAGCTACAGATTTTTGGCTTCACCATACTTTTAAACTTTTATTCTGTAAGTTTTATTATTAGTTGTTGAGTTATTATTTTTGTCTTAAATTCCATAATACTACTTGTTATTTTAATTGATTTGAGCTTGGCGTATACTGGTATTGTGTGCTTTGACTTATTCTTTCCACCCCTATGTTTGGCCAATCTTAGGACTATCCTTAGTAATTGAGTTAACACCTGGAAGGGGGGTTTCAATTATTGACAACACCACATAATCGTCTAGTGTGCAGTAGTGATCTTGACGGGGTTGCCTAACTCGATAGCCATAAAGGTTTGATATAAACACCGATAATTACTCAGGGCCCCCTTACCCAAGTCCCCTGTTAGTGGATAGGTTGCCCTAAGTCCACCCTGACGGGGGTTAGGAAGAATTTAGAATCTTGGTTAATATATAATGCTCAATTCACCTTTAAGATTAGAATAACAACTTAGTGAGATAGGCTCATATTAGTACCCCTAATTTATCTGACTTACATTCATAATTATTTATGTGTATTCTTATTTGTTTATTCACATCAGATAACTATTCATTCTATCTCTGATTTAATATAAAAATCTAAATTCATCTACACTTATTGAATATAAGTACATCTAACAAATTAAATCCCTGCAAACGAACTTTTCTTATCAACTAAACTTGCAAACAATCTGTAATACTTGCAGTGAGTTTCTCGTGGTAGTCAATGATGTGTCCTTTATTATTATATTAATTTATATGTTTATTTATCACACCTTTTCCCCCACCATACACTCAAAAGTCTGAGAGTTAGCACAATTTATTCGGTATACCGCACCACAACCGCGGTGCACCGCACGACGACAATCCGTGTCCACGGTATCTCCACACTCCAAGGTCAGAAAGGTTTGGAGTTGTAGAATTGCTTTTGTGGTATACCGAAGCACTCGCGATACTCCGCAAGACAAGAAATTGAAGCGTGATGATATTATGACACATTATATATCGCGAGAAAAAGGACGCCAGAGGCGCGGTATACCGCACCATCCGTGATATACCAAAAAGATGCCAAATAGTGTACACGGTAGTCCATTCTTTCCGAGATCAATGTATTAGAGCTAAAAAGAAGAGTTGCGGTACACCGAGCCTTACCTACGGTGCACCACACAATAAGAAATTCTTTACCCCTTCTGATAACAAAAGTTGCTTCCATCATGCTGTCATGTTCAAGAATTTGTCTTTGATCCATTGTACTGCCTTAGTTTTCGAGTATATAAGGTTTATCGGTATTCCCAATTTCTTTCCCAAATCACTTGCTCTTCTAATGTACAATACATAAACAGATTCTTGTATAATAGTTGATGGTGTTCCCTTAGAAATACAGACTTCTAAATTCTGAAAATTAATTGTCTACCCCAAACAGAAACGATAAATTCTGGTCACGTTACAGAATACTTCGATCTCTTCTTTCTTTGTAGACATAAGAAACCACAAAAAAAAATGAGTCAATGCTGGACATTCTCACGTTATCTTGAGACCCTTGGTCTTTCCCTTTCTACATTCCCTATTAATAAGCACCACTAGTCCTTCATTCAAAAGCGAGAACAAAATCGACGATAAAGGGCCCCTTGTCTAATTCCCCAAGTTGGGGTTTCTAAGGGTATGATATCCCCATTAACCTTAAGGTCAAACAACATAGTTGAAATACAAATTCATACCTAATTAACCCATTTTTCATGAAAACCTAATACTCGTAACACTACAAGAATTAAATCCCACCAAACCTGGTCATATGCTTTAGTCACATCCAACTTTACAACCGCATGGTGTGTATTATTTCTTTTGTTGCTTTTACAAAACTGTGCAGTTTCTTGCCCGTTCAGTATATGATCTTGGATATTTTTTCCTTTAATAAACGTTGCTTGAGTTAGAGCCACAGACTCATCCATGTACGATTGTAATCTAAGTGCCAAAATTCTGAAAATAATTTTATATGCAAAGTTGGCACACACAATCAACCTGAAACTGATAATGGTGTCATGTTGCTCTGCATGAGTAATTAATGAGATAACTATATGATTCTGTCTTTCCATCAAAATATTATTCATGAGAAAGTATTTTACCATTTCCAAAATATAATTTTTAAGAATTTCCCAATATATCTGAAAGAAAATACCGTGAAGGCCGTCAGGCCCGGTGCCTTTGGGCCTGACATACTGAATGATGATACTTTAACTTCTTACATCTTTGGTTCTCAAGTGAAAGTATCGTTGATTTGTTTAGTGATCTCACACAGAACCTCATCAGCTACCTCCAAACAATATGTAATATTCTGTTTCTTAAAAAGATCGTTATAATATTTGAAACATTCTTTTGATAGTCTTCTAGCTATCATGACACAAGTTGTGCTTATCTCGCAGACAAAGTATCTTATTCCTACACCTCCTAATAAGGGTTGCCGCATGAAATAATTTCGTATTCCTGGACCAATTTCTCAACCATATTTACTCTTGCTCGGTCTGCCCACTATCTCTTCTCGCTTGACCAATATCTTCACATATTTCCGCGATTCTCCTAAATTTCGTCGGGTTTTCATTTTGAAACCTGACCAATTTATTTTCCATCTTATTTATTTGTGTTCTATTATTCTTAAAAGTACGTTTGCTCCATCTATCCAGTATCGTGCATGCACACTGTTTTTTAACATTAATGTTTTCAAATTCGCCGAGCTATCAGATTCCTCCAACAATATCTCGATTATGTCATGACGTGTAATGTCCTCACACTAGAATAAATCAAACCTAAATTTCTTTTACTACCCCCCTCTCTTTGTCTCTTAAACTAACCAGAGGCGAATGGTCCGACCCTATTTCCAGCATCATCAATAAACATGAATCTGGAAATTAAGCGTCCACTCTTGACTACACAAAGCTCTATTATCTTTGTTTCACATGTTCTTTCAATTTCCGCTTATTTGACCACGTATAAAAACATCCTTTATGGGGTAGGTCCACTAGATTATTAATATCGACAAACTGATTAAAAACCTCCAACCATTCCTAATGTACGACCTTCTTCCATTTTTCTCGCTATCTCTCAAAACCTCATTACAGTCCCCATTCACAATTTATGATCATTATGCGTTAGGCTCCAATATGTAATATGTTATGTAGTTTCTGCAATCATCAAAATCTGTAGGTGCATGAACAAAAACAACATACAAACATAAACCTTGATTTTCCACCAAATGACAGGTTACAAGATTGGGTCTCGATTTTAGAACTACTAGATTAACATAGTATTTTCACAGGACGATGATACACTCGCTTTATTATGTCTCCCAGTCAGGTTGATAATAAAAAACTCATCAAAACACGACTGTTTAACTCACTGATCAAGTACACTAGACACTAACTTAGTTTCAAACATATAAACAAGACTTGGACGATATTTAGACATAGTGATAAAACCAGAATTTTATATTTGTGGAGATCAAAGGAAAGAGTTTTGGAAAATTAATGGGGGCCAAACCTTATTATTTTCTTTTCTTGTATAAAAATGGGAAATGATTTTCGGAAAATTTGGTAGAACCCAGAAACTAAATATCATAAGGTAGCTCCGTCCTTATTTATACTCTAAGGATTTTAGTCTTTCTTTTTTTGTCAAAAAGGATTTTAGTCTCTTTGATGTCAAAATCCAACACTATCTGAATCCTTTTCTCTTCCCTTCTAAAAGGTTAAAGATGTAAAAGTTAAAGAAGCAAGGGATCACGTGGAGAACCAAAACAATGGAGGCAATAAAGGAACTTCTAGGTTTCATTAAAAATATAGGTCGTTCTACGGCCACTAGATAATAAATGACCCTTTATGCACCCTTAATTTCAAACCAGAACTAAATCAAAAGATCTATATCATTCATTATTGTCTTCAATTTCGATTTTGACAAAAAAAAAAAAAAAGTCTTCAATTTCAATTATTTCACACTCAAAGTTTGGTATTTTCCTACAACACACATGACAATCAACTACTTATCTTCATTGTCATAAGTGAAAAGAACCGTTGTGCCTAAAGTCATTTTTCCTAAATACGAACTTCTGCTTCAGATATTTGCTTTGAGTTCAGTAACATTTGAAATCATAATTTTGTAAATAATAAACCTTTTGTCATATTATACGTGAAATACATGATAATTTGATATTGACACTTTACAATAAAGACATGATTTGATTTACTTATACTAAAACTTAAGTAATATTATATTAATAATTAAAGATCAAATAATTGCTTTAATATATAAAGTATTATTCTGTGGTTAAGATATCACAAGATCGTCAAGCAAAATTTTATCTAATTGATTAATGTTGATATCTCATGACCAAATCTTAAGTTTAAATTTTATATGAATCAAAATAAATTTTAAATTTAAAGTGACTTTCTCATATGAACAGGAACAATTGTATAATTTTATTAGTTGATTTCATGTGAATATGTAGGATAATAGTTAAGAAATATCGACTAAAATAGTGAATCCAAAGAAATCAAGAAGAAGATCTAAAGTGCCAAACTAGACAGTGAAAGCTCGTGACACCCAACTTTTCAGTTAATCACACAAAATTTGGCTAGGTAGGTTGACTTAGAAAAGTTGCAAAGGAAAAGGAAATCACATAATGTTTTCTCGGTCATTATATTCCATAACAAGACGCCTCTTTTGTTTTGTTTGGTATTAACTTGACTCTAAATACACAAATTCAAATATAAGCTTTCATTGATCCAACCACCCTGGCAATAAACAAACACGTAACAACAAACAATCTCTATATATTTAATTTGTCTACACGGATTTAGCGACATTTCTTAGCAACTTGAAAACATTCATTAACTTTACATATAAAAAGACATACTCTATCTTCATATGAATATGAATGTGTCCACATGCAACTTACCTAGCAATATTATTATTAAATTGATTAACGTATTACATTACTCCTTTTCATTAATGATAGGCATGACTTCAGAAATAGTTGCTATCACTCTCCCAATATCGTCATAAATCTCTCTTGTCTATCTTATTGATGACGGTATGAAGCAGAAAGTCCACGGTATGCAGATAGATAATTTTTTGTTATGACTTAGAGCATCTCCAGCGGTGGTATAAAACAGCCTCCATCTGCATAATTTTGCAGGAAAAGTGGTTTTGTAAAAAAAGTCTTCTCCAGCGGTTTATATATCTCTACCTGCAAAATAGAACTACTTGCATAAGTCTACATTTTTCTTCATAAATGGAGGCAGCCTATTCATTTGGCAAAAGTTTTTCAACCAAAAAAAAAATGAAAATATAAATTCCACGTACACATTTAGTATGCAAAAAAAAAGGTTTATATATTTTAATTATTTTGTATAATAGCTCTATTTTTAACTCTATTTTTTATTAGAATATTATAATTATTTTAGTATAATTATTTTTTTATTAGTATGTTTTAATTATTTAATATTTAATCACAATAAATTTGTAAAAATGGTTTTAATAAAATGAAATATTTAATGAAATATAAAAAAATAAATACGCTTTTATACACTATATTGATATTTTGCAAGAAGGCTACCTTTATTTTAAAAAACACCACTAAAGTAGTTAACTCTAAAAAGTTACATTTTTCTGCAAATTCACTATTTAAGTTGCTATTTTGCCAAAAGGCTCCCTCCATTATACCAAACTGCTGGAGATGCTCTTATGAGGTGCCGGTCACTTCTTAGTTCTGAGTAATTTTTGTTGATTGATGCATTTTAATATGTTTATCAGTTACGATCAACATGACTCAATGCAGTTAGCATAAACCGAATTTAGGAATGTAATATATGTGAAATACATTCTTAAAGAAATAAAAATTAAATTTTTATTCCATGTCACCCATAGGAAAGACATGAACGTACCTTTCCACTTAGATGGTGGAGAGAGTGGAGAAAGTGTAAGAATGGTTTATTAACGAATAATAAACCAACTCTCCAACTTTATAAATAAAGCCTCTCTTTCTTACAAAATGATAAGAGTCAACAACAGACAATATCCCACATATCAAAGAACGTACAATTATTTTCTCTCCAAATCAAGAATACACAATAAATACTTTTGAGACATTTAGGTGGAGAAAACAAAGAGTTTAGTTCTAAACTTACGACCAGATAGTAAAAAATTCCTTTATTCCATTTCAATCAGAAAGCAAGAAGGCTTAATTCTTATATCTTTATTTCGATCCGCGGCGTATAAGGGTTGTCTAATAAACCTTCTTATTTATATTCTAGTGTAACAATTGGTATCGGATCATGTTACCCAATTTAAATATATGAATGAAGAATTTTTTTTAAAGTTTTATTTTTCTGTCAAATAAAAAAAAGGGGTTGAGAATTTTTTTTTTCGGTTCATAGAAAAGAAAAGATAAGAAATGGAATTTTTTTGCTTGCCTTCAAAATGTGCATTGTTGGGGGTTCAAACTCTGACCAATTTGAATATATAAATGAAGATTTTTTTTTTAAATTTTTTAAGAAATAGATTTTTTTTGCTTGCATTCAAGAATACACAATAAATACTTTTGAGACATTTAGGTGGAGAAAACAAAGAGTTTAGTTCTAAACTTACGACCAGATAGTAAAAAATTCCTTTATTCCATTTCAATCAGAAAGCAAGAAGGCTTAATTCTTATATCTTTATTTCGATCCGCGGCGTATAAGGGTTGTCTAATAAACCTTCTTATTTATATTCTAGTGTAACAATTGGTATCGGATCATGTTACCCAATTTAAATATATGAATGAAGAATTTTTTTAAAAGTTTTATTTTTCTGTCGAATAAAAAAAAGGGGTTGAGAATTTTTTTTTTCGGTTCATAGAAAAGAAAAGATAAGAAATGGAATTTTTTTGCTTGCCTTCAAAATGTGCATTGTTGGGGGTTCAAACTCTGACCAATTTGAATATATAAATGAAGAATTTTTTTTAAATTTTTTAAGAAATAGATTTTTTTTTGCTTGCATTCAAAATGTGCATTGTTGGGGGTTCAAACTCTGACCAACTCTACCAATGACTAACAGCTTAACCATATGTACTATGCAATTGTTGTTTATTTTTTGGTACCAAATATGCAATTGTTGTTACTTATATAGAATATATGATGAGTTTATATTTAGTTTCGTAAATGTATTAATTTTAATTCAAAAAGGTGATAATTTATTTGTTCTTAATTCTTCTATATAGAGAAAAATAGCGATTACATGGTTCCGGGGATTACGAGTATCTAGACTCGATCTGTTGATGAACTACATGACTGACCATAAAAACATAAAGAATACCAATAAAGCGAAATTGATCTACACCTCCAAAGAGTCTGAGTCGGATGGACAAAGGAAGGATTTGAATAACAAAATATTAACACTTCAAAATCATAAGATGAAACCATCACATTCTTTAATATAACACGTGAAGATTGTAAACGATATGATTCAAGGTGTCATCAAATATGCCTATCACATGAATGAGGATGACAAGGTTGATGCCCTTCTCAGAACTTTGTCGAAAGACTTGAGGAAAGATTTCTTCGATTTATGGAGGAATGTAAATCCCAAAAATTATGTGGGTAGGAGATCATAAACATATGGTTGGATAGTATATGCCTTCACTAAATCTTAAATGTGAAATCATTTTAAAAGGCTTACAAGGTTTTCCAAATGTCCTTGTGAGATGAATTCGCCTACTAAGTATGATCTGATACGTCTCTATATAAAAGAGGGTTTTGAAAAGTTGATTCCTTTGAAAACGAGATACGAGTGATTGTCATATATTAGTTAGAATTTTTTTCGTTAGGTAGTTTATTTGGTAGTTCGTTTCAAATGTTAGACTTTGATTTTAATTAGGTTATATGCTTATCGAACTTGTATTTTCATTATGTATGAATTTAACTTGTTTATTTGATTTAAATGCTTTTTTAGTTGTTTTTCATACTATTCTGCTCTATTAATGTTAGAGTAAGTGGGAGTTCTAGTTGAACTTATTTTGCAGTTAATGAAATTAATGAATGGTTAAGACGAACAAAATATGGTGATTCATGATTGGGAATATAGTGAACTTTCTTTATCACTTATTTTGTTATCTTTCTTGTTCATTATATTTGCATTAATAGCATAGGGTAGTTAAATAATTGTATGTATGCTAATAAAAAGCTCTTATTTTATAAGAAAATGACATCGAAAACCCCCATTGATGATCTCAAAGGAGACATAATGAATGGTAAGAACTATACTTTTGGTAAACTCAAAATACATTATACTCTAGAGGAACAATATGTTCTTGAGGTTATTAACAATGTCATGCTCAACCTGAGGAAGACGACACAACTCAAAACAAAAGGAACATGGGGGCTTATGAGAAGTGGAAAAAGAGATATTCCAATACAAGAAGTATCTTGATAAGCTCCATGGATGATGATCTTGTCTATGAATGTCACCAATACCCACTGCTCACGAGATGTGGAACGCTCTTAATAAAAAGTACAAGGGTACAACTATGACTAAGTTGAGTCAATTGATCATTAAGTTTGACACTTCCAAGAGGAAGCCTAATCAAATCAAGCATCTTTGGTAGATGGCTAATATGATTAGGAAACTTAGACTGCAGGTCATAACCTTACTGATGAACATCAGGTTCAAGCTGTGATCCGATCTCTTTCAAATAAGTGGGAGCATTTGAAAATAAACTTGACTCAAAATGACCATATCATAACTTTTGATGATGTTGCTCGTCATGTGACGTTGGAAGATGAACGTCTTGATGCAATTAAGTCTCAGAGTCAGACTTATATATTGTTGAGTCAAGTTTTCACAAAGGTTATGGCATTAAGTGCAAGAACAATGGAAAGAGAAACGAAAATGAGCATGCTTCCAAGAAGAACAAGAATGGTGGTAACGATAAAAGAGAACATTTTTTTAAGAAAGACGAGAGTAAAGTAAAATACTATAATTGTGACAAGATGGATCACTTCGCTCACGAGTGCAGATAAAGATAGCAATATCATTTACTTCATGTAACTTTACTTATGTGACCAGTGCTGTATTGTTAGCTGATTCTAATCCTTTTGGGACTGTGGATTCAGAAGCGACTGACCATGTAGCCTAATACCAAGAGGCATATGTAGAAACCATCTAATTATAGAGGAAACGCGATGGATATATGTTAGGAGACAACAACAAGGTTGAAGTAAACAGAGTTGGCACTTGCAAGTTGAACTTGCGAGATGGTCAAACCTTATAACTGCATAATGCACTTTATGCACCTGAAATTCAAAGGAATTTGGTCTTGGTCACTGTTCTTCTAGGATTAGTTTTTAATATGCATTTTCATAACAATTAAGTAGATATCTATTATGACGCTAAGTATTATGGTTCTACTATTATTTCTCATGTTTTAATTGTACTAGATGATGATAACTCGTTTAATAGTTATTATGTAAGTAGTTACTTTTCTACTAATACTTCTTCTAGTAATTCAAACATAGAATAAAGTGTATGGAATGCTAGACTAGGTCATATTGGACAAGACCATATGAATTTGTTAGTTTTTCATTGACTAAAGTCAACTTTCCAACTTGTGAAAATTGTCTAGCAGATAAAGCAAAACGGAAACCATTTTGAAAAGGCTAAACGAGTCGAGTACCCATTGCAAATAATCCATTCAGACATCTGTGACCCAATATATGTTCAAAATAGACAAGGGAAACATTACTTATCCATTTTTATAGATTATATCACTAGGTTTGATTATGTCTACTTGATTATACAAAATAAATATAAAGCATTGAAATGTTCTTATGCTACATTTCAATGAAGTAGAAAAGCAGTTAGAGAGGAAGGTGAAAAACCTTAAACCTTAATCGTGGATGTCAATATCTATTCAGAGTGTTGAAAGAACTGTGTGATGAAAAAGGAAGAACTCTCGTAGAAATGGTTAATTCTATGATGGCACAAGCTAATCTTTCAATACCTTATTGGGGAGATGCCTTGCTTACTGCTAGTTATATACTTAACCAAGTACCCACAAAGACTGTTTCATCAAACTCCTTATGAACTACTTGTGACCCTGGGGTCGGCAGGCTATGTTCATAATCTATCTGATAAATATAGGAAGTTATGTCCAAGAGGCAATAAATGAATCTTTATTAGATACCCATATCACTCTAAAAGATATGTGTTTATTGGAGAACATAACGATGGAGGTCTTACTGAAATTGAATCACGAGATGTTACATTCTTAAAAAATGATTTTTCTAGCAAAGGTGAGGTTAATAGAAATTCTATTTTATGTGAATTAAATGAGATGATGGAAGATGATATGCAAACAAATGTGACACCTGATAAGGTAACACATACTCAAGAATTGGAGATGGACACTCCTATACATTGTAAGACGGAAGAAACCATTGCATCATCTAGTAATCATATTTCTCAAGATTCTCAACCTAAGAGAAGTGCTAGAGGTTTAGTTCCTCGTCGTCGGTTTGAAATCGAAGAAGAAGTCTTTATGATAACTCCATAAGACGAAGATGAACCTCGAATAGTTAATGAAGCACTTTCATGTCTTGCTAAGAATGAATGGCAAAAAGCAATGGAAGAAGAAATGGACTCAATGAAGAAAAACCAGGTATGGGAACTGTTTAATCTCTCGAAAAGACGTAAGGCGATTGGGAATAAATGGGTTCTCAAAATAAAGAAGAAACCTGACAATTCTATTCATAGATATAAAGCTCGCATGGTAGCGAAAGGCTATACTCAACTGGAAGGAATAGATTTCGAGGAAATTTTTTCTCCTGTTGTTAGATTTACCTCCATACATCTTAATTTAGCTATTGTGGCGCATCTCGGTCTGGAGTTGCAGCAAAATGGATGCTAAAACTACATTCCTAGATGGAGATTTAGAAGAGGTTATTTTCATGGAACAACCCTCAGGTTTTATTACAAAAGATCAAGAGAATAAAGTATGTAGATTGTTAAAATCAATCTATGATCTTAAGAAAACCCCGAGACAGTGGAATTTGAGATTTTATGAAGTCGTTTCATCAAATGGATTTGAGATGATAAGTGAAAACCACTGTGTTTATGTTAAGTGTTCCAAGAAATTTTTTGTAATCTACTCTCTATATGTGGATGACATCCTATTAGCAGGGGATGATAAAGAGTTTATTCAAGATAATAAGGAGTGTCTAGCTTCTCAATTTGATATGATATTGGAGAAGAAAACTATATTCTTGGTGTTAAGATTAATAGAGATAAGTCTAGAAGACTATTATCTTTGTCTCAAGAACCTTACATCATGAATATAATTGAGCGCTTTAGTATGACTAAGTGCAATGCCATTGACACTCCTGTAGCAAATGGAATAAACTTAAATCTCGACATGTGTCCTAGTACTCCAGAAGAGAAACAGAAGATGTATACAATGTCATATTCTAGTGCCATGGATAGTCTTATATATGTTATGATGTGAACTAGGACAGACATAGGCTTATGTGGTAGATTAAGTTAGTCATTTCAATCGAACCTGGGACAAGAGAATTTGAAAGGTATGAAAAGGATATTGAGATATCTAAAAGGCACTATGGATCATGCCTTATACTTTCAAGGAAATAGATTACACCTAGAAGAATATATTACGCTATTTGGGATAATGATATATATGGGCGTAAATCTACCTCAGGTCATGGCTTCTTGTTGAATAAATGCGCAATTTCTTGAATTAGCAAGAAATAAACCTGTGTAATTTTGTCCACAATGGAAGATGAGTTCGTAGCATGCTCAGCTGCGATTCATGAAGCTGTTTGGTTAAAAAGGTTATTTGAGAAATTAGGATTGTCAAGTGATAGTAGGAGTCCTGTTACTATACATTGTGATAGTCAAGCTGAAAAGGCTTGTGTCAATGCTCCTAAGTATCACAGTATGACCAAACACATTAATATAAAGTATAATGTTGTTAGAGATATTATTGCACAAAAGGATGTTAATTTGCAATACATACATACACACAATATGCTTGTTGATCCATTCACAAAGGATACCTAAGGGATATCTTTATGGATATGTTGAATCTATATGATTAAGCAAGATATAATGTATGAATATTGCAAGTTTATGTGCATTCATGTATATATTTTCATTAGTATGTTTATTTAACTGTTTCTTTTAATATTATCATGTTTGATATATATTTATAATGCGTGTTTTTTTGTAAGTATGTATGTCCTATAGACAGATATTAGCGCTATCACACGTGAAATCGCCTTTGGCACAAGAAGTGTGCAAAGATGAGACTAACTCATAGTAGTGAAGAACCCTTAAGATAACTTGAATTAAAATAGTCGCCTTAACTAAGTGTTGAGATGAGATCATAAATATGTATAAACCATGTTAAACTTATATTATGATCGAAGTAGAATCCCACTGTCTACTTAGTCTATGATAGCCATATATGAGTTGCCTGATTTCATAGAAGGGTTGATCGATCGAAGAATTCATCTTAGGCATAGAGGCTTGTCTAATTATATATATGTATGGTATTTATAAAATTGTGACATACAATTGGAGTTATATGAATAATACCATAGCACGTGTGTCATACCACGTGTGCTTTCAACCAGAAGGAAGTCAAGAGTCGATCCCTGTCTCTTCATTATGTGATGCCTTCAAAATTGTGCCCTTGTTACTTTTTACTTTGTCTTGATATTTTGATTAGGTGTATTCTACTTTAATCATACTACCAATGATCATGAATGATTCGGTCTAATGGGGTATGTTTGGGAGAGCAACCTAATCAATGTAAAAGGATCTAAGTGTAAATGGAAGACTAAAGTTGTGTATCAAACTGTGTGCTTGCAGGTACCTATCATGTAAGTCAGTTTGGACTATGACATGATAGTGAGACACATGAAGTTATATCAGTGAACTCTTTTGATCACATAAAAAGATGTGATATAAATTTGAAAGGGTCAGAGTTACTGAAATACGATACAACAAATTATTACTCTAGGGTACTACAAGATACGTAAGGAATGAGGTTTCATTTGAGCAACTATGTACCCTAACATGTTATTAGTAATGTATGCTCGTATGCTTGTCGGTCGTACGACCTATTTTATCAAGTATGATGAATTATTCTAGAAACGTGTATATGAGAATATTTGAGAAATATTGATGTATTGTACATTATAATGCATCTACCTAAAGGGAATGATTGTAACTCCATCATGTGCGACTGGGAGAATGAAAGAAATAAAAATTAATTTTTTATTCCATGTCACCCATGGTGGGAAAGTCATGAGCGTACAGGGAAGTTATCTTTGATAACTTCCCACTTAGATGGTGGAGGGAGTGGAGAAAGTGGGAGAGTGGTTTAGTAACAGACAATAAACCAACTCTCCAACTCTATAAATAGGGCCTCTCTTTCTCACAGAATGATTAAAGTCAACAACAGACGATATCCCACATATCAAAGAAAGTACGATTCTTTTCTCTCCAAATAAAGCATAGACAATAAATACTTCTGAGACATTTAGGTGGTGAAAAAAAGTTTAATTCTACTAATTAAATTTACGACCAGATAGCAAAAGAGATTCCTTCATTCCATTTCAATCAGAAAGCAAGAAGGCTTAATTCTTATATCATCATTCCAATACGCTGCGTATAAGGTTTGTCTAATAAACCTTCTTATTTATATTCTAGTGTAGCACACTCAAAATATGGGGTTTCGATCAAATAAAGATAAATATATCTTGAAATTCTGTTGCACTAAATCGGGCTATTTAATCATTCCATAAATTTCAAACAAGATTTAAAAGATAATTTTATTAACTATATTTTAATTTTTTTTCTTCTTTTGACTTTTTTTTACTCTATTTATTCCACATGGAATGAACAAGGCTCTATATTTCAAAATATAATTTATTACATTCTATTCTATATTTAAAGTAGTTAACCTAATACTATTAAGGAGTTTCCAGCTTCAACCCATACGCGAGCCATCGCCTTCTAGCCGACACCAGAGCGGCGGGACGTGGCGTTATCTCGTTTTAATAGGTGATTTTAAAGTCGTTTTTTCAAAATGTATAAACGTGTTTGTCTGAAAGTCGTCGACTCATTTTTTCACGTTTTTTTCATGTTAAATTTTTTGGGACTGGTGGCTTGACTTGTGTGACGCTTGTAACTTTCAGATTTGAATGCCACCATCCACTCTCCATGTTGGCAGTTGTAGTTAATGGTATTTATGTTGTGCTTGACACTATGTATAATAACTTATGCTCATTTGGTTGACATAGAGTTTCAAACTCCCAGTCAACCATTTTTGAACAATTCCGCAAAACAAGAATTCCCTAGTTGAAACAGTGAATTCCATGTTTGAAACATGGAATTCCTTATTTTTCATGTTCGAAACAAGTAATTCCTTGTTCGAAACATGAAATTCCCTGTTTGAAATGGTTTCAACCAAAAGTTTCATGTTTTAAATTCCTTGTTCAAAACTGTTTCAAACAGGGAATTCTTTGTTTAAAACTGTTTCAATTAGAGAATTCCCTATTCAAAAAAGATGTTACGTTCATAAAAATCACGTTCAACTCATCTAAACCAAGAATAGATAGAAGTATAGACATGTTTTACCAATCACCATTAAGTTCCGTAGTAAGTAAACCACAAATAAGGCTGAATATTTAATCAATATTATACTTAAACTGAAAAATAACAATTCTTTTAATTTCTAACCCTATAAATAAGAAAAAGAAGCAAACATCTTATCACATTGTACATGCATGAGTCGACAACTATAGAATATGGTAAGAGTGTGACAAGGATCCCCAAGACATCTACCATTACATACATGCAGAAGGGTAAGTAATGACCAAAACTCAACCATATTTATGAGACTGAATGACCTATGGGATGTTGGAAACTATTTTTGTGGCCAATATGGAAGGTGTGGTTTTATTTTTCTTTAAAGAAGCCTCTGAAATATTAAGGTATAGATATACCCTGAAGTATATAAAGGGACAACGGTTCATTTCCAAACTTCATTTCCCAGCCTTCACTTCCACTTTCCCGTTTGTACCCTTCTTTCTCTCTTCTGGAAGACAAACTCTAGCACTTAGCAAATTTTACTCTCCTTTCTTCTCTCTGGCGACACTCACATAGGCAAAAAAGTGGCACATCGCCATTCTTGATGGCATATTGGAGCTTTGTGTTCGAAGAGTCATGTTTGAAGTTTCGATGTTTTATGGTTTCACATGTGGATCTATGGAAGATCAGAGTTTCGTGGTTTAATATGTGCCATGGATTTGTTATATTCCATTCGGGGGCGGGTTCTTGGTACAACAAAGACGAACATCTGTAATTTTTTTTGTCAGATCTAAACCGAATACTAGATGTTATGTGCTAAACATGTAATTAGACACCGTTGTCAATGGTGACCTAACTACTAGATGGTAATTCTATATGGTGGCCATCCACAAGAACACAGAATATAAATCCAAACACATAAACAGAGAATAAAAACTATAATTCAATTTAAAATATTAAATTCCCAAATTAGATAGATGTAAATAAAAACTAGGGTTCATACATATATGCTAAAACTCAAGCTAAAGAAATTTAGTTCATGAAAGAAAAGAAAGAAATTACAAATTTAAAGGTAGAAGAAGACATAGTAATGAACAGCTCCTTCCAGACTTCTCTCTTGTGTTGTAAGCTTCCTCTTGGTTTAAGGTTTCACCAAGGATGATTTAAGAGTATTAAGAGGATGTATTTATAGTGTATAGGTTGACCTAATTCTTTTCTTGGAGATGAGGTTAAGTAATGGACTCCAAGCCCAACTCAAATTCGTATGGATAATTACTGCTGAACTGTTTTGAGTATATCTTCTTCGTTATTGGTCGGTTTTTGCTCCATAATATACCAAAAGAATCGTCACTGAATTATCTACGTCCCTATGAAAGGAATCTTCCAAAATCGGCTTCCTTTTGGATTTATCACCACGCTGCAGAAATTCAGATTTAGGCAGCTTTTCCTTTTCCATATTTTTAGCCTTTGTTTCCTTTATCTCCAATTTCTATGCAAATATCTTTCCATAAGTTGTAGTCTTTGGCTTGGACTCTAATTAATCTCCATAATTATCTTTAAAGCTTCACACTAAATAAACAATTAAACTCAATATGCTCTAAAAATATTATTTTACTAAATCAAGACCCAAAATAGGAAAGTGCTTTAAACTAAGCTAAATTCAACCTATAAAATAATAAATAAGCCTAAAATGATGTCTCAGAAGCACATTTTATTATCACAAATGAGGAGACATCAAGACCCCCAACTCAAAGTTGTATCGTCCCGATACAATAGAAGTAAAGAACAGAAGGGTAGTCAAATAAACAAGAAGAAGTCGGAGGAGAATAAGAACAGAACATAATGAATGATCCTAGAGCATAGATATCTAAAAAGTCTCATGTAGTAATGCTCAAGAAATAATGCACAAATATACTTAACACACACATAATCAACAATCCATAAATTCAAGTTAAGATTAATTTCGCAATGCCAGAAGGAGAGGATGATAACTTAGTTCAGGTTAATGGCTATAGGTTGTTCATAGGTCCTAAATACAGCATCCAATGGTCCACTTACCTATTACCTAATAGCTCAATTGTTTCTCCATCTAATAGTTAGAAACCCTAAGGTCTTGGGTTATAACTTGGCTTAGGGACGGTATGATATATTTGGATAATGAAAAGTGAGATTTTGGCTCTCTCCTCACTAGCCATCAACGAATCGCCTTAGAGCTTGAGTTTCCACGCGAAGATGTTTCTCACTCAACCCAATTTATTGATGCTTTTGATGTGCATCCCCAATAAACCCAATAAAAACCGTTGATGGTATAAAATCCACTTTGCCGGTCCGAATAAATATTTTCTTTTAAAATCAATTTTTTTTCTTTTGTATAGCTATGATTCTCTTTTTGATGTTGAGATATCACACTATTCTTTTTTCATATATATATATATATATATATATATATATATATATTCTTTTTATGCCCATGTTGGCAAATTTAGCTCGTAGCTTCTTTTTCCATTCACTATTACCCAGACAAAGGGTTACAATAATAACAATTTCATCATCAATAAAATCACACATATAATTCCCAAAACCCAATGTTCCCTAATGATGAAATCCCACCACCCCAAACTCAAGCTCTAAAACGAGTTGCTTCAGGTTTTGCGATTCGAGTCGGGTCATATAGATAAGTCCTACAAACTAAGGGTATGGATTATACTGTGGTTCAATAAAGGCTTTAGAAAGGCTCAGAGGGGCTAAGACGGATAAATAATAATAATCAAATAAAAGGGTGAGAAAGTATAAAAGGCTTCAAGTGTTTTAATCATGAAAGAACTGCCTTATTCATTTTCCTAACTACCGGATTTCGTTACGTTTTCATTATTAGTTCATAGATAAGCGGGTTTTCAACTAATCTCAGACCTCACGTTCTACACACCAAATAACTCTCCCTAAGTTTCAATGTGAATTCTTAGCATTGCTCATTAACTTTTCTATCCTTTATTTCATGTTTTCATACATGCATCCTAAACAAATTTGTTGCATCTTTCAAAAACATACTACTTACTATCATTGACCTAATAAAATCATGCTCAAATAGGTACATTCAAAATATTCTATGCCTTAATTCAACCTAAAAATTTTAAATTTTATGCAAAAACGAAAAGAAGATGAGGACAACGAATCCCCACCTCCAACTCAAAAGTGAGCCGTGTCCCCACGACTCGAAAAAGACTCAAGAAAAATAAAATTTAAAATTAAAACTAACTAAACTACCTAACGCATACAAGCTATTAAGAGAATTAAAATGACTTACCTGGCTGGCCATAGAGATCCATTATATCATCCTCCTCATCCGAATCCCAGCTGTGATTGCATCTGTATGATTTCCGTCCAAAGTTCTCTGTTATCTTCTTGTAATCTTTCGATTTCGTTTTGTAATTTGAGAGCCCATGGAGGAAGATCATGAACAATTTCAGAGGAAGAAGTAGAAGAACCTTGGTCTTGAATTTTTATCTTCTTCAAAGGCCTTCTTGATGGTATGGACATTCTAGCAGTTAACTTCGTTGGTAGTGGTTGTGCTGGTGCCTTTTCTTTTGATTCTTCAGTAGCCTCATCAATGGTGATAGGCTTTTCAATGGTGCCTCCAGGCAATTTCTTATTCTTCCCAAGGATAGAGCACTTTCTCTTGTCTTCGATAGCTTCAGATCTGTTAGTCATGCTTGATTTACCCACAACTCAAGTTATACCAAGGATGGATTAAAAGTTTAAGAGAATTTGGTTTAGCTTGTGGTTGTTGCTTGGAATTGATGAAAGAGAAAGGTTTCTTGAATCTTGGAAGAAAACTTTAAAGCTTGTTGAATTGATGGTGTTTAATGGTGTAGTGTGATGAATTTGATGAAGAGATTGTGTTTATGGAGGATGGAGGAGAGAATTTGTGGAGTTGTTGTGTTAATTGTGAAGGTTTGTACAAGTTTTAAGGTGTATATATAGTGTTTGGGTCTGAAAAATTCGTATGGGAGAGGCTAAGGTTAATCCTGTTAAGGTAAGAAGTTGAATGGGCCTCAAATTCTTCACAAACGTCATGGCGCGGTACATGGGTCCGGTGTATGGGTGTACCGCAGGGGTACACCGCAGCACTGTAGCTCAAAAAAATTTAGCCTCGGCAACACACCCGTGGTACCACCCCGTGGCACGTGTTTTTGGGCGTTCGGTATAGGGGTGCGGTACATGGGTACACTGCAGCAGCCCCGTTGAAAAACCCGCGGCATATCACCCGTGGTACGGGTTTTTGGCTCGTGCGGTACATCCCCCTTGAGCCGCGGTGCACCGCACCTATCAGGTGTCCATTTTTTCGTCTCGGTATAGAACCCGTGATAATAAGGATTTATTGGGGATGCAAATCAAAAGCATCAATAAATTGGGTTGAGTGAGAACATCTTCGAGTGAAAACTCAAGCTCTAGGGCGATTCGTTGATGGCTAGTGAGGAGAGAGCCAAAAAATCGGCTTCCTTTTGGAGTTATCACCACTTCTTTAGGCGTGTGCTGCAGAATCTCAGATTTAGGTAGCGTTTCCTGATCCATATTTTTAGCCTTTGTTACCTTTATCTCCAATTTCCATGTAAATCTCTTTCCATATCTTGTAGTCTTTGACTTGGACTCTAATTAATCTCCATAATTATCTTTAAAGCTTCACACTAAATAAACAATTAAACCCAATATGCTCTAAAAATATTATGTTACTAAATCAAGACTCAAAATAGGAAAGTGCACTAAACTAAGCTAAAATCAACCTATAAACTAATAAATAAGCCTAAAATGATGTCTTAGAGATAGATTTTATTATCACAAATGAGGAGACATCAGGGACGGTATTACAAACCCCGTCAGGGTGATTATAAGCTACTTTCAGATGGATAATAATTTACCTCATTGGCTGCATGGTTAGTTAAGCCCGTTAGGGCCAATAACGAATACTACGCGTCTAGTATCTAAGTCTGTAATTAAACCCCCCGTCAAGGCGATCACTTCCCCACCAAAGTGAATATCTTAATTATTATGAGCTAAGTTTGATTCATGACTTCAAAATTAGTGATTAAAACAAAATAATAGTCAACACAAAATACCTAGTCTAATTTAAACCATTAAATCCCAAATTCAGAAAACATAAATTAAATAGAATTTGGTTCAACCCATATAACGATTCTCAAGTACTAAAGAAATTAGTTCATAACGGAATTAAAAACTGAAATTAAATAAAAGTAATACATAAGTTTCAATACATAAATGAAATAGGATAACCTAATGGTTGGGTTGGTTGTTGTTGGAAGAACAGAATTCCTCCAGCACTAGCTTCTCCTCGCCTTCTTGCTCTGACTTGAAAACCTTAAGCCTCTTGTGTAATTCTCTGAAGTGTGTGTAAAGAGGAGGCTAAGGGGTGTATTTATAGGTTCTGGGAAGCCCTAATTCGTTTTACTTGGAGTGGAAGACAAGTAAAGGACTCTTTAATTCGCAGCCCTAAAATATAGGGAAGGTAAGATTCTGTGCTGATTTGTTTTGGTCATATCTCCTTCAATACTTATCCATTTGACGTGTTCTTTATATCGAAATCACTTGTCTCGGAAAGCTCTATCCATTGGTCCAGACCATTCCCCCAAATTCCTAGCCAATCTTAAGTTATTAGCTCGTCTTTGAATGTGGCTGGATTTTCAGATTTATTTGACAACTTTATCTTCTCCTTCTTTGCATATATCCTTCCTTAATCTTCTTATTTCCATGTATATCTTCTTTCTTACTTTTTAGACTTGACTTGGTCTCTAATTAATTACCATATATCTTTTAAAGATTCACAATAAATAAATAATTAAACAGCATATGCTTTATGAATTAATAAACCATTAAATCAAGACTAGAAATAAAAAAGTGCACTCTAAAATTAGAAACTCGGGTGAATTATATATAGGGTCTTGGAGACACACTTTCTTCTCTATAGAGTAGTTTCAAAAATGCTATTCTTCTTAGGGACCTCAATTTTGACAATAGTCTTTCCTACCCTTACTACCACTAAAAGACAAAAAAGTGTGATGTCACTATTTCTCTCTCCTCTACCTACCACTACCCACCTACCTCCAACCTCCGACCATCTACCACCGACCTCCGACAATCGAACATCGACCACCGACCACCGACCACCGACCACCGACCTCCGACCACCAGTCACCGGTCGCCGGAAAAAACATAGAGTATCGGAAAAAACATAGAGTACTCTATATATTTGCTGCGTACTCTATAAATTTGCGGAGTACTCTCTAAATTTTTTCGAGTGAACTAATAAATCGGAGTACTTTAAGAAAAACTCGGAGTACTCTAATAAAAATCTCGGAGTACTCTAAGAAAATCTCGGAGTACTCTATTAATTTGATGAGTAATATTAAAAAACAAAGAGTAAAAAAGCCAAAAGAAATATTTTATTTAATTCACATTTCTAATTACAAAAAATGAACAAATCTAATTATCTTTTACATTGACCGGATCTGGTCAAACCTAATCTAAAAGAAAATCAAAAAGAAACTACAACTAAAGCGTACTAAATACGCTGAACAAAAAAAAAACAGCATCGACTTGTCTTCACCGGAGATCCAAACAGTACCACCACTTCCATGGAGCTGCAGCGCAAGGCGAAAACAAGGCTGTAAGATTCGAACAGTACCACCACCGGAGAAGAAGAAGCTCAACTGGAGAAGAAGAATGGTGGTAAGATTCGAAAACAACGCCGCTGGTTCGAAGCTCAACTGGAGAAGAAGAATAGCGCCGCTGGTTCAAAGCTCAACTGGAGAATAATAGCGCCGCTGGTTCGAAGCTCCACCGTTTGTGTTTTCGTGCTTCTTCGCTAGAAGTTGGAGGCTATGTTGTAGATCTCGGTTTTGAGGCCTAGGCGCTCGACCTGGGCCTAGCGCCTAGGCGGGATTACACGGGGCCTAGGCGGAATTATACGGTTTTGAATCCCGCTGTGTAATTTTGTATATTTAGTAATATATATGTAGTAATTATAGAAATTTCAACTATATAAGTCATAAAATTCATCTAAAAACACTATATTATGTATAAAAAATACTAAAATTGAGTTATAATGTCAATTAAAAAATTCTCGAGAATAAGAAAAATAATAAGAAGACCTATACGGGAGTGTTATGCCATTAATCGGCGCCTAGGCGGCCATTTTTTGTCATTAATCGGTGAGTAGACGGGCTAGGCGCCTATTCCACGGCGACTAAGGCGCTAGGCAAAAACGCCTAGAGTTTTCACTAGGCGTAAGCGCCTGAGGGGGGAGTTGACGCCTAGGCGCGCCTAGGCGGGGAGATCTACAGCATAGGTTGGAGGTAGGTTTCGTGCCGGAGAACCCAAGCTTCATGGTTGCTCCGATCTGTGCAGCAGTGAGATGAAAAGAATGGTGGTGGTGCTTATTTCTTAAACGGAGCTGCAGTTCGAGTAGAAACCCCCATCGATGAGTTTGAGCTCCGATCTACTGTATCCTCGAGATGTCCAGATCTGCTGCCTCCTCGCGAGCTATGGAGGTGGTGTTACAGCCTTGTTTCGCCGGTGGAAAGAAGAAGAGCAGCGAGGTTCGAGCTTCACTGCTGGATCTCGGATCTCGGAGGTGGTGGTGGCTGATGGAGGCAGTTGGAGAGAGGTTGTTGATGGTGGTGGGCATCTCGGCTGTATTGAGAGGAGAGAGAGGAGATAGCCTATTTTCTAGGGTTTGGTTGTGTTTTGTTTTATAATTCAGAAAATGATATTATTAGTATATATATAAGTCTAAAAGGGTAGTAACGTAATAGGGATTTTGGGGTTCATGTGTTAAAAACTTCCTGAGGTCTTTAGTAAGAAGAGGCTCTAGGCCGGGTCCCCATCTTGAAGAGGGGGGTGTGGTCAAGACCCTAAGGTGAATTTAATCTAGAAACTCGAATAAAATACTTCCTAACACACTAAAATTAATATAAGACTTTAAGTCTCACCTCAACTCCATGTATTGGTTTTCAAGAACCTACTAACTTTGCACTAAAAATAACCAAATTAACGCACAAAAGCTCTAAAAATACAAATAATCTAATTTCAAGGGGAGAAAGTGAAATATGACAAAATAAGCATAAAAGTCTATCTAATAAGTCAATTATTCACCTAAAATGATGTCTCCTAAGGGCTAATATTTAGAACAAATAGGGAGACATCAATACCCAGCAAAAAAACATTAGTACTAATTATCCAGACAATGAATAAACTCAGCAAAATCACTGAGTATCAGCAAAAATGTGTTGGGATTAATAATTCAGATTCAGTTATTTACTGAGTATTCATTAGAGTACTCAACAAAATCAACAAAGTCAATGAGTATGCTTAACAAAGTCAGTAGGTACTGAGCAATATCATTGTGTATCATTTAAATTTTTTGAGTATTTACACAAAACAACTGAGTATAAACACAAATAATTGAGTATTAATGCAAATTTACTAAGTATTAACACAAAAAATCATTGAGTATTGAAAAAGCACAGAATTTACAATTTATTAATGAATATTGCACAAATTTACTAAGTACTAAACGCAAAATTACTTAGTTTTACACAAAATCATTGAGTATTAACACGAGAATGAAGCTTCATGATGCATCTTTCATGTCTGAAAATCGTCGGTGCTCAAGACACTCCTCTACTAATCCTCAAAGATTCATTACTTTGCTGCTACCATGGAACTAGACTTGAGCTTCAAACAAATTCATTGAAGGAGACATGAGAACCATGAGATCTGCAAATAAAGAAGAGAAGAGAGGAGTAGATTTCGCCGTTTAGCCATCGTGAGACACTGGAGTTGCCACTTCATGTGCTCATTAACTCGCTGGAAACAATGGATACTAACATGGCTTCGAACTCCATTGCATATCTAAAGATTCGAACGCTACTAATGGCCACTGGAAGGGAGTGTGCCGCCGTGAGTAACCAGTTCTGATGAGTTAGTTACATATTTTTAATTCAATATCAAATATTCATGTTTGAGTTACAGTTAGTTACATAATACAAACTATTAATTCCAATTCATCGTGATTATATTCAAGTTTAGATTCAAAGATAATATAAATAATAAATGAGATTTAAAAAAGGAAATTAATAGATTTGAAGTGAAATATTTAGCCACAACTAGTTAGAAAAACTTTTAAATTGGGTACCTTATAATTAGGAGACTAATGGAATGTTAATATTGGATGGGCAATTCTCAATTGTAATTTTTTGCTAAAATTGGGTGTTCATTAAACTTAGCCTTAGATGTTTGGATTTTTCTTACTTGATTAGCTTAGCTCGTGATAGCGTGGATTTGTGGGAGGAGCGTTATTTATTTTTGGATCTTTGTTAGAGTTATGTCATTTGATCCAATGCCTCGTTTAGACTGTTTTTCTGGATTTTCGTCGTTATCCCTCTCTGAGAGTTACCTCTCTTTACGGTCTCAAAAATCACCCTTTATTTTGGTGATCTAGTTTATAGGTACGGATTAGCTTCTTACTTTGTTCTTGACGGATTTTTCTATTTTGTGAATTTGATGTTGATTGGTGGTGGTTTGTGGTTCTTTAGTTTTGGTTACTCGTGGCACGTTGAAAAACGTATTGGTTCACTACAGGATAGGTGATGGAGTTACCTTTCTTAGTTGTCGATATCTTTGTTATTTAGAATATTTGTTACAGTTATTGTGTTTTTATTTTTAGTATTTGTCTGAGGCTGGATTGAAAGACGATTTAAAACTATTATACATCGGTTACATCTTTGGTGGTCTTCTCAAACTTCCTCTAATTTTTCTTTTTTGCTTGTTCCTCCGAGTATAGGCCTTTGTTTTGTTCCGTGTAACTCTTGGTTTTGTTTCGTAAAATGTTTACTTAGTGGGATCACTTGGACGGAGTTAATTGATTTTCTAGTTCTTCAATGCTCAAATAAGCGGATGGCTGCAATCTTTGGAGGCCGGAATAATTTGATTTCCTAGTTCTTCAGTACTCGTCAAATAAGTTGATGGCTGCAACCTTTGGAATTCTCAGGATTAAATCCTTTGTAAAGATTAAACTGAGTTGAAAATATATTAGCATCAGCAGCAAATATTTTATCTCATGTATCAATGTGATTTAGTACTTATTGCATTATATTCGGTCTAAATTTGCTTAGTTCTTTAGTTGTGTTTTGAGGTTCCTATTATGCTCCTAAGTTTGTAAAGATACATGGTGTGTTGATTTATAATGGAAAAGTTTTGATTTTATCATTTCTACCTATATTGCATAACTATTTCAGAATATGAATCCAAAAAACACACATTCTGATAAGACATGATTTGAAAATTAGCCCAAGGGCGAGGATTGTCAGATTTATTGGTGATATTCTGGGAAAACTCAGAATGCCTTAATAGGTACAAAACAAGATTCTAATTCACGCAGATGGAAAAAGAGAAATTCAAAATGTAAAATGGAATAAAAACTCTCAAGCGCTCTTCTTCACCTCAGCAGACTTGATGATGTCAATGAACTCCGGCTAAAAAGGGAGAGAGAAAAAAAGATTAGAGAGAAAGTATTGTCAAAAGAAAAGGAAAAATTAAAAAAAAAAAAAAAAGATTACCTTGAGAGAGGCTCCACCTACAAGAAAACCATCAAGATCAGGTTGTCCAGCCAATTCTTTGCAATTACCACCACTAACAGAACCTCCATAAATAATCCTAAGTGAAGCAGCTACTTCAGGGCTAACATTCTTTTCAAACCATTTCCTTAATTCAAAATGAACTTCTTGAGCTTGAGCAGGTGATGCAACTTTACCAGTACCAATAGCCCAAACAGGCTCATAAGCCAAAACAACATTTGACCAATCAGTAATACGATCTGCAATAGCTTTTGTTTGTGCAGCTACAACTTCAACTGTTGTACCTGCTTCTCTTTGTTCAAGTGTTTCTCCAACACAAGCTATCACTTTCAAACCTTGTGAAAGTGCATATGCAACTTTTTCCCCAACAAATTCATTTGATTCTCCTAATAATGCTCTTCTTTCTGAGTGTCCAAGTATAACCCATGGAATACCTAGATTCACAAGCATCTCAGCACTGCATATGCAAAACATCAATTGTTATTTTCAATATTTTCAATATTTTCAATATCAATTATTTAACCAACTTTTAAGTTACTTAACATACCTCACTTCACCAGTGAAAGCACCACCTTTCTTCACCCAACAATTTTGTGCTGCCACGTGGAACTCAGGGCGTAGTGTACTCTTCACCAATGGTAGAAACACAAATGGAGGGCTTAGAACAACCTCTGCAAATACTCACGAAATTGCATATCAGATATCAATAGAAAGAAACAAATGTAATTTAACATAATTAATTAGCAAATGTGTGGTAAATGAAATCAAGGATATGATCAGATAAGTTTGGTTTGAATATTATCATAATATAATTTTAAATCAAGGTATCTCTGCACTTACCAACAACATCTTGAGATGGCACTTCACCAGCATTAAGTGTTGACACTATCTTCTTTATCTCGGCTTCAGTACCATTCTGTATAGGCAGTGAATGTTAGTCAATAATTGAATTATAAATCCTCTTTCAATCTACACACTATCACTCATATAATCAGAATTAATTGCACAATTGGTCCCTGTCTTAATATATAAGTTTTACAATTAGTAAATCTAGGTTGCAAATCTAGTAATATACCCCTCCACAGGGGTGTGTTAGCAGCGGACTAACTTGAAATCTAATAGTTAGTGCATGATTTGGAGTTTTGTAAACCAGTTTTACAATAAGTAATTTTTGTATCTAATTAATTATTAAAAACAGTAAGTTGAGATCTATTTACTCTACGCAATAATCATGAATCCAAATCATAAATCCAAAATATTATACAGATTCAACAGATGAAAAACATAGTACTAAACAGATCAATTGATTAATGGATCAGATCGAAGAACTTACGCATTTCCAGTTGCCTCCGACGAAGAATTTGCGGCCCATATTTGACGAGATTACGAAGAGGATTGCTGAACAAGAAAACGAAAAAGGCTAAATAAATAGATGAATGATGAGTTTATGGCTTGAGAGAGGCCAGTGTGTGTGGATTTATAGTGGATACTTTTTAATACTTTATATGGCCCATATATTGAAAATGAATAACTGTGGATCTATTTTTTAAATAAAAATGTCATTTATGCCCTTAATAGTTTATAGACGGAATATGCTGCTCGATAACTTTCGTAAAGGGGAATCCGATGCAAACACGAGTAGTCATTCAATTAGGGCGTGTTTCCTTTTAATTAAATATTATTTGTGACAAAAAAGTTTATATTTATCAAAAAATCATGTCTTATATATATTTATATATATATATATATATATATATATATGTACTAGGTATGAACCCGTGCCTGAAGGCACTACGAAAATTATCTATAATAATATTTGTTAATTTATGCTGAAAAGTAAAATATTCAAAATTATAATTTAGAATATAGTGATATAATAGAAAGTAGAGACTGGATAAAAATTAGATAAGTTTGTCAAATTAGTTTTTTACTAAACTCAATCTTTGATGAAACGATTTAGAAGATTTCTTAAATCTTGCAAATTAAAAGTGAAGCTAAATTGTTTGTTTATTATTAGTGGCTTAATATATATTGTAAAAATTTAGCAAAAGCTATATAATTCATTTAAAAGTTTAATAAATTTAATATTTACTATTTAAGATTGTATAATTGTATTTAAGATGGTGCATAGTATTATTAAATGACTATTAAAATCGTGCATGTTAAATGACAATTAAGGTGGTGCATAAAAGATTCAAAAGAAAAAGAAATTTGTATGTGAAAAGATATCGAATAATAATGTAATGGTATAATATTCTAAAACTTAAAAGTTAAAAATGAACATTTTGCATATGGTAGTTATAATATTACACCATACAATGCTTATAAGTTATAAGGAAACTAATATCTAAAACTTCAATGCATTTGTAAATCACATTTTCACTGGAAAATAACTATTAGGAACATTTTTCATATGAAAGATGGAATGAATGAAGATTACATACATTATACTTCAATGGCAGGATCTTATAATAACAAAAAAATTTAAAGAAAAAATTAATCATATATTGAGATTATATATTTTCAAGAATAACAAATTAATTTTATAAAAATCATTAAATCAAGTGTTTAGATATAGAACACAAAATAATAGTTGTAATAGAAACCCTATTAGAGTGAGAATACTTAGAACGCATCCTCTGAAAAGCTACCCATATTTCACAAAATCTACATGTCTGATTCTACTTTGGATAAGAGGCCAGCTCATATTTTGAGAAAGATCATATAAAAATACAAATAACACTGAATAAAGGTTCTTCCGTTAATGTCCAGGAGGGTATCACACCGGAGTGAAGACATATTATTATTTTTCTCTCTACAGCCTGGAATCCTGTAACACCGAAAAATATAAAATCAAAACTGGTGGTTATATTAGACTTCAAAAATTAAGGGAGAAAATGGCTACCAAAATTGGCATAAGAATCTTAATTTTAAATTATATTAGAATCTTCAAATACCGTGGCAAAGTTACACCTAAAAATATCGTGGTTGAGTTCTGACTTTGGGATTTAGATTTATTTTACAGCTTCTGCAACCCAACACTTACCTCCGTTAATCTCAAGCCATCACTATTTCCGGTCCGACACCATGACGCCATTAAACCATCACCATCCTTGAATTCCTATTCGATCTCATCTTCTCACATGGAGAAAAGAATAAAATACAATAGCTATGAAACTACCTTATTTATTCACCTAGTACCAAAAAAGGTTCCACTTTTATTCGTAGATAAAACATAAACTGGCTCCTTAGGGCCTTTGGCAGCGAATATCTTTAGGACTGAGTGGCCAATGATGGCATTTGAACTCTCCTAATTGGTACCTGCAATCATTTATATAGCTATTACAACTTGTAGAAACTCTTACCAGAATGAGCTCTTCATCTAGCCACTTAACAAATGCAAATACATTTTCAATATCTTGATAAGATTCTCCTTTGACTTGTTGTATTAGGTAATTTACTAACTCTCATTGAGTTTCAACATCTGCTTTAATCTAATATATAATAGTTATTAGAATTAAAAAAGTTAAAAAGAAGTGAAGAGAATAATCGCACTTACTGCCAGTAAATGCGAAGATCACTTTTCAATTTCACCAGTCATGTTGCTATGAACATTAGAAACTTCCGAGACATCACACTCCTGCAACTTCAAATATCCATATTGTCCTGTGATATAAAAACCATTACTTTTAAAACAACACATACACAATCATATAACTGCTAACTAAAAAACATGACAAAAACAATAATCTAATCACAATGTCATATACATGGGTAAGTATTGATGACTATCTAAGTATTGCACTATATTTCTAGAAATCACATAACAGACGTACCTATGTATTTTACACTATGGTCCTTGTATTAGACTATAAATTATCATAACAGAAAAGCCATATCTTAACATTTTATCCTTATCAAAAAAATAGCTATTTGAACAATAGAACTAATTGCACCATGGTCCTCATATTGCACAAAATAGCCTAAAATACCCCATACTAAATACTGTATATCATGTATATATTGTCAAAATATCGATTATTTTTTTAATATTTGATTAACCATATCTAGTAGTATATAAAAGAGCAAAGCTCACTGGAATGGAAGTTGTTAAACCTGTGCTGTGAAATGCTGACCATTCACACACTTTAACCATATATTGATCCACCATATGCTTAACTCCTAATATTTTCAATATCATTGTTTTACCTATATACCACAAACCATAATTCATAGAGACCTGAGTGTGTGAAGATATTTTTTTTTTGTTCCAATGCGAGTGTGAAGAGAGACAAAGAGTCCTATGGTAAAAATCACCTTTTACCTTAGTTTAGTTGATTATCCAAGCTGAATGGTCCCCTAGTGGCGGGAGCGCCCCTTGCCCATATAAGCTATTTTCAGCTTATCCGTGAAAGGCTTCCCACTGTCATAAAATGGCCATGGTAGGATTCGTATAAAACTATTATAAACATCATGACAGTACTTATACTTAAATCAGATAAATTTGAAAAATCGTAAAAGTAATGAGATTAGACCATCTCAGCAATTGGGCCAAGTGAAATAAAAACCTTCTAGCAGATGTTCCATATGCATCTATACCCTATAAAATTCAAAAAAATGCAGTAAAAGAGAACATTACTCACTCCAGAGCAGATACAACAAACAGTGGGACCCACATACTTTTTTTTAAGCAAAATAAATTCATAATTTATACCATTAAAACGAAAGTATATAATACAAATGTTTTATACATAGTTTTGATAATGTAAACTAATGAAAACAAAACATTTATTCTTGACTCAACCTCAATAATCCAACATGATTTATATCCATACCATTTGACATACAACTGAAAAATAGCACCAAACTTAAACAGTTCCATCTCACTTGCTGAGGAATAGTTCTGTGCATTGCTTTATTGTATCTTCTGGGCTAGTTACTGTCAACAGATTCTTATTTAGTATAAAGACCACACATAGTTAATGAAATGTAAATCTAACCTGTGTGACCCACAGTTCTCTCAGATTCATATATCTCATGATCATTTCCTCCCTGTTCATACAAAAGGTCACACAAAATTAGTAAACCAAAATTCTCTAATTTAATTGGGAAAGAAAATAGTAAATTAAAAAGTAAATCGTGAAATTAAGGCTACCTTGTAAGTCATATCTCCAAAGAAGTGTATTTCCTGAAACTCATCAAGGTATCTCAAACAGTATGTCTTATCCCATCCCTGAGGGAAAACCTGTGAAAATTACTCCAATTATTATCAGTTTTATTAATTAATCGAGTATGTATTAGAAAAAAAACTAACATCAAAGCTGATTTGGACACCAATAGAAAAAGTAAGACTAAGGTGTGCGAACTTTTCACGAACTTTTATTAATGTATATGAAGCTCTAATTAGAGTATTAAAAGTATTAAAAAAGTGGAATTGATTATTAATACCTTGTCGTATCTTTCAAACTCATCTCGCTCTTCCTGACTACAATTTCTCCCGATTGGTGAAACATTAAGCATACCATTACGAAACTCAATAAATGTTCCCCTTTTGATTGGAATATCCAAGTCAGGTTACTTTTTTATAAAACGGATATAAGTTGACTATTACTACATCAAAAGTACCTGTAATTCGAAAGGACTAATATGTAATTATAGATTACTTAGTAGTGACATTAGTAAGTATCTTGATGCAAAAACGGACCAATTCCATGCTTATTTAAAGTTCCCATGTGATGTTTTTGATCCCTTCTAGCGAGAATACCTCCATGTAAAGTCTTTACACGTCCATCAAGCTAAACACAAAATTAATGTAAATTTATAAATTATAAATATAATGAATAGAAGGAAGTATGAGAAATGATTAGAAATTTGCTCACCATTTCTGGAAAATGTGTAAGATCTTCAACTTTAGTAACTGATACACCTGATTGTTCTAATGAAGTGGATGTTCCTCCAGTTGAAACAATTGTGTATCTATAAATTATAATACATATATTTAGCCTTATTTACATATTTAATTAAAAATTAAAAATTGTAAATGCAGAGGAAAAATTATAGAAGTTGTTACCCTAGTTCCTGTAATCCATTGCCAAGCATAGCTAAATCCTTTTTGTCGGATAGTGAAATTAACACTTGCTTCCTCTCTAGATAAATATATAAATTATGTTATGGGTAAAATAGAACAATAAATAAGTAGAAACACACACACAATTATGTATGTAAAAACAAACAAATGGATTAATTGCGTCCTTGGTCCCTATGTTGTGCAAAATTACGAAATAAATCCACATCCCAAATAAATATATATTTAAGAATAAAGATTAAAATAAATATATAAAATACCAGGAATATTGTCATTGTCCGAGGTAGTTGCAGAGAGAGCTCTAGCCATGGCTTTGATCTTTGAATGAAAAGCTAACCTAAACAGCAATGTTGACAAAATAAAAAGAACATCACTTCATCACTCAGACAGTAAAAGGGCTGCAATAGTCTAGTAGGATTTGTATGAAAATATAATCAACATAAAGACTGTAATTAAAATATCTCTTCTCAGGCGGTATAAGGGCTGCAATAGTCCAGTAAGATTTGTATAAAAATATAATCAACTCTGTAATTAAAATAAAAACTAATAATTTTGAAAAATTGAGAAGTGATGAGATTTGGGTTAAAATTAAATCAATGGTAAATATTAATTATTTCCCTTCATTTGGGTTCTTCGATTGTTGATGGCGTAGCCCAAAAAATTGTAAAAGTGATAGATTAGGTTAAAAATCAATGGTAAAAATTAATTATTTACCTTAATTTGATGGCGTAGCCAAGCCGTTGATGATGGTGGCGGCGGTTTTGGGAAGGTGAGCGGCTTGGTGGGAGAGAGAGCCGGTGGCTTGGTGGGAAGATTTAATTTGGGTTCAGGAGATCGGCTTGGTGGGAAGATTTAACTTGGGTTCATCGATTGTGCAGGAGAGCGGATTGGAGAGCGGATTGGTGGGAAGATTTAATTTGGGTTCTTCGATTGTGCAGGAGAGGAGCTTGGTGATGGAAGGAGAGGAGCTTGGTCATGGAAGCGAGGTAGGAGAATGGTGAGACGGTGAGAGTGATCGATATCGGTGGGAGAGAGCCATTGATGATGGTGGAGGATGGTCGTGGCTGCGGTTTGGCTATTAGATTTCTTCGAAGGTTTTGATGATGGTGGAGGAGCGGCTTGGTGGGAGTGAAGTTAGAGAGAAGCGGTGAAAAGGTTTTTTCTTTTTTTGTTTTTAGTTTTAAATTAAAAAAGAAAACAATCCAAGGGCTGAAAAATATAGAGGATAGATCAAGACATTTTAAAGCGTGGATTGAATTTGGACAATCTGGACCATTAATTGAAATCGATCTAAAGGGCGAAAATGATTGAAATTTGATCTGAGGGCTAGAAAATGTGGAGAAAAACATGAGACATTTCGGGCCGTTGGCCCTTCTCCAATATTATATAGATATATATATATATATATATATATATATATATATATATATATATATATATTTGCTTATTTTTGTCATTAATTTGTAATTGGTAGGTTAACTCATATATTGTTTGAATTCATACTATTTTTTGTTTCAATTCAATTTTTAATGAAAGGAAATATTATACAATTATTTAAATTCTTTTAAAAAGGTTTGTTAGGTAATTTTTCTGTTTTGAAATTATTTCAACTAATTTTATAATTTTAATATATAATACTTTACATAATATAAAAGTAATATAAAAATAGTACTTATATGATCTTTTCCTTTAATAATGTGAATCCAAACAAGTAATTTCTTAATTAATTATTTTTATGAATTAAATTCAATCTAAACACGGTTATCATGTTTTTTCATTACCTTAGTATTTTTATATGAGTAATGATATATACTACCTAAATTCATACCACTTTGTGGTGTGATTTGTGTGGAAATAAATCATCAATCAAATCATGATTGACGATTTATTTTTACTCAAATCACGCCAGATCATGGATGGTACTTTGGTGGTATGAATTTGGATAATATATATCATTGCTCTTTTTATATTTTTATTATTTTCATTCTATTGATAATTTGAATCTAAACTATACATTAGATATATGATTGAAAATCAAATAAATTTAGATTAAGAATTAAATAAATTTAGATTAAAAAATAAGTAATCAATTATTCAATTCTAATCTTATCACGATCCCATAAGGAGGTGATATGAGGATGGTGTTAAACATGAGGTATATAGCATTACTCTTAAACTTAATATATTAGTAGTTTATCATAAAAAAATCTAAGGAATAATAAATTTACTTTTAAGATTTTTATTTATTTTGGTATATGGGTGGTTTAGGTCAGTTTGCGAGCACCACGTCTATTCTCACAAGGAATATGCACACCTTCCCATGCATATTCCCATGTAAACTATGTATCTCTCATTTCATACTCTTTAAGTGTAAAATAAATATCAAGTCTCTGCTCAATTGAACTAACCCAACTGATTTACCCTTAAATTTTTTTACGTAAAAACCCAGATCTTTTTTTTAGTACATTTTGGACTCGGAGTCATTTCGACTTCAATGAGATTCGATCTCAGGACCTCTTGGTCTCTGCGGAGTAACCTAACCACTAGGCCAACTTTTATCACATTAAAAACAATAAGTACTTGAAAATCATTAAATATCACAAAATAGACACTCAACAAACATATTGAACTACTCAAACAATTTAGCTATCAGTTTATAAGAATATTAAAGTTAAAATTATCAAACTGGAATTTTCTCATTATTTGTATATTTTTGTCAAAACGCAATATAAATTAGAAGAAATTAGAAGGTGGGGGCTTGAGGGTCGGGGATTACAAAAATATTAACAAATCCGTTATAAGAACATAGAGCACAATAAGGCTTTATACGTGGTCCGGAATTAAGCTTTCCAAAAAATCTCACCTTTATGACATCATTTAGAGAAGCTACCAGAGAAGTTGGGAGGATCAGAGATCCAACTGTAACCAGGAGGAACACCAATGTGAAAAGAAACTGGTCAAATCAACATCTACAAATGATAGTGATGGCAATCATAACCTAACCTCCAAAAGTACCATTAAAACCAACAAAAAAGACTTTGGGGCTAGAAGACTCCAAAAGTATGACGTGGTTAAGGATTGTCATCTTTCAAGGTGTGATAAAATAACCATAACTAATTTTAATACCTTGAAAGAGTTAACTATCATAAGTGTAATGATAGTTGACAAGTAATACATGTAAGTATGTAAAAAGCCTCGTCTCCACAGGGACTAAAGTCGTTAATTTCAAGCTCGTGTTCCTAAAGAGTGTAGATGATTCAGCTGTTATAACTAAAAGACAAAAATAGAAATAATAGATTTTTTTTTTGTTTTTGATTAATAACTAAGATACAAATATTAAACTATATTAATTGACTAAATAGCAAGTAAATAAACTTTAGAAACATAAGATGAGAACTTAGCTTGGGTTTGATAGTATTCTACTATCCTACTAAGTCGAATATTCTAGTTGTAAGTGTTTTTTTAAGCTTAAAGTAAATATACAAAGTAATTGAAAAAAAGCACACCTAGAAAAGTAATTTGCAGTTCAACACTCTGGTCGCGGTTCGACCACTCCTCATCATAAAACGATCATTGAATGTACGCCTTTCATTAGCCACCTTTTTTAATAGAAATGCGGTCATCGAATGACCGCCGTCTTTCACCTAATATGTTTAGTTGAGTAAAGGCAGACATTCAATGACCACCATCTGTATGAATTCGGTGAAATAGTATAGACGGTCATTAGATGACAGCCTTTAACAGGATATTAGGGTTAAAATAGAAACTCTCCTTATTTCTCCCCTATCTGTACCCTTTTTCACCTCCCACCCACACCCATTAAAAAAACACTTTTGAAATTTTCAATTTTTCCTTCAAATCCTTAGGTATTTCATGTTATTATTTGTTGTATATATTTTGCAAAAATTAGGTTTAATGGTTAAAATTTAATGTAGTTTGAGTAATAATAATTTATATGAGTATATTTTAGTATTGATTATAATGTGTTTGTTGTTGATTATATTGTCTTTTTGTTCTTTTTATAGGTTAATATGAGTTATATGTGGCTATGTTTTATGGAGGTAATATTGTTCGGAGTGGTAATGGTGTTCTTGAATATACCGGGGAAGATTGTAAACCATTTATGACCGGATGAGATGTTGGATTAAATGGTTTAAAACAAGCGGTGTGTTTGGCTTGCAATTGGAATGTTATTGAAGTGAATTTTGATTTAATATGGCAATGTTAGATTTTGTCAAAAACCCTCCACGGTTTCATGCTCCAGCCGTTGGGGATGACAAGATCAAAGCGATGATTGGTGGGGATAACAACGGGCAATACCATGCTATTGATATTTATGTCAAGATTAAAGAAATGCATAGAATGCAACCGTCCACTTCTCATGGAAAAGGTAAAAAAAGATTTGTGAGCGGGAAAATACGTCTACATATCTTGAGCCGATTCGTGAGACCACTCGTAAAAGTGATAGTGATGATGAAATCGAAACCGAGTCATAGCATCTGATAAAGAGAGTTTTCATATTTCTAGTATTGATATTGAAGATAGTGGAAAAGATGGCGATGACGAATGTTCTAATTCAACTATTTATAATTTTGGACCTTGTTGATAGGGGTTGTGGTGGAAGCTCGCCAAACAAGTGATAGCATATTTTCTCATAGTCAAAATAAGTAGGGTCCAGATCTGTGACTGCACGACCACCTATGGGGTAGCCCCAATATCATCAAAACATCACGCAAAGTGACGGTCATTACACTAACTGGCATATGAAAATATGTGTCTCGCGTCGACAATGTTTGACACTCGCAGACATTAAAGCGTGGTCTAATACAATTTGTTTGTTTTTATGTATCTCACCGAACCCCGTTAACAAATAGAATGACCCGATCATCCAATTACCACAGTTTAGTAGAAATTGGTTTGACCATAACACCTGCTAATAGGCCCTATAATGAATATCGTACATACCTATTAACAAATAGTTTAAAATTATAATAGTTTATTTATAAAAAACTTACATTTTCCCATACTTGTTGACTTTTATGGGTGAACATCGTTTGATTCCATAAAAAAGAATTTGCAATAGGATCGCTGCTTGATGTCGCCATTATAGTCTACCAATCAATAAGGACCAAATGTGCAATTAAAATAAATATTACATATTCTATTTATTTTAACAAAATAATACAAGGATTGTTTGAACAATTATACTTATAAACAAATACTCCTTTTGCAATTAACTAAAGGACCAATTGTGCAATAATATACAGGGACCAATAGTGCAATTAAATACAATGACCATTTTTCAATAAAAACACAAAACAACAAAAATTTACCTAAAAATAAAAACCATAGACATGCAATACCTTATTCATTAATAAAATGACCAGTTAAGCAATAATATACAAGGACTAATAGTGTAATTAAATACAAGGACCAATTGTGCAATTAACTAAAAATATAAAATAATTCAAAAAAAATTAACAATATAACACTACATAAACAATATAACACTTAATCTAACATCACATTGCAAATATAAATTACATAAACAAATTTAATTTACTAAATTAAAAAAAAATGGGTATAAAAAACCCTAACCTTTATTTTTGGGTAAATAGGGAGATTCGATTATGTAAGACTTCATTAGAGGTGTTCCGGCGGCTGGATGACTGGTGGACGGCGACAGCAAGGCAAGGCAACGATGGTGGTGGAGGTTTTTTGCAATTTCCGTAAATGAAGAAGAAGACATGTTAAAGTCTTTATTCTGTGAAAGGCGGTCATTCAATGACCGCCTTTGTAAAACACGGAAATATAAGGAAGGATGTGGTTCGATCACCGCGTGCACAAAAAAATATTTTACACAATAGTCGGTCTTTCAATGACTGCCTATCCTTAACATGGGATTAAGTGAAAGGCGTTGACTGTCTTTCCTTTAAAACGACTAATTAAGTGACCGCCTATGCCTAAGGTCGTTGGTCAACCCGCGGTCAGGGTGCTGGGTTGCCAATTAATTTCCGAGTTGTGCTTTTTTGCCAATTATTTTGTATATTAATGCTAAACTTAAAAAAACTCCAGTTATAAGGGTGAATTGGGTCGTTGTGCTAATCGGGATTCTAAATTCCTTCTAACTTTGGCCAGGGTAGCTTAGATAGTTGCCTTATTATTAGTAGAGTCCTTGGGTGAGATTATGTTGGCCTAACCTTGTTTTTAATCCCGTTTTTAATATTCGACAAATCTCTTTTTAACTAAAATTATCAAAAATATATTAGGGGTTATTAATCGGTGTGTTTTGATACTCTAGTCTTGAACATAATATATGTTCTAATAAGGTAACATATAACAATGTAGTTGACACTATTTAGAGAAAATAAACACACGACAAGATATAGAGTAAAACGTGTTCAGAAAAATCAAAGTGATAGAATGCTTATTTTAGCTAGTTTTATTGCATGGATGATATATAAAAATAAATAAATGATATGTTACCCATGTGATAACAAGAGATAATTACAATTAGATCAAGTTAATCTCACAAAAAAATACTATAAGGGAAATATGCCAACATTTTCCTTCTATTTGATGATGACAAATCTTTCTACAAAGTACTCATATAATAAAATGTTATCCAACACAATGGAGTCTTAAAGGTATGACTCCCCGTCACAATACGCATATACAAAATTGATGATAATTGCAACAAATAAGAATTAAACAATTCAAGTAAGGAAATCTCTCAATGAATCATATCATAACAAATTACTCAAAAAAACAATCATGTAAACAATATCAATAATAATAAAATTGACTTTTTTTGAACGGTCTGGATTCTTAACATAAAAGACGGTCAGGATTGTTTGTGGACCCTTGATTCACTCATTCGAATTAATTATATTAATTGTTTAAATGTCCCGTGTTTGATCCACGCTGACTACACTCCTCTAAACTTTTGTCATCACAATGGTTACGTTATCTACCTTTCACTTAGGGGTCATGGGTTCGGTTCTTATTAATGGAACAAATATTTTTCTTTTTTTATGAACCATAAACCATGAACCTCAAATTTTAGATATCGAATCACAAACCATGAAGTTTGAACCTTACACTTTTAAACATGAACTAATTATTTTTTAAAAATGCACAAAAACTAAACACAACCAATGTAATATAAGTATTGAGGCAAATGTCTAAAAATTTAAAATAATGAACTATAAATTAAAAAATTATATGGATATGTGTTAATATATTAAAAAAATAACCTTAACCTTAACCATAAACTTAAACTTAACCATAACATTAAACCTTGAACCTTAACCTTACCCTGACTCTTAACCTTAACCCAAACAATAAACTTAAACTTAATCATAACCTTGAACCTTAGACCTTAACCTTAACACTAAACCATAGACTTTATCTTAAACCTTGAACTTTAAACCTTAACCTTATCTTTCATCATAACCTTTACCTTAACCTTAATTTTAACCTTAACCCAAACCCTAACCTTGACTTATCCTTGAGTTTAAACCTTAGCCTTAAACCTTAAACCTTAACCTTATAAATTAACCTTAACCTTGACCTGAACCTTAACCTTAATCCTTAACCCTTAACCATAACATTTATACCTAACATCAACCTTAACCTTAAACATAACCTTAACCTTAACCCTCAACCCCTTAACGTTAACCCCTTAATTAATAACCTTCACCTTCACCTTAAACTTAACCTTCACCTTAATCTTAACCTTAAACATTTAACCTTGAACCTTAAACATTAAATACTAATCTTTACCTTCACCTTAACCTTAACTTTAAACGTAACCCTTAAACATTTAACCTTAAACCTTACACCTTAAGCCTTAAATCTTGAACCTTAAACCATATTATTCATGTTCACTTTAACCTTAACTTCAAATTAAACCCTTGAACCTTTTACCTCAACCCTTAACCCTTAACCTTTAAACCTTAAACCTTAACCTTTACCTTCACCTTCATCCTAACTTTAACCTTAACTTTAACTATAAGCTTAATCTTAACTTTAACCCTGTAACTTGAACCTTGAACCTTGAACCTTAAACCTTGAACCTTAACCTTAAACTTAAACTTAAACTTCTTAACTTTAACCTTAACCTTAACCTTAAACCTTACACCTTAAACCCTAAACCGTTAACCTCAATCCCTAATCTTCATCTTCACCTTAACCTTAACTTTAAACTTAACCTTTAAACCTTACACCTTAAACCTTAAAGCTTGAACCTTACACCTTAAACCCTAATCTTTATCTTCACCTTAACCTTAACTTTAAACTTAACCCCTAAACCTTTAACCTTAGCCCTTAACCCTTAAACCTTAAACCTTAAACCCTAATCCTTAATCCTTAAACCTTAAACCTTAAAACTTAAACCTTAAACCTTGAACCTTAAACCTTAAACACTTACCTTCATCTTAACTTTAACCTTGACCTTAGGAATAACCTTAACCTTGAACCTTACACCTTAACCTTAAACTTAAATTTAACCATAACCCTAACATTAACATTTAACCTTAAAGTTTACCTTAAACCTCGAACTTTAAAACTTAACCACAACTTTCATCTTAGCCTTCACGTCAACCAGATGAAGATTCATCTCACTGATATTCGACCTCAAACCTTAAATCTTGTTAAACCTTAACCTTAACCTTAAACCTTAAACATTAAATCTTAACTTCAACCTTAACCTTAAATTTGTGTCATCCCAGCGGTTCGGATATTTGCATTTCACTCAAAAGACCTGGGTTTGATATTTGTTAATGGAACAAAACTTTTTTTAAGTGCTCACCTATGGGACCTAGGTTCGATTCCCATTAACGGAATAAACTTTTTCCATGAAACATGAACCTAAAAATCTTGAACCACAAAACATGAAGTTTGAACCTTATACTTTAAACCATGAACTAATTTGTTTGAAAAATGCATGCAAGCTAAATATGGGACCTAGGTTCGACTCCCATTAACAGAATAAACTTTTTCCATGAAACATGAACCTAAGAATCTTGAACCACAAAACATGAAGTTTGAACCTTATACTTTTAACCATGAACTAATTTGTTTGAAAAAATGCATGCAAGCTAAATACAGCAAATGTAATATAATGTACAAGAAATTAAAAATCATGAACCATAAATGAAAATATGTCTGGAAATGTGTTGATATATTAAAAAAACCTTAATTTTAACCTTAACCTTAGCCTTAGCCATAAATTTAAACATAACCTTAACCATAAACTTAAACATAACCTTAACCTTAACCTTGAATATTGAACCTCAAACCATAAACCTTAAACTTAATCTAAACCTTAACACTAAACCCTAAACTTTCCCTTAAAATTGAACTTTAAACCTAAACCTTAACTTTTATTTTAACCTTAACGTTAACCTTAATTTTAACCTTAACCTTATCCTTAACCTTAAGGTTTAAAGCTTAATTCTAACCTCAACTAGATAAAGATTCATCGTACTGATATTCGACCTCAAACCATAAATATATTAAACCTTAACCATAAACTTTAGACGTTAAAACTTAAACTTTAACCTTAACCTTAGACTTGACTTAAACCTTGGCATTAACCCTAAACCTTAACCATTAGACTTAACCTTAACCCAAAATTTTAACTTTCAACCTCAACCTCAATCTCAACCTCAATTTCAACTTTAACTATAACCTTAACCTTAACCTTGACTTTTACTCAGAGAACCTGTGATCAATTTCCGTCAAAGAAACAAATTATTTCTCGGGTGTCTTCAGATACGAGTTTTACCTAGTATCAACCTAAGACAAGTTTTTTTAGATCTTTGTTATAGAGACTAAGTTAACCCAGGATCCAAAAATCCTTATTTATATAGGTTTGTGAATTGACTCACCAACCTAAATATAATAATGCAATCTTATAAAATATTAAGAATGATTTTACTACAAAGTTCGTTCAATATTTAGATTTATTCTTTTTTAATTGTATTAGAGCCCGTTTGGGATTGATTATTTTAGAGCTAAAAGTGCTTTTTGATTAAAATTAAATTATTTGTAAAATTAATTAAAAAATATTTTGACATCTAAAATCACTTTAAGTGATTATTTTAATAATCACTAATCTAGTGCTTTTCCTAAAAGTGATTTTAAGAGTTTAAAATATTACTATAGATATAAAATCACTTTAAGTGATTATTTTAAAAAGCAATCCCAAACGTGCACTTAATCTATCTTTACCTTGTATTAAGAGTGGAATACTATCACAAAATCATGTTATAATTGTTATATATGTATTTTACATTAATATAGTTTTTAATTAAAAAAATACACAAGATATTATTATTGTCAAACCAAATTATCTATCAGATTTTTTTCATTTTATTTTTTTTTGGAATAATATTTATGTCAAATATCTTTGTATCATCAATTTTTATGTATATATTATATGAATAACAAAATAATATTATTTGTATTTCAAAATAATATTATTTATTTATTTATTATATATGAAATATGTATAGATTTGATAAAGAAATAACATAAAAAGAGTGACATGTCAATTTCTTTAATAAAGCACATCCAAGGTGTTTGACTTTTAAGTAAATTCCGTTACATGGAGTCAGGGTTAATTTGGGTAAGGCAAAGGGTGGGCTACTGGCTTTCAAGCAACGGTGAGAGCTCCTGGTATTTGGTCATCGTAAAGGCATGCATTGTGTTGCTTGACCTTTGGATTGTCATTAGGCTTATAATAGTTTCATTCTTTTATATGTCGACCCAAATATATATTTTTATATATAAAATTATACTTTTTTCTTTTTTTAATATGATAAAAAATAAGTTACACAAGATTAGATAATCCCTATTTTTTACATAATTTGCTTAAAACTCCAAAGAAACTGTAAATAAAGAGACATTCGATCATGAGAGATCAAGATCTTGAACACATTTGATAAGGTTGTTGTCCTACATAGTTAAATTCCTTCTTAATATGACAAACTCTCTAATTTGAAAACCTATTTATCTTTTAAACGTCCAAAAAAAAAAAAAAAAAAACCTATTTATCTATTTCCATGTTTCAAAAATCTGGATTTTTCAATTGGTTTTCCAAGTTTTGTTAATATTATATAAAATTATACTATTATTAGTATGATTGTCCATTCATTTTTAGCTTTATTTATAAGGGATGCTTCGGTAAAGTTAGAAGTAATTTTCTTTTTTCCAAATTAAGACAAGAATAATCTTTAATTTTTATTTTAATCGTTATTTCTAATTTTTTAAATATTAATTCATTATTAACATTCCTTTCTAAAATATTTTTTTATTTAATTTTTTTTTTATTATAAATATATATTAATTATTTATTTTATCACCACTTTGTTGCTGGTCAGTCAATTCCAACGCTCAATTGTTAATTTCGACAAGTTTAAATGTATAGAATTGTCGTTAACCATTTCTGTTAGTCAACTCCAATGAATTTTCCTCCATAATTTTCATGTAGAAATCTATTGTTATGATTTTTTTGAACTTTTTTTTTTCAATTTTTTCAGCTCCGGCGAATAGTTAGGTTGTACCAAAGTAAAACTACCACGTTGTAACGGTAGAACCACGATAATGTAGTTGAAGCAACTAAAATATTATAGTTTTAAAACCACGACATTGTAATTGCGTAACCACATTAATGTAGTTACAGAATTACAACTATAATATTATATTTGTAAAACTACAAAATTGACAAAAAAAAAGCTAAAAAAAATACCAATTTTTTTAATGATCTTTTACCTTCATCATACAATATACTAATAAAAAAATAAGGGACTTGAGAGAAAAAATATACCCTTTACTTTAAATTATAGTGAACCAAAAAAGAAAACAATTCCAAATTGCATGATTCAGATAAATCAAATAACAATATACATCACCAATCAAATGTTTGATATCAAAATAAAACTATATTTATATTTTAATAAATAAAAAATTAATTCTCATTCTTTTTTCCAACTAATATTATAAAAAAAATCTCCTACCTATTAGTATATTCATTAAATCCTTCATTGTAAAACATGCACCAAGAATATCATATCAACTTTTACATTCTCAAATAAAATTAAAAAAATTTGAAATTGTATCAATAATATAGAGATCTTCAAATAGATATTTCGACGATCTATCTTCTTTTGCAAAATAGATTTGACTTATTGCAGAAACAATTTGCTAGATAATAAATCAAAATATCGCATGTCCATTTTGCTGAAGAGGATTTAGAAACAGTCCCAGCGTGTGTCAGTTGCACTGTGATTTCAAGAGTATTTCATTGGTTACAAAAAGACTAAGCTGAACTTTCTTCCTGTCGCTGCACCAGGTCAGGGTTCACTGGAATGTTGCCGCTGCTGTTAGTCTGTCAGAACTGGTGGGAAAGGCCACAGAGATGAAATTGTTGGTCTAGTGATTCTCCTAGAGTAAGGTGTGACACTCTAGCAGATGTTTGCTGTCGCATAGATCTCCTGCCATGCTGCTGCAAGTTAGACAAAAAAATATAATTTTCAGAAATTGCAAGGGAGGTCCCTGCATTCAAAAGTCTCTCCCCAAGCACAACAAAATCAAGACGAGTCTGTCCATTCCCATATCCCTCCTCATTAATCACTTTAACCAAAATTTGATTCCAAATCGACTTAATTTTTCCGCACTCCTTAAATATATGTTACGCCATCTCTTCCACTACTTCACAAAAGGGACATAACACGAAACAATCGACACCACATCTACTTAAATTTCTCCTTGTCGCTAACCGTTCTTGAACCGTCCTCCAGACTTATACCTGCGTTTTCTGAGGGTATTTTAACCTCCATACATTCTCCTAATTCATCTCTTCAACAACATCACTATTATCGTTACTCCATAAGGTCGACTTTACTGAATAAACAGTGCAGATCTCATGTATCAAAGATAAGATCTCATGTATCAAAGATAATATTTATCATTATCATCCCCCTCTATCTCCATTCTTATACTTGTGAAATCAAGTAGCTTTGAGGGTGGAAGAAGATGTTGAAATCTATCCCAATCCCACGATCCATCATTCAACACGTAATCGCTTACTTTTTGAATATCTTCTTTCCTTTAATTCCCACAATAACATGATCATATTCACCAATACAAAAATCCAACCAAAATAGGACCCTTCTACCATTTTGTGTTAGCCATAAGGATCCCCATCTCACTACAAAAATACCTTCTACGATGGTCCTACAAATTCGTGAATCATAAGCTTTGGGCGTGTAGTGAAGTAAATTATATTTGAAATATTTTTCCCTCAAGACTATGATCCAAAGTGTTGATTCATAGTCGATTATCTTCCACCCCAGCTTGCCTAAGAGCGTTTTATTCATATCTTCCGCTAGACCGTAGCCAAGCCCACCCATACTCTTTGGCTTACAAATATCTTTCCATGCAACCCAATTTATACGGTGTTGTTCCTCCAACAAACCCCAAATGAATTCACGCCTGATCTCATCAATTTCCTGACAACCGTAATCTGGTAGCTTTTTCACTTGCATAATATACATCGAAATGGCGCTAAGTGCCGAATGAGCAAGAGTTATGCAACCAGCCAAACCTAATGAACTACACTTCCACTTCACAAGCTTCCTCCTAATTCCATTAATAAGATCACCGTAAAAACCTTTGGGTCTCCTTTTTGAAAGTATAGTGACACCAAGGTATTTGCCCAGTCCCTCGCTCATTCGATATCCGCTTCTAGAAGCAATACTCAACGCAATCTCCTCATTCACATTATGTGAGAAATAAAAAATCAACTTCTCCTTCTAATAGATTGTCCAGCATCTCGGCAAAAGATATCAAGATTGTCCTGCATAAGATAAAATATTTCATGAGACGCTTCTGCAAATAATACAAGATCATTTGAAAAAATAATGTGAGAGATAGGAAAACCCTCTGAATTGAGTCGTATAGGACTCCATCTTCCTTTCACCACAAGCTTCTGTATAAGGCGCGATAGTCTTTCCATGCAGATAACAAAAGAATAAGGTGAAATCAGATCGCCTTGTTGAAATCCTCTTCGGGTGAGACCGAAGGTAGCGATGATCCCTGCCAAAGCACCTCCATTCCCGCTATGATTAAATTTACACACATCCAAAGTATACCTAGTGACATCAGCGAGTCCTTACTGAAATCCAAACGAACTCGATCATATGCTTTATTTAAATCCACCTTAATTTCCATGTAGTTATTTTTACCCTTGGTATCACATAGCATATGATCAATCTCACTAACTAGAATCATATTATCCACGGTAGAGCGAGAAGGTAAGAAACTACTCTGAAAAGGTCCAATATATTCGACAAGAAGTGGTCTCAAGCGGTTAACCAACACCTTTATGCAGATCTTGTAACTAACATTAATCAAGTAAATCGGCCTGAATTGGGATATGAACACAGGGTTATCCAAATTCAGGATGAGACGAATAAGCGTGCCAAGAACCTCCTTCGTAAATCTCCTTCTTTCTAATGCGAGTTTAATCATTTCACATACAGCGGGCCCCCCAATGTCCCAACATGATTGGTAAAAGCCAGCTGTCATTCCATCAGGTTTTGGGGACTTATGTGGGAACATTTGGAAAACAGCAATACAAATTTCCTGGTCCGAAACCCCTTCCATCAACGAGGCAATCCCTCCTATCTCGAAAGCCGGTAACAAAGGTAGACTAAAAGGATCCGAAGTAATCTCTTCTGATGCGAATAGTTCTTCGAAGAAACCCCAAACCCACGCCATTTCCTCTTCAAGGTCATCAATCCATTAATTTAAATAAATCTCCCTTTACCCTTCTTCACCTGGGCCGCAAGATGATAGAATCTTGTGTTTCTTTTGCCTGAACTAACCCAATCTATGTGCGCTCTCTGAAACCAATACATTTCCTTCTGTGCCAGTACGCTCTCAAACTCTTTACTCAACCTCTTTTCTAATCTTACAAAAGATGCATTATAGGAATTCTCGAGTGACTTCTGTATACCAGTGATACAGGATAATAACCTTTTCTTTCTCCAGATTATATCCTAAAAGGACATAAACTTCCATGTTTCCAACTCTTTTTTTCAAACTCTCAATATTCTCCCCTAACTCACGACCTTCCCTCACACATTTCTACTACACCAACTCCCTGAAGCTCTCTGCAAACACCACGCCGCTTTGGATTTAAATCGTCTATTGAAAACTTACGGAATCATCGGGGTAACAAGAGAAATGAAGAGTGGGACATGATCTGAATGAGTTCTCGGTAAATAATTCACTACCTTGTACCCAAAGATGTCACTCCAAATCTGGTTGTTGTATGCCCTATCGAACCGTTTCAATATGCTCATTCCCGTATTCCGTAAATCACTCTTCATGAACCTAGGCCCCTTCAAAACCCAAATCTTTCAAACCACAACTGTCTTTCCATCTATCAAATTTTACCATGAGACTAGAAACCCCTTCACAACCTCCTCTCACATCATCTGGGGACTCTATCTGGTTGAAATATCCATCACTAACCATGGTTCGTTAATGTAGTTCAAAGCATCCTCAAGCGCATTCCAAAGAAGCTCTCTGATCCAGTTTCTGGTACTCTCATAAACTACAGATAAAATCCAAGTAATACACGAGTCTCTAGAAATGCGTAAATTAACTACCTGCTTGCTAGCCGATAAAATCTGAATTGCAAAATCCTTGTTGTTCCAAAGAACCCAAATCCCTCCTGAGATCCCTCCGCTTCCACTCGAATGGAATTCTCCACCCGAAGAGACTTAATAATCCTTGTCGCCTCTGATCCTGCCGCCTTGGTTTCCATAATTATCGTAAGGAAAGGTTTATGACAATCGCAAATGTCATTGAATTCCCTCCTAAAATTCTTGCTATTAGCGCCTCTGTAACTCCAAAAAAGATATCTAAAGGGTAATTGGCTGACGACCAATTCCCGACATAGATGTTAGGCGTAAACATCATAAAAATATATATAAAGAAGTAAAACAACAAGTTAAACAATGCAAATAATATGAACAATGAGAGAGTGGATACATTAGACTCTAAGGTCCGTTCCCTCCCCTTCACATTCCATATTGCCCACTCTTGAGTCGCTGGTACTTTTTGGTGAGTCCCCCGCTTCCGAACCATCGAGAAAAAAATCCTCATAGTCCGGCGCATTCGGTTTATCCGCAAAAATTTCCTTTAAAGTTAATTATCTGACATGCCATTTATGAGCCTTTTTTAACATATCTTTTCTTAAACTCTCATCAGGCGTCTCTTGTAATGTCTCAGGAATTGAGGATTTATTGACGTAAAAAGTCCCTGTCGTATCAGTGTGTGTGACATTCGTTATGTTGCAATCTGGAAGGCACTTGTTAGCATGTTGACTCTCCTCAACCGGTTGACTTGTTCCATAAACCGCCACTAATGAATCAACACGTGAAGGTTCTTTCCTCATAGTAGCAGTAGTGGTTCGGTCATTATTAAAGGCAGGTTCCAAATTTTTGTTAATTGCGCTTAGGTCCTTGTGACAAAAAACGTTATGATGTCTTATTGAAACAGTATTATTCGAAGCTAACCCGCCCTATTCGCATCAAAATATTTGTCCATATTACCGTCAACAACCTCTCCTACCCTCGACACAATAATTTCAACACTAATTACCTGATCTGCAATAACTAAATCCTTAACAGCCAACCCATCTGATCCCCCTTGCTCAAACTAATATCCTCTAACTTCTCCTTCTCAGGGGCGGATGTAGGGGAGGGCTGCGATGGGTTGCAGCCCACCCCAGCCCATTATACCACATTATAATTTAGCATGTTTTTTTTAAATAAGTTAAAATATTAATAAAATTTCAATTCCCTTTCAATTAAAAAATTAGCCCTCCCTAATTTAAAATTACATCCCTTCAATTGAATATATTTTTAAAATCAATTCATTGGAAATTTAAAATTCTCAGGCGTGCTCTAAAATTCCTTAAATATTCTATATTGTTTGAATTAGAATTCAAAAAATTCTAATTTGTCTATTTTAATTTTTGTGTTATATATTTTTATTAAATTTAATGTATCCTTTTAAGTTTTGGGTTATATCATTTTTGTGTAATTTATTGAATTAATTCAATCATGTTTGTGTAATTGTGTTCTTTCCACCTCTTCCACTAACACTTAAAATCAGGTATAATGTGAACAAGTATTAGAGTTGTGATACATGATATAGATTACAGCCGTTGTGAGTCTTGTGGCTATTTGTCAAATAAGCATTACTATAGCTATTGTGTTTAGAGTGCATAGTATATATCCATTAATTAATAGATGGATAACTCCAAGAACAACGTTAAAATGAGATTGCATTAGTAATTTAGTACCTTTTTTTATTTGAAAGTTTAATACCCAATCTATATGAGATTTTTTTTGTTGTAGCAACTTAGTGAATATATTTGTTTCGCGTTGTGTGAAAAAAAAATTTGTAAGTGTTTTTTAATGATTTTGTTAAATATATACAAGATTGGGTGTGGTTTTTTCCGTAACAATAATAGCCGTCCCCGCTTAAAATCCTGGATCCGCCCTTGCTCCTTCTCACCTTTTTTGGTTTTCTTTTCTTCCCTCCTCGGTGCTTGACCCACCTTCTCCCAATCACAAACCACCTGATTTTTTGAGTTAAAAAAACTCCCCGACTAAACCATTTTATCTAGACTTAATTATTGAATGTTGTGGTGTTGCTTCTTTGCCTCTTTCCTCTTGACCACCCGTCAAATTCACCCTCTCGAAAATACTTCCCACGGGTTCAATTATGCCCTCTTTAGGGTGCCCACTACAATATCCATAGACGCTAATACCTCATATTTGGACATTGAATTACAGTCCCCACCACCACCTGTCTTCTTCTTGCCTGGAGTTGAAATTCATTTTTTCTCAGGTAAATGATTACCTTTCGGGACTGTCTTATGCTGGTTACCACTTCTGCTATTGCGAGTAATGGTCATCCATTCGCCATATCAAGGATTATCCATTTTACATTCTCCCAAATCTGATCCCACTTGTTTACTAGCTGGCACACTTTCTCTCTTAGTTTTCGGTGGTCTATTGGTTACAGGATAATCATTTTTAACGTGACTAGATTTCTCGCATGTAAAACAAATTAAGTGAAGGCCTTCATACTCAACTTTCTGTAAGTGATCTTGAATTCAAATTATTGGTATCAAAGGCTTATTTAAATCAGTTTTAACCGCAATTCGCGTAAAATTCCCTCTAGCATGCGCTTTCGTAACCAGATCAATTCAGATTGTCTTTCCAAGGATATTTCCCAAAGCAGTAAGGATTTCCTCGGTATAGTTCACTAGAGGTAGCCACGGTAATCAGACCCATACAGTTGTTTTAACTATCGCGCATTATTAGGCATGGGTCTCAAGCTCTAACGAGGCCCCCTAGTTCTTTATTATAGTCTCCTGAGTTTGTAAATTGAGCCATAAAATACCCAAACTCCACCTCTACTAGGTCCATATGAGCTTTCGTGGACAGATTTGGTGAAGCTTATTATAAAGGTACTTAAATCCCACATCATAACCTAAAAGACGGATAATAAGGAGCGCTGCCATACCTTCCACCCTTGATGCTTCTTTTCCGCCGTTCGCATCAATTGCGGATACATGTAATCTTTGGAGGGTATATCATCCGCCAACTCGATATCGATTTTCAGTCTTCCTAACGTCATCTGGGATAGCACTGTTCACCCATTCCGTCTCCTTGTTTGAACCTTTTGCATTGTTTGCCACATCCTCAATCCTCACGTCCTCCCTTGCTCCATCTTTAATTAATACATCGATAAAGGACCTTACTCCCGCACCTCCATCGGTCTTGATTGAGTCAATTTCCTCCAGATTATTGGTATGGGTCCCACTCGTCTCATTATTGGTATAGGTCCCACTCGTCAATTTTCTCCAGATTGTTGGTATGGGTCCCACTCGTAATATTTTCCAAATTTCGGGATCATTGAGATGTGAAGAAGAGGAAGAAAGTAAGATACAACTTTGCTCTTTTCGTCTCTATTCCTTTTAAGTAAAAGATAAGCAAATTTAACAGAATATTTGTCTTCTTTAGTAGAATTCCACAAACAGAAATCATTACATTCATAAATAGGGATAGGCATACAAGAAATAATCTTAACTATCTCTTAACAGTATTCTAAATTCACATAATTCATATTCCAATTTTTATTATATGTTTAAAAGAATTTTTTTTATTAATATTATAATATTATTTTTAGGTTTAATAACATCTTTGGGAATTTTGACGAATAATGTAACATAGAAGATCAAAAGAAGTGGCGTTGTATACGAAAATTGGTACAATTGCATGCATATTTATGATACAAAGCAAAAAGATGAGTTACGGCTAGTAATGGAAAGAGGTTAATTTAAATCTTGTATAGATAGATATCATCACTTGCTTCATTAATTGTTGACCAAATTTTAAGCTTAGAGTCTGCATCGACCGTAACCTGAATAATAGGAAAACAAAAAATAATAGTTTTTAATAATGAAATATACTCAATAACAAGAAGGGAATGCAATTAAAATAAAAAATTGTCACTTACTTGGATCTTTGTAGACTATCATACCAGTGTTACCAAAATTACAGCTTGATTCAGTTTTACCGTTGCGTTGAAAGTAAGCGTTCATAACATAAGCTGCATGACGATACACATTGTTGGGGCCAAAACAAATACCACCTTGTTGAATCGGCCTGCAATCTACACCACCTTGGCCACAACCATATTGTATATTATTCGACAATAGTGATTTTGGTGACTTAGGTTTGGGAATGCACCAACTATTCGTACTAGGAGCAGCATGTATAGGTACATGTACAACAGGACCAGGTCTTTGTCCTTTCATGATTCCAACGTTATAAACTGGGGTTAAATCCGGGTAGAATAACCCAAAATTCCTTTCAGGATCTGCACCAGGCTTGATATTCTCATTGAAGAGACCAAAGATATAAGTCTCAAATTTCTTGTGAGGCATCAATGGTGTTCCTTCAGCATTAATGGATTTTCTCACCAATGCTCCGTTATATGAGACTGCGTTTTCAATGGTGTTTTGGGGCATACCTTTAGAAGGCCACCCTGTCTCTCCAACCACGATCTCTATATCGGGATACCCTAAATTTTTCATTACGGTGTATGTGGAATCTAACATCATATCAAACATATTGTTGTACCACTTACGGTTAATTCTATCATAGACAACATTTCTTCTACTTTTGAAGAGGAAAAAAGCATCCCTAGCTGGGTAATAATGGAAATACGGATAATCGTTAATCATAAAGGGTGACTTTGTTTCCCGTAAAAATTGTAGCATGGGTAGGAAGATACTCTTTTCCCATCTAGGAACCAACTTGGCTAAGCTTGGTGGTTCCATTTTCAAGAAAATGGCACCTGAATGTGGTGTTGTGACCTTAATATCTTGTAGCCCAGTTTGGACAAGAGCTTGATGAAGACCTTTCATGGCACCTACAAGGCTGCTTTCAAATTGTGGAGAAAAATGAAGAATTTCATTTCCAACACAAATGTAATTGATCTTAGTCTGTGGATAATATGGTTTGATGTTGTTTTCCACCCATTGACGAGCCATGTCCGGGTTAAGAAGATTAGGTATCTCACCATTAGGTACCATAACCGTGACTAAGATACCGGTGTTAGCAAAGGCACGGATGATATCTGGATTTACATCGAAGATTTTGATCCTGTCTATGATGGTTTTTTCTTTTAGAAACTGTGCAACTTGAGCGGGTGGTGGCAAATTGTCCCCCAAAGTCCCATAATTAACACCGATTGATTGAACAGTCGATGCAATAAGCGAAGCACAAATGAGAAAAATGGCACAAGATGAATGTCTTTTTACCATTTCCATTGTGCTATGTCTGATCTCTGACTTATGATGATGGTACGACACAAGGTCGATGAATACATGTAACTTTTTCTCTTATTTATAAGACACAAACAAAAATAGAACGTCAAGTTTTTACAAATTTTTATTTTAGATTACAAGAATAAAATAGTAAAAGTTTTTATGGTTGAGAAAGTTGAAAAAAATGCATTATCCAACACTTGTTCTTTTCTTGTTCATGTGTTTATCTCATGTTTTTACCACAAGCATGAATATGCAAAACACATATCGACCAAATATAAACTAAATATGCAAAACAGATGTACCTAGATAAAACACTTGCCCCATTTTTAAGTGTTTATTTTAAAATAAAAAAATGATTTTAGAACAAAATTTTAAATTTTGAAAAATTATTAAAAATGATTTTAAAATTTAAAAGGGTAAAGCCTTCCTGAAACCCTTTATCTTTCCCCAAAGTGCGCGATCCGCCCCTGATCTTCACTTTTACCCTTTCTGGCCCTCCATCTCAATACTTTGTGACGCCGTTAGCCCTTTTTTGAGTTTTCTGTTAATTGACCGTTAGTCAACGCCACATGGCACCAGGTCATCGCCACGTAAGCTCCATGTCACCGCCAACTCAGCATTACGTCATATTTTCACCATGCTGGAGTCTGATGTGGCGAGGGGTATTTCTGTCTTTTTACTTCGTTTTACCCAATTACCCACCCACACCCCATCTGTATACGAATCAAAACACTTCAAGAAAAAATCAAAAAAAACACATACTAGTCCGTGTTCTTCGTGTTCTTCACACCAAATCGTTAAAAGTTTCAGAAAATCCCCAATTTCTTGAACAAATTGAACGACCATCCTAACCCTTCAACGCCTTTCAATTCCCGTCCTACTAAAACGATTCAAATCAAAATCAGTTGAGCTTTTCATTTCGTGATCTTCCCGTGTCTTGTGTAAAAACTGCAGAAATTGTCGGCGAAGCTGCGTTATGGCGTTTCTTAGCGAAATCGAGAGCGATTCAGGTAATACTCTACTTAACCCATTTCATTTTATCATTCCAGAAAGTTAGGGTTTAACGATTTGACAAATATACGAGTAGTCTTCTATCAATAGCGATTGTGAGTGGCCTATTAACAAGGTAGTGTATTGTATTTCGCAGATTCGGATAATGGTGAAGGATTGAATAATAAATCCGCTGTTGATAATAGCGGTTCAGATTTTTCTTTCCACGATAGTGACAATAACTTAGACGACGATGAAGATGACATATTGTTCCAGAATAACGTTGACATTGGCGTAGAATTTGTAGGTGTTGGTTCATCTCCGTATGTTAACTTAAATGGTTTAGAGCTCCCCTGTCCGAAAGAGTTACCTGTAATAGACGATGATGATTTTAACGAGGGATCGTGTGGAGAGTCTGAGAATTTGATAAGCTTGGAAGGGACAACGGATGAGGAAGATGGTGAACAGAATAGTGTTAGAATTAGAAGAAACCCAAGGTTCAATGTAGTGGTTGATAAGGATGAGCCGAAATTGAAGATTGGAATGATATTTGCTAACGGGGTTGAATTCAAAGAAGCTGTGAAATCAAAAGCTATTGTAGATGTGAGAAACATTTGGTCCCCCTGCAATGAACCAGGCAGGGTTAGAGCTAGGTGTAGAGGCAAGAACTGTGATTGGTTTGTGTACGCAACTAAACGTTCAGATGGTAGTTTTCAAATACGAACTTTTAATCTTGTTCATACCTGTGGTTGTGCTTTGAACAGTAGGCATGTTAATTCAACCGTTTTAGCTAGTAGATATGCACATCAGCTGAAGTTAAGTTCATCAATGAAAGCCATTGATTTACAAGAACAAGTTTTACATGATCTTCATGTAAACATTAGTCGGAGACAAGCGTATATGACAATCAAAAAGGGTAAGTCGTTGGATGAATTGTCCTTCTTAGATCAGTATAGCTTGCTCAACAACTACTGTGCAGAGTTGTTAAGGACTAATCCCGGTTCTACTGTTTTTTTAAAATCTGAGGAAGATGAAGTCACAGGTGAACATAGGTTCTTAAGGTTATATTGTTGTTTAGAACCTTTGAAACGAGGGTTTAAGAATGGGTGTAGAAAAGTGATAGGGTTGGATGGGTGTCATTTAAAAGGACCTCATCCAGGTGTGATTTTGACCGCAGTTGGGATGGATGCTAACAATTGCATCTATCCTGTTTGTTACGCGTTAGTTGAGACTGAAAATCTGGACAGTTGGAGATGGTTTGTTGGTTTGTTGGTTGATGATTTAGATATTGATGATCCTGAGATGTGGGTCTTTATTACGGATAAACAAAAGGTAACTGCTTATTATTCATCTACTTGTTTATGTATCAAGTGTAATTGTAATTTCTAAGTGTAATGAATGGTAATTTGCAGGGGTTAGGTATAGCTATAGAGGAGTTGTTACCAAATGTCGAGCACAGACATTGTGTTAGACATTTGCATCAAAATTTTAAGAAGAAACACGGGTCATTTGCTTTGAAAGACAAGATGTGGGAAGCGGCTAGGGCGACATATGTTGAGAGGTTTACTAATGTTATGGAGATGATTAAAGTGATGGACTTGGAAGCTTATGATGGTTAGCGAAAGAACATCCAAGGTATTGGTCTCGCTCTCATTTTAGGACCAACACGCATTGTGACGTGTTATTAAATAATATGTGTGAGTCTTGGAATAAGCAACTGTTAGATGCTAGGGATTCGTCTGTTTTAGTGTGTTTAGAACGTATCAGATTGTATTTGGTTGAGAGATTAGAGAAGAGGAGAAAGTGGATAGATAGGTGGCAAGGTGAAATTTGTCCCAAAATTCGGAAAATAATCAACTTAAAAAAGAAGTGGTCATCCAAGTGGATTCCACTACATTGTGGTGGAAGTACTTTCCAGGTTAAGGGGAGTAACGGGGCGCAATTCGCGGTGGATTTAAATACATTTAATTGTGCATGTAGAGGGTGGGACTTGTCGGGAATCCCCTGTGTTCACGTGATTTCGGCATTATCCTCAACGGGACTTGAGCCAGAGGACTACACGTCTCAGTACTTTAAGACTAGTACCTTTAAAAAAGCATACGAGCCATTTATTAAACCAATTAATGGACCCGAGTTATGGCCCCAAACTAATGGTCCTAAAATTGTAGCTCCTAAAGGTGTTAAATTAGCAGGTAGACCCAAGAAAAAGAGAGATAGAGCAGAAGGGGAAGATGTTGAAGAAAGGGTGAAAAAAGCAAGAGCTAAAGGTAAAGGAAAAGATGATATTAGAGTAAATGTAGAAAAATTAGGTAGGCAGGGAATGAAGGGTAGATGTAGTGCATGCAAAGAACAGGGCCATAATAAACGAAGCTGTAAAAGTAAAACTCAGGGTCCAAGTGCTGCTGAAAGCGTTATTAATGATCCAATGGAGGTTAAGGGTTTAGAAGACCAAAGCACGGAAAATCCAAACACGGGAACAATTGAATCTCAGACTCAGAGCAGTAGTGTGGTGAAGAATGATAAGAGAAGGTCTAATAGAATAAGGAAGAAACCAGTAATTTCTGAGAACAATGTCTACGTTAATGCCACGAACAGTGATGTCAATATTAACGTGGTGAATAGTGATGTTAATGTTGATGCTTTAAGTAGTGAGCTACAACTAAAGGGGTGTAAGAGCAAGGTTGATGTAAACATTGACGCGAGTGACGTTCAACTAGATGTGAATGATAGCAACATAGTTGTAACAACCCAAGTAGGTAGCCCTTCGGGTAAGAGAACTAAATCTGGAGCTAAGAGAGGATTTATAGCTACCATGTCTAAAAAAGAAACTGATAAAACAGAAGGACTAGAGTCAAAGGGAGAGTCAAAGGGAGAGTCAAAGTTGTCTAAAGATAAAGATATTAGTAAAGGTTCCAAGGTAATTCTTTTCTATATTCTTTACTTTTTAAACTTATAATTTTTTTTTTCCTGAATTTGTGTTTTTTTAAATAGGCTTCTTCTGAGAGTAAGGAGCGTGTCGTGATATTGACTCAAGGGAGTACTAATGAACCTGTTGGGTGGATGGGTCAACAAAAGAAGAGAGATAGAGTGGAAGGTCCCTCAAAAACTGAAAAGGTAAAAATTTACATTTATTTTATTGTTCAGGGTTGTAATTTCTTTTTGTTTGTTTCCTAGTTTACCCCAAATAAAAAGCCTTGTGTAGAGGTAACCAAATTTATTGCACCTGAGGGTAATGGAGGATTTCTACCAATTGGTGTCAAGAAACTAGGGCAGCCAAGTGTAAGTGTCCTTATGGTATTATAATTTTAATATCTACCTTCTTCAAACAATTTTTTGTTTTTTGTAGGATAAGACCAAAAGACCTCCTTTTAGACCAGCTGGGATGGGGGTATACACAAGAGCTCCTACGAAAATAACTACTCCAGGTTCTATTACAATTGGTAAGAAGAAGGTAGATGGAAATTCGTTTGCATACAAAGGTAAGCCAAGTATTAGTTTGGAAACATTGAGAGCTGCGGGTAAAAGTACAGTAGCAATTGATATGAGTGGTGTGAATAAAGCGTTCCAAGAATTTGATATGAACATGTCAAGCTTCATGAAGGGCCTTTTCAACAGAGGTTCAAGTTCAAAAACCAAAGAAAGGGCTAAGGACGATAAACTATGCCCACAAAATACTCAAGAATCAAAAGAAATTATTCCAGAGGTTAATGCAATACATAAGGATAACAAGGAGCAAGCAGAAATTATAAGGGGAAAAGGGAAGTTAACAACAAAGGTGACGAAAGGAAATTCTACAAAAGATGAATCCAAATCAAAGGCGAAGTGTGTTAAGTTAGTAAAGGTGAAGAAGGAAAGGATGTGAACTCTAGTTGTTGGTTATTGATGTCTACGTATTGAACACTATTATCTTAATTTTTGTATTTTAATTTGTAGTTGTGTGTTGAATTATATTGTTTGTTAGAAGAATCTATCTTTTCTTTTAGTCAAGTCTATGCATTGGTTGTTGAAATCTGAACACTTTTATTCACGTGCATGATGTGGGTTTGTAAGAGGAATCTTTCTTTACGACTAGTAAATTGTCGTATTCAATACATGTCCTTCTTAAATACCAACACTATACTTTCATAATTATCTATCTACCTAAACATACAAAGATACACAAACACTTCCACTCAAGGAAAAACCCACTAATGTCGGACTACAATTCAAGTGGGAGTGACCAATGGTCCACTAGGTCACCACTCTTTCCAGACTTCACCCCAAGTGACCTAACAATCAAACCATCACCATTAATGAACATGTCGCCTGAGAACTACTCCATCACAGAAGTTTGCCATTGTGGAATGCCGGCGTTGATTCAAACCTTTGACTTGGGTGGTAATAAGAAATTTAGTTCTTTACGATGCCATTTCGAGGATTTCAGATACCAAGATTTGCCTGAAAAAGAGTGTCATTTCTTCGTTTGGTTACCTGGTCCGGATGACCTTCCATTACCTTCAGCTAGTAAGGATGTTCCGAACTCTGATGATCAAGCCAAAAAGTTAGGGAAGCGTAAGTAATTGCATTTGCTACCATCTAGTATTTGTTTCATTTGCAAGTTGGAGTTCTTTCACTTTACGTGATGTTCTCTGATGTTCACATGTTTCTTTAAAATTGTTAATGGTATTTGTTTCAGTTGCTTGTTTTATTACGTTTTTGTAGATCAATCGGAAGGGTTTAATTTTTTTTGACAACTAAATCAAGCATTTTATTTCACAAAAAAAAACGAAGTGTTCAACAGACTCCTGCTATCTAGTAATTTGATAAAATACATTACATAATAAAACAAAGTTTTAAAGTTCAACATAAATTCATAAATTCATTATAATCAATAGGTTATACAGTCCAAAATCCATAGAAGTTCCAAAAGAGAGCCCAAAATATAGTCCATAACCGAATTACATAATTAGAGTCCATTAAACCAAAATATAGTCCATAACCCAAATACAGAGTCCATTAAACCAAAACCAAACTTAAAAGTCCATTAACTAAAAATAAAAAAAAAACCAAAAAAAGCAACCAACGCCAAAACCAACAATCATCAAACCATGGACTCATCTTCAACGCCTTCCCTGTCTTCCTCGTCTTCCTCGGCTTCAAGCTTGAAATACCTGGGAGACGAAACACCAATAGGAGCCGGACGGTCGACCTTCCTCCTCTTCGGCGACGGGGTATCTTCACCTTCAGAACTTGACTCGACGATGATCAGCTCTTGGCCATATGGTAAAGGGACTACCTTGGTCTTAACCTTCTCATTAACTGCTTCAGGCGCCTTTCGATAACTCCATCTATAACCTGGGTCGTGCCTCCTATAAGTCTTCGGGGGGGGGTCGGTTTCTGAGTGGCGCGGATTGAGACGCCATTTCTGAAACAGATAACAACCATTATTACATAATTAAAACCCTGACATTAACTTAAAGGTATAACGTCAAATTAAAATAACGTAAGATGAAGGTAGAGCAATACGAAAATAAGTTTATTTATTACTTTACTAATTACCATTATGTTTATTGAAAACAAAAAAAAATACTTACTTTGCTTTCCCTTCGAATTCACAGCTTGTTGGACCTCCTTTTGATTCTTCATGTTTTTTCAAAGTGATTTACAAACTCGCTCTCAGTTTTCGGTTTAGGAAAAATAAGAAGATGGGGTTGCGTAATATATAATCAAGGCAACTCATAAGTGCATCTTATCTGGAAACTAGACCCTATTCAACTTTTCTATTCCCCGAGAAAAACCTTTGGGGTTCCTTTTTAATTCCCCATGCATAACCGTTTCGTCTTCCATTAAAAAAAAAAAAAACGGTTTCGTGTATAACTAACACGCTTAAGTGGGGTCTTTTAATTAAATTATTATAAAAATAAGGGGCCCTTACCGGTCAATACTTAAAAATAAAGGGGCTAAAATAAACATTAATTAAACAACAAGGGCCATAGGGTCACCATCTTCAATACTTTAGGGGCCACAACATCACCTTCTTAGCTACATATACAAAAACTTAAACCAAACACAATAAACAATCGCGCATAGCTCAGAAAATAACTTCCATTGACATTTTGAAATAGAACGACGTAATAAAACCCAAACACATACACAATACACCATGAACACACAAACACAATACACCATGAACACACAAACACAATACACCATGAACACACACTAGAAATAACGGGAAACTAAAAAACCTAAAACAAAGACTAAAACCATGTACCGAATCTTCTGTTTATTACCTTCATTAGATTTAAGCGCTTCTATTTCTTCGTCTTTCCTCGACAATGACCTAAGCAACCCAGAAATAACAACCCGGCTCCTATCACAGATCGGAGGATCTAACCAGCAGAAGAAAGAGCACTTACTCGCGGTGGATTGGTACTTAGAACACCCGATGAAACGTCGACCCGGATTCAAGTCGGTCCAAGAAGTGCTGATCTTCACCCGTAATCCACAGTAGCATATCCAGTCCTCCTTACCGGGGTCACTCAGAGGAGACGAAGCGGTTGAGTTTCTAGATCCGGCCATCGGAAGGTAGGAGGGACGATGATTACCAAAGACGAAGAAGATAAGAGAGAGGATAGGGTAAATGAATCGGGGGGGTGGGTTAATTTAGGTTTAGGTAATTGGGTAAAACGAAGTAAAAAGACAGAAATACCCCTCGCCACATCAGACTCCAGCATGGTGAAAATATGACGTAATGCTGAGTTGGCGGTGACATGGAGCTTACGTGGCGATGACCTGGTGCCATGTGGCGTTGACTAACGGTCAATTAACAGAAAACTCAAAAAAGGGCTAACGGCGTCACAAAGTATTGAGATGGAGGGCCAGAAAGGGTAAAAGTGAAGATCAGGGGCGGATCGCGCACTTTGGGGAAAGATAAAGGGCTTCAGGAAGGCTTTACCCAATTTAAAATCACTTTAGGTGTTTTAAGAAACACCAAATCTTCTAAAAGTATTTTTCAACGTCTAAAACACTTTTAAAATTCAAGAAACAATTTTAAGTGTTTTAAAAAAAAACACTTCTAAATGAGCACTTATAGAGGTTATTAGACCTCTTTACTCTTCTAATAAATTTCCATTAATAATTTGGTATTTCGAGAATAACTGGACACAAAGAAAAACCAAGAAGTAAAGTAATATTACAACTACCTTAATATACTTATACCTATAAAAATGGAGAGAGAGATAGTAGTAAAGTAATATTACAACCCATTCCAAACCAGAATTTGATAATTAGGCCTTAAAAAGAATAAAATTTTCATTAAGACTTTTAAAATATTATTTTAGATTTATATGCCTCTATTATCTCCATATTTGATAGATTAATCTAGTCACGAGATATCTTTGTAGGGTTATTTAGTGATTATATGAGGGGTTATTCCCTATATTAGATAGTTTCTTATTTCTTGTCTAGATTTGTTTAGAGATTTGCTACCTGTAGAGATATTTGTGTGTTAAGTGTACAACTCTTAGGTACTTGGATGATAGGTGTCGTCTCCCAAGGTGTGATAAAATAACTAACAAACCAATACCTGGAGAGATCATTCTCCACAAGTGTACCGGTCGTTTGCAAGTAATGAAGTAAGTAATAATATCGTTTGCCATTGGGACTAAAGTCGTTAATTCCAAACCCGTGTTCTCAAGGAGTGTAGATGATGCACTTATTATAACTAAAGACATAAATAAAAGAGAAATGTTCATTTAGTTTTCTTTTAAAATAAGATGCAAGAATTATATTAATTAATTAACTACTAAAACAAGTAAATAAACTATAGAGAATAGAGATGAGATATATATAGCTCAATTTGCAAGTAATCCCCTATCGTGATAATGATCGGTTCTAGTTCTAAGGGTGAATTCTGAGTAATTATTTATTAATCAGAATTCTAACATCCTTCTAACTCCCGCTAGGGTAGCTTAGAAGCCTGCCTAACTCTTAATAGAGTCTTTGGGTGAGATTATTCTATGCAAAAGTTTGGTGCTACAAGTACTTAAACTATGTGATTATCCGACAATACAAATCTATCGGGATCACCACCGCACAACAGACGAATATGAACCAATTATTTCCTAAACCCCTTGCCAGGTTGACAGTCTAGATACTCAGGTTTATATATAGTTGATCAGTTATAGAAAGCATAAATTAATTCAATTCATATGCAATTGTTAATAAACCCAATTAAATTAAACTAAAATATCCCAAATAACATTAAAAACAAATCAAAAGTCATTCAAGGCTCACACATCAAAGCAACTCAAGCTATAAGGAACTTAGTTAATAATTAAAGAAATAAAACTAACTAGTAAAAATATTAGAATCATGTTCAAGACAAGAAAATAATACTTAGTACCCTAATAATGAAGATTGAATGGTGTAGAAGTGGTGCCGTACATCTCCATCTTATAATTCTCTTCCTCCATGTGATTTGCTCTCTCTTCAGCTAATAATTCTAAATAATAATGATTGGTAACCCTTTTATAAACTTTATTTCTGATATATAAACGGTTAAAAATGTTTGTGAGCCCATTTTAAGTTATCTAATCCATCCCAAAAAATGTTTTCAAGGAAGACTGGACTAGTTCGGGCCATGACATCTGCAACTTTAATAACTTCTCCAGTTCAATTCCAAATAATGAACGGTTAGTTCCTACACTCTCCTAACTTCAAGTAATATCTTAAAATCAAAGGGATCCTCCATATTATATATCAATTGCACTTGTTGACAACAACAAGTAGATTTCTAAATCTGGCTAGTAATTGTTCTCACTTTCCAAAAGTGGCTTCTCGGTCCTTTATTGCCTTGACTTGGGTTTGAACTTTCTTCCTCTGCTTCTTATCCTTGTGTTAGTACATAATTTCATCCAAATACCTAATATATGCATGCTTAACACAAATTATGTGCACATATCTTTGAAAGTAACAATTCTCCAAAACTAGACAAAAAATGAGAATTTGTCCAACAATAAGAATTAATCCCTCAAATAAGCACAATATAACCCTAAAAAGATGTCTCGTGACTAAATTAATCTATCAAATAAATAGAGATATCAAGACCCCCAACTCGAAGTTTTGTCTTCCCGGCAAAATTAGAAATAAGAACTAAACTAGGGAAGTCTTTATCAACTAAGACAAATGAGAATGGGAGAAGATAATGTAAAGAAAGACCCCAAAGCAACTACCTAGAAAGTTTCATTTAAAATATCTACAAACTAAATAATACATATACTTGTCATACAAACAATCAACACTGAATAATTCCAAGATTAGATTAGTTACGTAGTGCAAGAAGGATAGGTTCTTTGCTTAGTCCGACATGGTAGCTATAGGTTGTTCCTTGGTCCTAGAATAGTCTCCAATGGTCCGTTCAACTACACTCTATCAGTTCAGTTGTTTCTAGATCATATAGTTAAGAATTATAAGGTCTTTAAGGTTATAATGTCGGCTTATGGATGGTATGCTAGTATATTTGGATAATATGAAGTGAGTTTTTGGCTCTCTCCTCACTAGCCATCAACGAATCACCCTAAAATTTGATTTACACTCGAAGATGTTCTCACTCAACTCCTTTGATGTGCTTAATAAGCTTCCCCAATAAACCCAATAACAACTCGAGATGATTTCATAAGATATTCTACTTTTCTGGTTCTTTTCTTTCATTTATTTTTTCATAGTACATCTATTTTGTATGATAGACATGACACTCTTTTTGACGTGAGATGTCATGCTACTTATTTTTCTCATTTTTTCTTTCTTTTTCTTTTCTCAACTTTTTTCAATAGACCCCGACAAAGGGTTACAATAAGAGTGTGTCATCAACATATCACATATACCAATGCAAGCTAAAAAAAAACCCACCTAATTTCCCATAATCGTACCCACCACCCAAAACTCAAGCTCTAAAGACGAATGTCTTAGCGTTACCATCCGAGTGCGGATCATATTGAAAAGGCCTATTACTTCGTAACCTCAACGTACTTCCCCCCCCCCCCCCCAAAAAAAAAGATGTAGTAGTAAATAAGGATTGGTGCGGAAAAGAGGGAAACCCAAAAGAATACGATGTGGAGGAGATACGAGACGTGGTTTGGTTATTCCTATTTGTCTCTATCCTTTTCTTATGTTTACCAGTGCTGGATTCAGCTCGTACGCTGGTTTAAGGATCGACTAACTCACTTTAGTAGGGCTTGGATCGTGAACAATTAATGTCAACTTGGAGGAGGACAAAACGTGACGCCTTCGTCCCAATTCTCAAGAGTTTTTCGCTGGAATGAAACGCAACCTCGGAAGGGTATGGCTTATAATATGGCAAAAACAAAAGGATTATAGGCTATAAAGGGCTAAGAATGATATAACGATTAATATTTGGTTAGTTTGAAATTAGAGATATTGAATGGCCTCTTAATCATTTACCTAATTATGCAATTTTGTTACTTTCTCACCTATAGAAAATTAAATGGGCCTTCTACTAGCCTGGGTCTCACGTTCTACACAAAAATCCTTCTTCCTAAGTTCAAACTTAGTTCTAAAACATTGCTTACTAGTCCTTTATTTACTTCATGATGTGTTTACATGTCCATGTTCAAAGCATACAATATAACTAGTTCATATATACACTACTTCTCTATCATCAAGTCGCTCAGGTTTATGCTTTCATGGAATTTAACACATTCTACACCTAATTCCTTAGTATATACACTACTAAATTTTTTAATTTTTTTAAGCACATAAAATGGGATTGAGGGACAACAAATCCCCAAACCCGCAACTCAAAATGAGTTGTGACCCCATAATCAAAACAGACTTGATAAGAGATACAAATTTTAAAAAAATGTACAACTAAACACATATACTACATGTAATGAGATGAAAGTAAGGAAGAAAGAAAACGTACTCTCGAGGATTATTGTCTTGCATGATCATCGTCCAAGATAGGGTGTGGTGGATGCTTTCACTATACATATTCTCTTAACATTTTGGTTGTCATTGAACATGGTTGTTTCTTCACTAACATCTTGGATCATACTTCGTTCCCTGATCACAACTATTTTTGGACTCGGTTTTGGGTTCAAAGTCTTTCTTGAATTCTCCTTTCTCTTTCTTACTCAAACCATCTTCAACCTCGCTTTGGTTCATCTATCCAATGTTTCGCACAACATCAAGGATTCTTGTTATTTTGGTCATCTTTGATATGTGGTTGTCCTTGTTGTGTGGAACAAACGGGAGATGAAAATTTCTCAAACCCAAACCACCCTCAACTCAGTTTTTATCTAAATTGCAAAACTTGCATACACCTCAAGTAAAAGGATTAAATGCATAATATTTATTCACACGAAATATTTAGATAATCCAAGTAATTCTCAAATTTTATGAAGAAGAGGATAAAGTATTGAAAATTAGCTATGATACCAAATTGAATGATATGGTGTGAATGGAGTTATTGTCATGGCACACATCCTTGGGATTCCAACCTTGAAAGACTTCAAAAACTATTGAATTCGAAACTTAGGGTTTCAATTTTTTTGGAAAAGTTGTTGTCTTTTGATATTTTTAGGTTTGTAATTGATTTTGTAATGGTGATGTATAAAGTGGGTGTGGTGTTCTTAATATGGTATTGATGATTGTGGCTAATTGAAAAAAGAAAACTTGAGAAATTCAGAAAAATCTGCATTCTGGTGAAGCTATCTTGTTATGTTAGAGTGTTAATGGTGTTTATAATAGTGTTTTGATGTGTACTGAAGGTTTTTTGGAGCTTTAATGGGATTTGGGTGGCTAGAGAAGAAAAAGGCTTAAGTATTTGGAATTTGGGTATAAGTCAACCTCTTCTCGTAGCTACTACTACTCGCGTGCGGTGTACCACATAGGTCGCGCGGTGTATTGTGGCCTTGTCTTCTTGTACAATTTTGACGGTATCACGATGCTCAGTACAGTTCTTTGCCAATATGTGTATACGGTATAACACATGGGAAGCTCTATATACCTCAAATTCTGCTTGGTTTCTACATGAATACCGTATATGCTAATAAATCATGTCCATGGTGACGGTAGGGCTGGTGTGGTGCACCACGGGAAGATGCAGTGTACCGCTGATCTTCCTGACCAATATCAATTAAATCACTAAAAACACCTACCAGTCATGATGACGGCCTCCTCGTTTTCACCCCAAACTCAAATTCTAGAATACCTATACATCAAAAACATTACTCCTTTCATTTTAACACACATATTAAGAAATGTAATAATTACAATCCCGCTTACAAAATTTAAAGTGTCTTTATATTTTAAATGTGTATTGGAAATATAAATTTAATTTATTAATAGGGTAATAATAGAAAAATTGGAAAAAAGTGTCTTGAAATATAATAAGTGGACAGACATTTTGAAACAACAATTTTAGTAAGTGGACAAACATTTTGAAGTGGAGGGAGTAATACATTTCTCATTAAAAATATACACTAAAACAGTAAAAAATTAACTAATATACACTACTAAAAACGAAAATAAAAGGCATAAAAAATTTAAAAATTGCGGGTTGTCTCTCGTAAGCACTTCTATTTTACGTCGGTCAAATTTCGATGTTGTTACCTCGCTACTTCTTCTTTATATAGCCTCATCAGCAGCGGGCGAGGCTTATTCACATCTACCAATCAGAACTTGCAACCTTTCTTCATTTATACCTCAATCAACTTTGCCGAAATGACTCGAGAGACTACAACCGACCCCATCCAAGAATTCTTGTATCGTAGTGGTCTATTCTTGGGTTTGTGGTCTTTCTAGGCGACTTCATCTCCTACCCCAAAATCCTCTTATACTTTATTCTTCACGGATTTTTTGGGCTCTCAGCTTTATCCTCTTTGGTCGCAACTCGTATTGTTGGACTTCTCGTGACTTCTTCTTGTACTTTGTTTCCAAAACATAGAATATTTGGAATTCATCTTAAGTGCCGAGGGTCATGGTTACCTTGTTGACATCGATTATGGTGCGGCTTGTGTCCAAGAATGGACACCCAAGTATGAACATGACGTATTGATTTGAAACATAATCAAGAATAACAAAATCAGTGGGAATAACTAGATTACCTATGTGGACGAGCACGTCCTCGATGATTTCCCACAAATTTGTTGTGGAACGATCCGCCAATTGTAAGATGACGGATGTTTGCTTGGAGTCTCAAATGCCCAACTTCTCAAATACACTATTGGGCATGAGATTGACACTCGAACCCAAGTCACACATCACCTTCACTTTAAAAGTACCACATAATTTGATTGAGAGGTTAAAACCTCCAGGATCTTGAATTTTTGCCTGTAGATTCCTTTATACTCCCATCGATACTCCTTTGGTTAGAGCCAACCTCTCGTATTCGGCGAATTTACTCTTCTTGGGAAGAGTCTCCTTGAGAAATTGGTGTTGTTTTGGCTCCTTCTTGATGGTTTCATGTACTAGGATACTGATCTTCACTTGGTTCAACATCTCTACAAACTTCTTGTACTCGGTATCTCCAATAGGATATGTCATTTTTCAGTGCATATTGTGGTGACGAAATCAGATTTAGTGGCAGAGACTCCGCCTTACTCTTCTCTTGCACCCATGGTGCAACTATTACTTCTATCGGTTTCTCAACCTTATCTTATTCAACTAAATCCTCAACACTCACCTCACCTAAGTTTAGCTTGGTTGGCTCTATTTTCTCTTTCACAATCTCCACTACAATAGACACAACTTGTGGCGATCCCCTATCTTCTCAACTTGGAGGCTAATTACCTTACATGACTCGAATGCAACGTTGTTATCACTGTTTTGTATATCTTTCGCCTTAGTATATGTACCTTGGTTAATTGGCATAAGATGAACTTGTTGACGATTCTAAAGATGGTTGGCAATTTGGGAGGCTTGATTCCGCAATATCTTCAACGCAACAGAATGCTCGTTGAACCTCTTGTTATTTATTTGCATGTTCTCTTGCGTCATCACTATGAAAGATTGCAGAGTTTTTTGAAACTCATTAGTGAAGCCTTATTATGGATGAGCATGCAATGATTTTTAGCAAGACTATCGGTATAAGCATCAGAAATGGGTTATGACGGTGGAGCTGGCTTCACATAGCCTTGTCCCCCTTGATATGAAATTCGGGACCTTGGTAGATTTTTTTTATTTCAAGGTCGTGGTTGGTAATAATTACCTTGATTCATGGGCCCATTTGGATTTGACCATTTAAGGCCGGATGATTGTGATTTCCATGTTGATACCCATATTTACCCGATTTGAAATTCTCTCGATTAGACACGCAAAATACAGACTACGGATTACCTTGACACTCTTCCCAAATATTATCATTAACTTCACAATGCGGATAACCTTGTGCCTCTCGAACTACCTTCAACTCTGATTGTTCTCATGGAGACCTTCTTTCACAACTAGTGCCAAATACTTCATTTGATTCTCTAAAGAAGAAAATTTGCACCGATATCAATATCATTGTATAATGTAACTCTTTTGGTATTAGTAATAGGAGCTCACAAAGGTGTCCAACTCCTCTCAGTGTCTACAATTTTCTCCATACCAATCTCTGCTTCAGTAGGATCCAGGGACACTAAACTGCCCCTTCCCAGATTATCTAGCCTCAATCATGAATTATGGTTAAGTCTTTGATAGAACATCACTAATTGAAACTCAAGACTATAACCATGAAGATTACATTTAGCTAACCTCTGTTTAACTTTTGTCTATGTCTTGTCTACTCTCTTTCCACTGTCTTGGCATAAATTAGCAAGTCCTATTTGATCATTCATTCTCATGCTCTGTGGATAGTATAGATCAAGGAATTTTGCTTGCTGTTTGTCCCATGGCATAATTGATCAAATGGTTCGCGATTCAACCCTTCACTTGCACCTCCAGTCAAGAAAAATTGAAAGATGAAGTAATACATTTGCTCACGAGTAACACCTTGAGTAATGTAGGCATCACATATCTATATAAACTTCTGAATAAATTGGACCAGATCTTGGTGTGCTACTCCACTGTAGTTACCATAACTCATTAATCGATTAAACATTCCCGGATCAGGTTTGAATCGAGCACCTTGAATTATTGGAGGGTGAATCCCTAACGGTTAAACAAAAAATTGGTCGACTTATCTAGGAAGACCTTGCTCTCTACGCAGATTGTTAGGTAGAACTCACTCGTCGGCTCCTACTTGTGGTTGCACTCCTGAGGAAATTGGATTTTGATTGATTGGATTTTCCCCAGGTGGTGCATCCTTGATGTCTCCTCATTTGTGATAGTAAAATATACTCATGAGACATCATTTTAGGCTTATTTATTAGTTTATAGGTTGATTTTAGCTTAATTTAGTGCACTTTCCTATTTTGAGTCTTGATTTGTAGAATTATTATTTTTAGAGCATATTGGGTTTAATTGTTTATTTAGTGTGAAGCTTTAAAGATAATTATGGAGATTAATTAGAGTCCAAGTCAAAGACAACAACTTATGGAAAGAGATTTGCATGCAAATTGGAGACAAGGAAACAAAGGCTAAAAAGATGGAAAAGGAAAAGCTGCCTAAATCTTGGATTCTGCATACACGTCCAAAGATATGCGTTTTTACCTAAGAAATAGGCCGAATTTGGTAATTTCTTTTTACAGGGTCAAGATAATTCTGTTGCGATTCTTTTGGTATCTTATGGAGCAAAAACCGACCAATAACGAAGAAGATACGCTCAAAACGGTCCAGCAGTGTTTTCCTTACGAATTTGAGTTGGGCTAGGAGTCCATTACTTGAAGTTATCTCCACCAAACGAATTAGGTCTTCCTATAACCTATAAATACAGCCTCTTAACACTCTTAAATTATCCTTGGTGAAACCTTAAGCCAAGAGGAAGCTTACAACACAAGAGAGAAGTCTGGAAGGAGCTGTTCATCATTATGTCTTCTTCTACCTTTAGATTTGTAATTTCTTTCTTTTCTTTCATGAACTAATTTTCTTTAGCTTAAGTTTTAGCATTAATGTATGAACCCTAGTTTTGATTGACATCTATCTAATTTGGGAATTTAATGTTTTAAATAGAATTATAGTTTTTATTCTCTGTTTATGTGTTTGGGTTTATATTCTGTGTTCTTGTGGACTGCAGCCATTAGAATTACCATCTAGTAATTAGGTCACCATTGACAACGGTGTTTAATTACATGTTTAGCACATAACGTCCAGTTTTAGGTTAAATCTGACAACCCAACCTAGCTAGATAATCACTATGGTTTAGTCTTTGTGACTATTTACCAATTACAGGAAAAGTTTGCTTAGGAAGCCTTATTGACACAGGTAAATCCTATTTTAAACTACTGATAGCATATTGGGACCGATTAGGGAAATACTACATAATTCACCCTTACATGTTTAGAACGGCAAAACTAGTGGGGATTACATGCTAATAACTTAAGCTATATTCTCATATCACTTCTCTTTAGTCTTTATTTTCTGTCTTCTAATTCTTAGTTTTAGTTTAGTTAATTAGTTATCAATCCATCTCTATTTGTCTTTACTTTTATTTGCGTTTAGTTGTTCTATCTTTAATTTATTTGCACTTGGTATTTGCATAAGATTCTTCTAACCTTCGTAGTCTCTGCAGAACGAATCTAAATCTAAAACTTGCATACGATCTGTATACTTGCAGAACCGTGTAGTTCTAGGGTGTTTTTGCACTTTATTTATATCTTATTTCATCACACCCTAGGCCCCACCAGTTTTGGCGCCGCTGCCGGGGACTACATCGTTAGTCCTTGTGCATATATCTTGTGCTTTTAATTTTAGTTAGTTCTATTTTACGCTTTTGTTTTTAGTTTTTATTTTTCAGATTTAGTTACAGATGGAGAACCCAAGGAGACTTGAGCTACCCATCGAGTTCAGAGTGGAGCCACGAGGAATTCGAGCTCCAGAAATCCAAGCCGCGAAATTTAAACCTGATCCTGGGATGCTAACTCGATTTGCATCTCATGGATTGTTCAGCGGAGTTGCACATCAAGATCCGATCCGATATATTCAGAAATTCATGCAGATCTGTGATGCTTATATCGTAAGAGGAGTTACTAGGGAGCAAGTATATTACCTGATGTTCCAGTTCTTCTTGACCGGATGTGCAAGCGATTGGTATGATACCCAATACCCTCATGTTATTCCAGATTGGGACAAGCTTCAAGCAAGATTCCTAGACCGTTTCTATCCGGTTAGTAGACGTTTAAAAGATATGTTGGAGCTTGAACAATTTATACAGAAAGAGGAAGAGAGTTTGGGTGAAGCATGGTTACGATTTACAGAGAAGAAGGCGAAATGTCCCTATCGTAGATCCTCGCCGGAATATTATTTAACCTTGTTTTATGGAGGCCTTAATGATAAATCAAGAGAAAAAGCAGATTCGTTAGGAAACGCAGGTTTTGTGTTACTAGATCCTGAAGAAGCTGAGTTGGGGATGGAAAGAATTCTTGAGAACGAGAGAAGTTGGCCAAAGAAATCAGCAAAGGAGAACACTTCAGAATCTCTGAAGCTTAAATAATTGGCTAACCAACTCAAAGAGCTAAAAGAACAAGCCCGAATAATTGCTCAGGTGAATACGGTACGCACAATTCCTTCGTGTCCTGGTTGTGGATCAAGAAATCATGTGTGGGAAGGGTGTATGAATAATCCAGCAGTAGCTTCCATTCAATATACTCAAGATAACTATTACTCTAATGATTATGCTTGTCCTCAAGAAAGCTACACTAATTATCAACAACCTCCACAACAAAAGAGTTGGGTCAGAAAGCAAGAAACTTATCAGCAATCCCAACTTCAATCTTATAATCCACCACAACCTATTCAGAAAAAGGCACCCATTGTTAAAACTTGTCAAGAACCAAAGAAAGATCCACCTAAACAATCAATGCAATTGGCAAAACAGGAACAACTCCAAAGCTTAAGTTCGAGTATGGCTAGATTAATGCAAACGGTTGAGAAAAAAATGAGTCATAGCCAACAGAAAGTTCGAACCCAGGAGAAGATTATCAAGCAACTAGAGCATACTATATCACAGATGGCGAGTACATTACAAACTAGGCCGAAAGGGCAACTCCCAAGTGATACTATTGCTCCTAGAGATGATTCTTGCCATGCAGTTGAATTGCGAAGTGGAAAACAACTACCTCCACCAAGACCAGAACCAGAACAAGAACAAGAACAAGTTCCTATTCCAGAACAAAAAGGGGGAAGAAATAATCAAAGATACAGTTGAGGAGGTAATTAAACCAAAGAGTGTCCAAGCCGAGACACCTGAAAAGACAAGAAAACCAGTGGAACTCAATACACGCCCTCCGCCACCATACCCTTCACGTGTCAAAAAGAAGGACAATGACCTGGAATTCAAGAAGTTTATTGACATGTTGAAGAAATTGGAAGTTAATATACCCCTTGTTGAAGCTCTCAAGAGGATGCCAACCTACATGAAATTCATGAAAGACATTCTCTCCAACAAGCGGAGTATAGAGACTGGGGAACCAATTGGATTACCTCGGGAGTGCAGTGCTATATGTCAAAGTGAGTTGCCACCAAAGCTAGAATATCCCGGAAGTTTTACAATTCCTATCGGCATTGGGATAGTTGGACCGGGAAAGCATTATGTGATTTAGGCGCGAGCATAAATCTCATGCCTAGATCCCTGTTCGAGAAACTTAATATCGGAGAAGTAGTACCCACATCTATGGTGTTACAAATGGCGGATCGCTCCCTCTCACGACCAATAGGTTAAATTGAAGATGTTTTAGTTAAAGCTGGCTCTTTTATTTTTCCTTGTGATTTTATTATCCTTGACTACGACGCGGATAAGAATGTCCCCATCATTTTGGGTAGACCATTCTTAGCCACGGGGCGTACACTAATTGATGTTGAGAATGGTGAGTTGATCATGAGAGTACAAGGCGAACAGATACGATTTAATGTGTTTCAGGCTATGAAATATCCTAAAGCAAAAGACGAGTGCTTCAAAGTAGATGTCATCGAAAAAATTACGCAAGAAGTCTTCAATGAAGCAAGCTTAGATGATGATCTTGACAAAGCCTCAACACTTGAAACACAAGAGGAACTTGAGATTCCCCCTGAAGATGTTGCTGCGTTAAACGTGCGAGAACTACTTCGAGAACCAGGTGACATTGAACCAATGAAACAACCATCTATAATATGTCCACCTGTTCTCGAAGAAAAATCACTTCCAGATTATCTACGCTATGCGTATCTAGGTATGAACAAAACTTTGCCTGTTATTATTTCTGCTAACCTTTCAAGTCCTCAAGAGGAGAAGCTACTTCAAGTACTTCGCGCAAACAAAGAAGCAATCGGATGGACTATTACGACATCAAGGGAATTAGTTCGTCCATTTGCAAGCACAGAATCATTCTTGAGAACGAAGGTGGGCGATCTATAGAGGGACAGAGAAGACTCATGCCAGCTATGAAAGAAGTAGTGAGGAAGGAAGTTATCAAGTTGTTAGACGCAGGAATCATCTATCTGATTGCTAGCAGTGATTGGGTCAGTCCAGTACAATGTGTTCCAAAGAAAGGAGGTTTCACTACCATCGTAAATGATCAAGGCGAAGCCATACCATCAAGACCAGTTGTGGGGTGGCGAGTGTGCATGGATTACCGAAGACTGAACAAAGCAACGAAGAAAGATCACTTCCCGCTACCATTCATTGATCAGATGCTAGACAAACTCGCAGGGAGAGAATATTACTGTTTCCTTGACGGATATTCGGGTTATAATCAGATTTGTGTGGATCCCCTTGATCAACACAAAACAACTTTTACATGTCCGTTTGGTACTTTTGCTTATAGAAGAATGCCGTTTGGTTTATGCAATGCACCTGCCACGTTCCAGAGGTGCATGATGGCTATATTTTGGGACATGTTTGATAAATACTTGGAGGTTTTTATGGATGATTTTTCGGTGTTTGGAGATAGTTTTGACGATTGTTTGAATAATCTTGAGAAAGTCCTTGTGAGATGTAGAGAAAAAGATCTTGTGCTTAATTGGGAAAAATGCCACTTCATGGTTCAAGAGGGAATTGTGTTGGGACATAAAGTTTCGAAGGCCGGGATGGAGGTTGATCGTGCTAAAATTGAAGTTATCAAAACACTACCACCTCCAGTTTCTGTCAAAGGAGTGAGAAGTTTCTTGGGTCACGCAGGATTTTATCGAAGATTTATTAAAGATTTCTCCAAGATCGCCAAACCGCTTTGCTCTTTACTTGAAAAGGATACTCCTTTTAATTTTACTGAAGAATGTCTTCAAGCATTTTTGACGATTAAGGAAAAACTAATCTCTACACCTATTGTTATACCTCCTGATTGGAAAGCTCCGTTTGAACTTATGTGCGATGCTAGTGATCACGCTATGGGTGTTGTGTTGGGACAGAGGAAAGACAAGATTTTCCACACGATTTATTATGCAAGTAAGACTTTCTACGCTGCCCAGATGAATTATACAGTGACGGAGAAAGAGATGTTGGCCATGGTTTATGCCTTCGATAAATTTCGTCCCTATCTGGTTGGGAAGAAAACTATTGTATACACGGACCATTCAGCTATTAGGTACCTCATGGAGAAAAAGGACGCTAAGCCGCGTCTCATTAGATGGGTACTGTTGCTTCAAGAATTCGACATCGACATTCGAGACCGAAAAGGATGCGATAATCAAGTTGCTGATCATTTATCAAGGCTCGAAGGATCTGATGCGAACAAGGAACCATTGTTGGTTAAAGAGGTATTCCCTGATGAACAACTCTTTGCTATTAAACGTGCTTTTGTGCCATGGTATGCAGATCTAGTCAACCTCATTGTGAGTGGTGTCTTTCCCAAAGATTTCCACCCACAACAAAGACAAAGATTGAATCACCAGGCCAAACAGTATTATTGGGATGAACCGTACCTCTGGAAGATATGTAGTGACCAAGTGGTTAGAAGAAGTGTGCATGAAGGTGAAATGGAGAAAATCATTGAAAGTTGTCATATTTCACCTTATGGAGGTCACTTTAAGGGCGATAGAACCGCAGCTAAAATTCTTCAATCCGGGTTCTATTGGCCTACCATACACAAAGATTGTCATCATTTTGTCCAGTCATGTCACATATGCCAACACACTGGCAACATATCAAAAAGAGACGCAATGCCACTTAATAATATTCTTGAAGTTAAAATCTTTGACGTATGGGGAATAGATTTCATGGGACCTTTCGTCACTTCCTATGGAAATCTTTATATTTTGCTTGCGGTAGATTATGTGTCAAAGTGGGTAGAAGCAGTGGCAACACCAAAGAACGATGCTCAAACTGTGATTAAGTTCTTAAAAACAAACATCTTTTCAAGACATGGTACACCACGTGTGCTAATCAGTGATAAAGGTACCCATTTTCTTAATGCTCCCCTGAGACATTTCCTTCGGAAGTTTGGAGTGAAACACCGTACTTCAACCGGGTATCACCCACAAACTAACGGTCAAGCTGAAGTTTCCAACCGGGAAATCAAATCTATTCTTGAGAAGACCGTGAGTAAATCGAGGAAAGATTGGTCGTTAAAGCTAGATGATGCTCTCTGGGCTTACAGAACAGCATTTAAAACACCAGTTGGGCATCTCCATATCGCATGGTCTACGGCAAAGCGTGTCATCTACCGATTGAACTTGAAGCTCGAGCCTACTGGGCTATTAAAACTCTGAATCTAGACCCAGACCTGGCCGGGAAGCAAAGGATGATGCAATTGAATGAGTTGGAGGAGTTTCGTTATCTTTCCTATGAAAATGCACGTCTCTACAAAGAGAAAACAAAGCGATGGCATGATAAAAGGCTCCGTCCAAAGCATTTCGAGATAGGACAGAAAGTTTTATTATACAACTCTCGATTTTCGAACTATCTAGGAAAGCTTAAATCCCGTTGGGGAGGACCTTACATTGTTACTAAAGTCACACCGCATGGAGCGATTGAGATTGAAAATCCAACCGAGCAACGGACATTCATGGTGAATGGCCAGCGTTTGAAGAGATACTATGACAGTGAGGACTTTGGGCGAGGAGAGAAAATCCTTCTCGTTGAATGCGCTTAGCCTGAGGTACACGTCTAACTCAAAGACGGTAAACAAAAGTGCTCTTGGGAGACACCCCTTGTTTTAATTGCTTTTTAGATTAGTTGTTTTTGCTTTGTAGTGTATAATATTAAGTTAGTGTATATTTTTAATTGTGTTTACAAGCTAATAGGAGAGAAAGGTAGTGTGTTATTGTGCAGGAAACGAGTTTGGGGTCGAAAGAAAAAAATTGGAGGAATTCAAGGCCTGGCGCGGACTACCCCGCGGACTACCCCCTGGTCCGCAGGGATGCACCGTGCCTAGAAAACCCGTACCACGGTCGGGTACCACGGGTGCTATCCAAAAAGCAAGAAAAATTTGACCAATAGGCGCGGTACACCGCACCCCTGGTCCGCACGCCTCAAACGCGTGCCACGGGGTCGGGTACCACGGGTTTTTTGACGGAGCAGGCGCGGACTACCCCTTACACCGCACCCCTGGTCCGCAGGCACAAAACACGTGCCACGGGGTGCTACCTCGGGTGCAATACGTCTGATTCGGTACACCGCAGAAAGGCGGTTTGTGAAGGAATTCTTTTCCTAATCAAACTCTTACCTTATGAGATTAACCCTAGCCTCTCCCATACGAATTTTTCAGACCCAAACCCTATATATACACCTTAAAGCTTGTGCAAACCTTCACAATTAACACAACAACTCATCAAATCCTCTCCTACATCTTCCATAAACACAATTTCTTCATCAAATCCATCACACTACACCATCTAAACACCATCAAATTCAACAAGCTTTAAATAATTCTTCCAAGATCAATCCAATAACCTTTCTTTTTCATAAATTCCAAGCAACAACATCAAGCTACACCAAATTTTCCTTAAACTTTTAATCCATCCTTGGTATAACTTGAGTTGTGGGTGAATCAAGCATGACTAACAGATCTGAAGCTATGGAATACAAGAGAAAGTGTTCAATCCTTGGGAAGAATAAGAAATTGCCTGGAGCCACCATTGAAAAACCAATCAATCTTGATGAGGTTTCTGAAGAATCAAAAGAACAGGCACCTGAACAACCACGACCAAAGAAGAGATAAACTGCTAGAATGTCCATACCATCAAGAAGGCCTTTGAATAAAATAAAAATCCAAGACCAAGGTTCTTCTACCTCTTCCTCTGAAATTGTTTATGATCTTCCTCCTTGGGCTATCAAGTTACAAAACGAAGTTGAAAGATTACGTGAAGATAACAAAGACCTTTGGGCAGAAGTCATACAGTTGGAAACACAAGTAGAAAATTTGACCTTGTATAAGGATGTTGATGATTATACCGATCCTTTGGATGACGAGGACGATATGATGGATCTCTATGGCCAGCCAGGTAGGTCATTCTAATTTTTCTCAATAGCTTGTATGCATTAGGTAGTTTAGTTAGTTTATTTTAAATTTTATTCCATTCTTGAGTTTTTTTTTCGAGTCGTGGGGACACGGCTCACTTTTGAGTTGGGGGTGGGGATTCGTTGTCCTCATCTTCTTTTCATTTTTGCATAAAATTTAAAATTTTTAGGTTGAATTAAGGCATAGAATATCTTGAATGTACCTATTTGAGCATGATTTTATTAGGTCAATGATAGTAGGTAGTATGCTTTTGAAAGATGCAACAAATTTGTTTAGATGCATGTATGAAAACAGGAAATAAAGGATAGAAAAGTTAATGAGCAATGCTAAGAAATCACGTTGAAACTTAGGAATAGTTATTTGGTGTGTAGAACGTGAGGTTTAAAATTAGTTGAAAACCCACTTGTCTATGAACTAATAATGAAAACGTAACGAAATCCGGTAGTTAGAAAAATGACTAAGGCAGTTCTTTCATGATAAAACACTTGAAGCCTTTAGACTTTCTCACCCTTTTGTTTGATATTATTGTTATTTATCCGTCTTAGCCCCTCTGAGCCTTTCTAAAGCCTTTTATTTGAAACACATTATAATCTATACCCTAGTTTGTAGGACTTATCTATATGACCCGCACTCAAATCACAAAACCCGAGACAAACTCATTTTAGAGCTTGAGTTTGGGGTGGTGGGTTTCATAATTAGGGAACTTTGGGGATTTGGGAATTATCTTTGTGATTTTATTGATGATGAATTGTTATTATTGTAACCCTTTGCCGGGGTAATAGTGAATGAAAAAGAAGCTACAAGCTAAATTTGCCAACAAGGGCATAAAAAGAATATATATATATATAAAAAAAAAGATAGTGTGATATCTCAACATCAAAAGAGAATCATAGCTATACAAAAAAAAATTGATGTGAAAAGAGAATATATATTCGGACCGGCAAAGTGGATTTTATATCATCAAAGGTTTAATTGGGATTATTGGGGATGCACATTAAAGCATCAATAAATTGGGTTGAGTGAGAACATCTTCGAGTGAAAACTCAAGCTCTAGGGCGATTCGTTGATGGCTAGTGAGGAGAGAGCCAAAAACTCACTTTTCATTATCCAAATATACCACACCCGTCCTTAAGCCAAGCTATAACCAAGACCTTAGGATTTCTAACTGCTAGATGGAGAAACAATTGAGCTATTAGGTAGTAGGTAAGTGGACCATTGGATGCTAGATTTGGGACCTATGAACAACCTATAGCCATTAACCTGAACTAAGTTATCATCCTCTCCTTCTGGCATTGCGAAATTAATCTTAACTTGAATTTATGGATTGTTGATTACATGTATATTAGGCATGTTTGTGCATTACTTCTTGAGCATTACTACATGATATTTTTTGGATTTTATGCTCTAGGATCACTCATTATATTTTGTTCTTGTTCTCCTCCGACTTCTTCTTGTTTATTATGACTACCCTACTGTTCTTTACTTTTATTGTATCGGGACGATACAACTTTGAGTTGGGGTTCTTGATGTCTCCTCATTTGTGATAGTAAAATATACTCATGAGACATCATTTTAGGCTTATTTATTAGTTTATAGGTTGATTTTAGCTTAATTTAGTGCACTATCCTATTTTGAGTCTTGATTTGTAGAATTATTATTTTTAGAGCATATTGGGTTTAATTGTTTATTTAGTGTGAAGCTTTAAAGATAATTATGGAGATTAATTAGAGTCCAAGTCAAGGACAACAACTTATGGAAAGAGATTTGCATGGAAATTGGAGACAAGGAAACAAAGGCTAAAAAGATGGAAAAGGAAAAGCTGCCTAAATCTGGGATTCTGCATACACGTCCAAAGATATGCGTTTTTACCTAAGAAATAGGCCGAATTTGGTAATTTCCTTCTAAAGGGTCGAGATAATTCTGTTGCGATTCTTTTGGTATCTTATGGAGAAAAAACCGACCAATAACGAAGAAGATACACTCAAAACGGTCCAGAAGTGTTTTCCTTACGAATTTGAGTTGGGCTAGGAGTCCATTACTTGAAGTTATCTCCACCAAACGAATTAGGTCTTCCTATAACCTATAAATACAGCCTCTTAACACTCTTAAATTATCCTTGGTGAAACCTTAAGCCAAGGGGAAGCTTACAACACAAGAGAGAAGTCTGGAAGGAGCTGTTCATCATTATGTCTTCTTCTACCTTTAGATTTGTAATTTCTTTCTTTTCTTTCATGAACTAATTTTCTTTAGCTTAAGTTTTAGCATTAATGTATGAACCCTAGTTTTGATTGACATCTATCTAATTTGGGAATTTAATGTTTTAAATATAATTATAGTTTTTATTCTCTGTTTATGTGTTTGGGTTTATATTCTGTGTTCTTGTGGACTGCAGCCATTAGATTTACCATCTAGTAATTAGGTCACCATTGACAACGGTGTTTAATTACATGTTTAGCACATAACGTCCAGTTTTAGGTTTGATCTGACAACCCAACCTAGCTAGATAATCACTATGGTTTAGTCTTTGTGACTATTTACCAATTACAGGAAAAGTTTGTTTAGGAAGCCTTATTGACACAGGTAAATCCTATTTAAAACTACCGATAGCATATTGGGACCGATTAGGGAAATACTACATAATTCACCCTTACATGTTTCGAACGAAAAAACTAGTGGGGATTACATGCTAATAACTTAAGCTATATTCTCATATCACTTCTCTTTAGTCTTTATTTTCTGTCTTTTAATTCTTAGTTTTAGTTTAGTTAATTAGTTATCAATCCATCTCTATTTGTCTTTACTTTTATTTGCGTTTAGTTGTTCTATCTTTAATTTATTTGCACTTGGTATTTGCATAAGATTCTTCTAACCTTCGTAGTCTCTGCGGAACGAATCTAAATCTAAAACTTTCATACGATCTGTATACTTGCAGAACCGTGTAGTTCTAGGGTGTTTTTGCACTTTATTTATATCTTATTTCATCACACCCTAGGCCCCACCAATCCTCTACGCTTAGGATTAGATTCCAACCATTGTCTATGTTCATCGGCGCAATCACATTCTCCATATCTTCTTGCTTCTTTCTTTCTCTCTCTCTCTGTGTCCTTCTTTGAGCTTGAAGTAAGCTCTCGATATCCGAGAGCATACTGATGGAAGAACAGGACTCCTCCAGCACTAGCTTCTCCTTACCTCCTTGCTCTGACTTGAAAACCTTAAGCCTCTTGTGTAATTCTCTGAAGTGTGTGAAAGTAGAAGGTTAAGGGGTGTATTTATAGGTGTTGGAAGACCCTAGGTCGAATTTGCTTGGAGTGGAAGACAAGTCAAGGACTCTCAAATTCGTAGCTCTAAAAGATAAGATTCTGCTGATTTGATTTGGTCATATCTTTTTCAATACTTATCCGTTTGAGAAGTTCCAACATATGAAACTGCTTGTCTTGGAAAGCTCTTTCTATTGGTGTAGACCACTCGTCCAGAATCATATCCAATCTTTTATTATGATTTTATCTCTAAAACGTGGCTGGATTTCAGATTTCAAAAGGCAGCTTTATCTTTTCCTCCTTTGAGTAAATCTTTCCTAAATCTTCTTATTTCCATGTAAATCTTCTTTCCTTTCATCTTTATCTTGACTTGGTCTCTAAGTAATTACCATTTATCTTTAAAAGCTTCACATTAAATAAATAATTAAACCGCATATGCTTAAAAAGAATAAATCAATAAATCAAGAAATCGAAATAGGAAAGTGTACTCTAAAAATAGAAACTCGACTAGAAATCACTTCCTAACACTCTAAAATACACTAAGACTTTATTCTCACTTTTTATCCTTGGATTGGTCTTTCAAGAACCTATTAACTTTGCATTAAAAATAGTCAAATTTACGCACAAAAGCTCAGATTCTGCAAATAGTTAATTTCCAAGGGGAGAAAGTGCAATATGATCAAATAAGCCTAAAAGTCTATCAAACAAGTCATTTATTCACCTAAAAGGATGTCTCCAAGGGGCTAATAATTAGAACAAATCGGGAGACATCAAGACCCCAAACTCAAACCTTTGTCGTCCCGACAAAGTAAAATAAAAACAAAGGATCTTTTAGGTGAACGCAGAAGGTAGAATCTAGTAAATAATCCCAAAGCAAAGCTTAAAACAAATTTCATATAGTCTAACCTAGGAATTAATATACACCTACACTTATCATGCAAAATCAAATACACAACAATATCAATTCAAAATTAATTTCACAATGCTAGAAGGTTACGCTTAATTACTTATCTCAAGATGGTGGCTATAGGGTGTTCCTCGATCTTTACTTGTGTTGAATGTTCCACTTAGAATAATCCCTATTAACTCACTGTGCATCTAGGAATCATGAGGTCTTTACGGTTTTAGCGTAGGCTTAAGGACGGTATGGTATGTATATTTGGTAAATTTGAAGTGAGCTTTTGGCTCTCTCCTCACTTACCATCAACAAAACTGTCCAAGAGCTTGAGTTTACACTCGAATAATGTTCTCACTCAACCCAATTGACGCGCTTAATTAGCGTCCCCAAATTAACCCAATAAGCACTAAGGATGATTCACTTAAAACTTCCCACTTTGCCGGTCCGAATATATAATCTTTTCAAATCATTCATTTTTTTCTTTTCTTTTCTTATAGCTATGACTCTCTTTTAATGTTGAGATATCATTCTATTTTTTTCATAGTTATGCCTATTCATAACTTGAGCTCGAAGCTTCTTTTCCATTCACTATTACCCCGGCAAAGGGTTACAATACAATAAACCTGTGAATCATCATCATATATAGCACAAAGCATCATTGATAAGCTCAAAAATCCCAACCCAATGTAAATTCCCATATAGTGGACCCACCACCCCAAACTCAAGCTCAAGACAGGAAGTCTCAGGATCGTGATTCAAGTGCGGGTCATATGGTCATGCCTAACAATCTAAAGGGATATTGGCTTATAATGTGGCGACAAAAGAAAGGCTTAAAGGCTAAAAATTTGTCTAAGAAGGATAAAATTAATTCAGGGATAGACAGCCAAAAAGGATTCAAAGGGCTAACAAAGAACTGCCTCTATCATCTTCCTATATACACAGCTTGTCTCTAGTTCATACCTAAGTGGGTTCTCTACTCATTTAGATCTCACGTTCTACAAACCACCTATTATCCTTAAGCACAAGTTTACTTCTTTTGCATTGTTCATTAGTTCTTCCTATCAATTACTTCATACTTGCATGCAATCAAAGTTCAGCTTCATACTAACTCCTAAAGTCAACTATTTTCTATCATTAATTCACAAAAAGCATGCTTGATGGGGGCATTTAAAATACTCTACAGTCATCGCAACCCTAAGATTAAAGCATGTAAAACACAAAAAAAAAATTGGGATGAGGCAACGAACCCCACCCCAAACTCAAAAGTGAGTCGTGTCCCCACGACTCGAAAAAGACTCAATAAAGCAATAAAATTAAACTAAAACTACCTAACTAGTGTCTACCATCAATTAAGAAGAATAATTAGAACGGGGTACCTGGCCATGAAGATCCATAGTGTCCTCCTCCGAAGGGGGAGTATAATTATCAATATCCATGAACAAAGTTACCTCTTCCAGTGTTGACTTAATCTGTGTAATTTCCTTCCATAGTGCTCCGATGTCTAATCGTAAAAGTTCGAACTCTTGTTGCAAATTGTGAGCCCATGGAGGAATTCCAGAATCAGTTTGAGAAGAAGAAGAACCTTGAACTTGAATTGTTAGTTTTTGGCGCCGCTGCCGGGGACGGTAGCGTGTGACCCCGGTGTTAATCTTTTAGTAGTTTAATTGTTAGTTTTAGTTTTATTTTTCAGTTTTACGCTTTGGGTTGTTTTTCTTTCTCAGGTTTACAGGTTTTGGTTTATGCGTGAAGAGATCGTGATTCTTGCAAATCCCGAAAACCTAGTTCGTGAAGCAAACAAAAGAAAGAGAGACGCTAAAGCAAAAGAGTTAGAGGAGCAATTAGCAAGAGAAACAATGGCTGGTCAACTCAACCCAGCTGCTCCTCGAAACAATGATCCGTGGTTCGTCAATGGCCCTGCAAAAGCTCCGTTTCGAGTTCCTTCCCTCGGAATTGGCCCTTCAAATATTAATGTCGAAAGATTCAGACCCGATCCTGGTATGTTATCTCAGTTTCAGAGTTATGGCAATTTCCGAGGAGCACCCACCGAAGATCCAATCCGTGCTGTACAGAAGTTCATGCAAATTTGCGATTCGTATATTACGCAAGGAGTAACTAAAGAGCAAATGTATTTTGCTCATTTTAGATACTTTGTTATTGATGGAGCAAGTGAGTGGCATAATTCTCAAGAACCCGGAACAATTACAACATGGGACGCATTACAAACCGCGTTCTTTAATCGATACTACCCAACGAATATGAGATTAGATGCGCAAGTTGAATTAACATCATTCAAGCAAGAGGAAGACGAGACTTTGGGTAGAAGTTGGAAGAGATTTCAGATTTTCTTACGAAGAGTCCCTGATCATGGCCTCACAGAAGTTCAACAAATGAAGATATTTTACCGAGGACTTGATGGCTCTTCAAGAAAGGATCTAGACTTGCTTTGTGGTGGTGGATTCCTACAGGTACAACCAGTTCATGCGAAGATTATTTTGAATAGAACTGTAACAAATGAACTTGGTTGGAACACTGTAAGAACACCTGTTCGAGGTGGAAATACTGCGTCAATTGAAGAAAAAGTCACCGCCATGGAAAACAAACTCGAACAACAACTGAAACAGCTTACCCTAGCTGTTACAAAAGGTGCTACTAGTAGAATAGCAGATGTTAATGTTACACAAGAAGTTTATGGATGTTCTAACTGCGGTACACAAGATCATGATTGGGAGACCTGTGAAAACAATCCAGAATCTGTAATGTTCGTATCCAACCGAGGAAATTACAATTCAAGTGGTCAAGGCTATCAACCGAATAGAAACCATCCGGGTTTCCAATATTCAAATCCAAATGGGGCTGCTAATCCAACTTATGCATATCAACCACGCCCCCAAGGAAACAACTTTCAACCAAGACCTCAGAACAACTACCAAGGTGGACAAGCATACGGAAATCAAGCGCAGAGACAACCTCCTCAAGATGCTTATGCCGACACCATGAACCAGAAGGCTTTACCTGCTCAACCTCAAGAAGGTGCATTAGATGTTCAACAAACCTTGACAACACTAATGAACATTCAACAAACTACGGCCACAACACTTAAATTGATGGAAACTCAGATAGCCCAGATTAATAAGCAATTAAATCAACGTCAGCAAGGACAATTACCAAGTGATACTGAAGAACCTAAACCATATGAAGAATGTAACGCGATCTCCCTTAGAAGTGGTAAGAATCTTCCACCCCCACCGTTTCCCGTTATGAAAGAAAAAGAAACAACTGTGAAAGAGAAACCGGTAAAAGAGGTGGAAGAGAAAAAAGATGAACCTGAAATAATTGAAGTGGAGAAGACTCCGGAAAATCCGAAAAAGAAAGATGCTATAGAAGTCCGTCCTCCTCCACCATTCCCTTCAAGAGTTCAGAAGAAAGGAGATACTGCGGAATACCAGAGATTCATGACCATGGTGGGTAAGCTTAACATTAATATACCTTTCTTAGAAGCTATCAAAGGTGTACCGAAATACATGAAATTCTTAAAAAAAGCTATCACCAGTAAGCGTCAGTATCTTGAGAATGAAATGGTGGGTTTGCCAGGAGAGTGTAGTGCCATCTGCCAAAGTAAGTTGCCACCCAAATTACTTGATCCTGGAAGTTTTACTATCCCGATTTCCATTGGTGCTAAGTGGCAAGGGAAAGCTCTGTGTGATTTGGGAGCAAGTATTAATCTCATGCCCAAATCCGTGTTTGAAAAGTTGAAGATAGGAAACGCAAAACCCACCTCTATGGTTTTGCAAATGGCTGACAGATCCCTCGTACATCCAGAGGAAAGACTAGAAGATGTCCTCGTCAAGGCTGGTACGTTAATCTTCCCTGTTGATTTTGTAGTACTTGATTACGACGCGGATAGGAATGTTCCCATTATTTTGGGAAGACCATTCCTAGCCACGGGGCGTACTTTTATTGATGTAGAGAACGGTGAATTGATTATGCGTATCCAAGACGAGGAAGTGAAATTTAACGTGTTTAAGCCAATGAAGTTTCCGGATCCCAAGGAGGATTGCTTCCGGATTGACGTGATTGAACAAACAGACAAGGAACCAACTAAGGTAGTGGAAACCTCGGGAATGGAGGAAGAAGAGCTAAGAAAGAAACCACCAAATCCGTGGTTTCTCCATACAGATCCTAAGGAAAACCCACACCTTGACCAGAAACCACCAAATCCGTGGTTTCTCCAGTCTGATCCTAAGGAAAATCCACACCTTGAACAAAAACCAAATATGTGGTTCCTTGACGGTGCTAAGATAAAAGAGAAGAGGCAATCTATGAAGGTTCCAAAAGAACCTAAGAAAGAGAGAAAGAAAAGGGGGTTCAGAGTAGGCGAAGAAGTTGCATTGAAGAAGCCTGATCCTCCTCCAAAAACGCGCGAAGCCAAGAGTTCTTGGCAAGGACCGTTCATGGTCACAAAGGTTATTTCGAATCAACTGGTGGTCATAAAAGCTAAGGGATGCAAATTCCGTGTAGCAAACATTGATAACCTCACTCACTGCAGGGGAGGTTATGTAAAAAAATGATTCATGAGGTAACCCGTCGAGCTTAACGACGTTAAACAAAAGCCATTTCATTGTATATTAGTTTATTGCTTTAAGTTTTTCAATTCCTAGTGTATAATTCTAAGATAGTGTCAAGTTTTAGTGTCTACTTTTAAAGAAATGAGAAGGGTATTGTGTTAATGGTGCAGGAATCGAGTTAGGGATGCTAGGAGAATTTTTTTAGAGAATTCAAGGCTGGCGCGGACTACCCCGCGGTGTACCCCCTATACCGCAGGGATGTACCGCGCCCCAAAAACCCGTACCACGGGTCGCCTTGATGTCTCCCGATTTGTTCTAATTATTATCCCCTTGGAGACATCCTTTTAGGTGAATAAATGACTTGTTTGATAGACTTTTAGGCTTATTTGATCATATTGCACTTTCTCCCCTTGGAAATTAACTATTTGCAGAATCTGAGCTTTTGTGCGTAAATTTGACTATTTTTAATGCAAAGTTAATTAGTTCTTGAATCTCATGAAAGACCAATCCAAGGAGAAAAAGTGAGAATAAAGTCTTAGTGTGTTTTAGAGTGTTAGGAAATGATTTTGAGTCGAGTTTCTATTTTTAGAGTACTTCCTTTTTCGATTTCTTGATTTATTGATTTATACTTTTTAAGCATATGTGGTTTAATTATTTATTTAATGTGAAACTTTTAAAGATAAATGGTAATTACTTAGAGGCCAAGTCAAGATAAAGATGAAAGGAAAGAAGATTTACATGGAAATAAGAAGATTTGGTAAAGATTTATTCAAAGGAGGAAAAGATAAAGCTGCCTTTTGAAATCTGAAATCCAGCCACGTTTTAGGAATTAAATCATAATAAAAGATTGGCATGGATTCTGGACGAGTGGTCTGCACCAATAGAAAGAGCTTTCTCGTAGCTCTAAAAGATAAGATTCTGCTGATTTGATTTGGTCATATCTTTTTCAGTACTTATCCGTTTGAGAAGTTCCAATATATGAAACTGCTTGTCTTGGAAAGCTCTTTCTATTGGTGCAGACCACTCGTCCAGAATCCTAGCCAATCTTTTATTATGATTTTATCTCTAAAACGTGGCTGGATTTCAGATTTCAAAAGGCAGCTTTATCTTTTCCTCCTTTGAGTAAATCTTTCCTAAATCTTCTTATTTCCATGTAAATCTTCTTTCCTTTCATCTTTATCTTGACTTGGTCTCTAAGTAATTACCATTTATCTTTAAAAGCTTCACATTAAATAAATAATTAAACCGCATATGCTTAAAAAGAATAAATCAATAAATCAAGAAATCGAATTAGGAAAGTGTACTCTAAAAATAGAAACTCGACTAGAAATCACTTCCTAACACTCTAAAATACACTAAGACTTTATTCTCACTTTTTCTCCTTGGATTGGTCTTTCAAGAACCTATTAACTTTGCATTAAAAATAGTCAAATTTACGCACAAAAGCTCATATTCTGCAAATAGTTAATTTCCAAGGGGAGAAAGTGCAATATGATCAAATAAGCCTAAAAGTCTATCAAACAAGTCATTTATTCACCTAAAAGGATGTCTCCAAGGGGCTAATAATTAGAACAAATCGGGAGACATCACATACACCAAACTTAAGAATCTATAAAGAGATAAAAATAGAAACAAGAGTAAAACCAAAAAAAACTAACTTCACTATACTAAACATAAACACAAAACAATATAGTCCCCGACAACGACACCAAAAACTTATCGAATTCCAATGTTTGATAAAAACTACTGATAAACCAACACCTTGAGATATCAATCCGCGCAAGTGTACGGTCGTTCGCAAGTAATAAAGTAAGTAATACTATCGTTCTCCACAGGGACTAAAGTCTTTAATTTCAAATTCGTGTTCTTTAGAAGTGTAGATGATGTAGTTGTTATAACTAAAGACATACATTAAAAGAGAAAAACTTATTTTGTTTTCTTTTAAACTAAGAATAATGAATTAAAACTAATTGATTGACTACTACATAAGGTAAATAAACGATAGAGAATATAGATGATAGATATATCTCAAGTTGTAAGTTTTCTTATATCGTGACAATGATTGATTGTGGTGATAAGGGTGAATTTTGGGTATTCTTTGTAATCAGGATTTTAACTTTCTTCTAACTCTCGCCAGGGTAGCTTAGAAGGCTACCTAATTTCTTACTATAGTCCTAGTATGAGATTATTATATGAAAAAGCTCGACACTACAATTACTTAAGCTATGTGATTATCTGGCTAGACAAGCCCATCAGGATCACTACCGCACACTAGACAAATATGAACCAATTATGTTCCTAAACCCCCCGTTAGGGTGACAATATAGATACTTAGGTCAATCTATAGTTGATCAAGTTATAGAAGGCATACATTAATTCAGTTCACATGCAACAATTAATAAGCCCAATTGAATTAAATTAAATATCAAAAATAACATTAAAAACTAATAAAAAGTCATTCAAGGTTCATACATCGAAGAACTCGATCTATAAGGAATTGAGTTCATAATTAAAAAATAAAACTAACTAGTAAAAAGATCAGAATCGTTTTTAAGATAAGAAAATAATACTAATTACCTTAATACTGAAGATGGAATGGTGTAGACGTGGTGTAGTAGCGCTCCAACTTCTAGTTCTTCTCCTCCAGTTGATTTGCTCACTCTTCAGCTATTAATTTTGAATAGTAATGATTGGTAACCCTTTTATAAACTTAACTTCTTATATATAAAGGGTAAATTTTTTTTTATGGTTTGTGGGCCCATTTTAAGTGACCTAATCCAACCAAAAACATTTTCAAGGTAGAGTGGACTGGTTCGAGCCACAACCGCTTCACCTTTCATAACTTCTTCAATTCAGCTCCAAAACATGAAGTGTCAGTCCCTACACGCACCTAACTTCAAGTACTATCTTGAAACAAAAGAGATCCTCCAACTTATTCATCAATTACATGGTAACACTGATAAGTTTATTTCTAAATTTGACCGACAACTACTCTCGCTTTCCAAAAGTGGCTTCTTGGTCCTTTAACGCCTTGACTTGGTTTTGACCTTTCTTTCTCAACTTCTAATAATCGTATTGGGACATAATATATTCCAAGTACCTAATATATGCACACTTAATACACAAATAGCTCTAAAAGTAAGAATTCTCCAAAACTAGACAAGAAATGAGAAACAATCAAATAATTAGGACTAATCCCTCAAATAAGCACAATATAACCCTGAAAATATGTATTGTGACTAGATTATTCTATCACATAAATTGATAAATCACATAAATGGATACATCAAATAGGATATCCCAAGATGAGGATAAGTAGTCGATAAATGAAGGTCAAACCCATAACAAGGAGTTAAAGGATCAAAAAGTCACTTTTGGAAAGTGAGAGCAGTTGTTAACCAAATTTGGAATGACGAGATGGAGTCACCACATGCAATTGGTAAAATGTCTGGAGGATTCCTTTGGTTCTATATATTACTTTGAGTCAGAAGAGAGTAGGAACTGATGGTTTGCGATTTGGAGCTGAATCGAAGAACTTATCAAAGTTGCAGCTACCGTGACACGAATTAGTCTAATCTTCCGTGAAAATTTTTCGTGGTTGAATTTGGTTAATTAAAAGGGCCCCATAACCCATAAAATGAAATTTCCATTTATATATAGTTTTTTAAATTAGAAAAGAGTCGGAAGTCATTTAGAAGTCAAATCACACGCCTAGAGAAGAGAGAAAAGGCCTAGAGAAGAAGCACGCCCCTACTACACCACTTCTACAGCATCCCAGAATTAATCTTAGGGTGAACAATATTAGTTTTTTTTCTTAAACATGATTCTAAGTTTTTTATCATCTAGTTTATTGATTTTATTATGAACTAAATTCCATTAGCTTGAGTTGTTTTATGTATGAACCTTGAATGACAATTTATTACTTTTAATGTTATTTGTGATATTTTAATTTAATTGAATTGGGTATATTGTTTTCTTGCATATGAACTGAGTTGAATAGTTGTGTATAGCCTGATCAATTTACTAAGCCCTTTAGTGCCCTAGATTGTCACCCTGGCTGGGGGTTAAGGAACAAAAAAGAATTCATATCCGTCTAGTGTGCGGTAGTGATCCTAACGAGGTTTCCTAGCCGGATAATCATATTGGTTTAGTACTTTCTAGCGCTGAGTTTTTGCATAGAATAATCTCACCCGAGGACTCTAGTAATAGTTAGGCAGACTTCTAAGCTACCCTGACAAGAGTTAGAAGGAAGTTAGAATCCCGATTAACAAGAATTGCCCAAATTCACCCTTAGAACTTGAGTCTATCATTTGTCATGATAAGGGATTACTTGCAACTTGATATATATATATATATATATATATATATATCATAGCACATTATTTGTAGTTTCTTTAATTAATTTATTAGTTTAATTATTTGCATCTTATTTTAAAACACAAAACCAAACAAAAATCTATTATGTTATTTCTGTCTTTTAGTAGTTAGCAGCAAAAAATTCTACACTTCTTAAGAACACGAGCTTAGATTAACAAATTTAATACTTATGGAGACGATACTCTTAATACTTACTTCTATTAGTTGTCAAAGATCCGTACACTTGTGATTAGTTAATCTCTCTCCAGGTGTTGAATTCGTATCTTATTTTATCACACCTTGGGAGACGACAAGTTTTTGGCGTCGTTGTCGGGGACTATTTAGTTAATTATTATGTTTTTGTTTAGTGTAGCAGAGTAAGTCATTTTTTGTATTACGCTTGTTTTTGTATTTTTTACAGACTCTTAAGTTAGGTGTATGCTCTCGGATCTCGAGAAGTTACTTTGAGATCAAAGGAGACGAATAAGAGAGCAAAAGAAGCAAGAAGTTATGGCGAATGTGAATGCCCATTGAATGTAGATGATAGAAATACAATCCCAAGATAGAGGTTGTACCAATTGGGGAAAATCCAATAAATCCAATTCAATTTCCCTCAACATTCAACCACAAGTAGGAGGTAATGGAGGAGTTCCACCTAAAGTGGTGAACAATCCACGTAGAGAACAAGGTATTACTGGACAAGGAGGTAAATTCAGAGCTCAATCGTTAGGGATTCGTCCTCCAGCTATTCAAGCTGCTTGATTTAAGACCGATTCGGGTATGTTGAATCAATTCATGAGTTATGGTAACCACAGTGGAGCCATAGATCAAGATCTGGTCTATTCATAAGTTTATGCAGATTTGTGATGCCTACATTACCCAAGGTGCCACCAGGGAGAAAATGTATTACTTCATATTCTAGTTTTTCTTGACCGAAGGTGCAAACGAGTGGTTGGATCGTCAACCACCATAATCAATTACGTCACGGGACGAACTTCAACCAAATTTTGTAGATTGGTACTATACACATAGTATAAGAATTAAGGATCAAATAAAACTTTCCAATCTCTGCCAAGATGATGGAGAAAACAAAGGAGAGTCATGGACGAGGTTTTAACAAAGGTTGGCCAAATATCCACTTCAGAGTCATTACCTCTGAGCTACAATTAGCGATGTTTTACCAAGGACTCGACCAGAGTTCACGAATGAGGGTAGATAATCTTGGAAGGGGTGGATTTGTGTCCATAGATCCTACTGAAGCATCGAATAGTATGGAGAAGACAGTCAAATCAGAGAGGAGTTAGCTACATTCGCGAGCTCAAATCCCCAATGCCACACGAGGTACGTTACTATTAGATAGTGACACTGCTATAGATGCAAATTTTTATTCCTTAGAGAATAAAATGAAGTAGTCGGACCTAGTTGTGAAAAAAGGTCTCTAAGGGAAAGAATCCGAGGCAAAGATAGTTTAAGAGGCACAGGGTTGTTCGTATTGTGGAGTAAATGATCATATATGGGAAGAATGCCAAGGTAATCTGGATTCATTATTTTTCGTGTCGAATCATAGAAATTACCAATCGGTTAATCATGGGTATTAACATGGGAATTACAATCATCCAGGTCGTTAATGGTCAAATTCGAATGGAACCGTGAATCAAGATATTTCTTATCAACCATGACCTCAAAGTATCAGTTTTTAGCCAAGGTCCCAAAATATTAGCGTAAAACATCATCTCGTGACAATAGTAAGATATAGATCTGTTAGGTCAATTTCTTAAAAGTTAAAGAGCCTTACCCATAATAATAAAAGAAACATATCTTTAATCACATTTTCACGAAAAAGGAGAGGAAAGAAAAACTATTTATTACACGTCTACATACTTGTGATAAAAAGTGGAAAAAAAGAAAAAAAGAAAACGTCTACGTTCAGTTGATCTGAATTCTCTAACGTTATTAATCTCATTACCCCTTCATCCGAAACTCTCGTGAATCGCGACAGCTCTTTACTTGGTCATTACGCAAATCCTGATGCCCATTTTCGTCATTTCTACCACCCAAAGCTCTATAAATATCTTCCCTCACCCACCTTTCTTCCTCATCCATTGGGTTTCAAAACCTCACCGTGTTTTATCTCATTGTCTTCTCACCTCGGCCCTCTGGATCACTATACTTTCATTTCTTAACCAAACTTATATATTGGTACAATCACAATGTTTAGTTACTCTTTCGATGTATCTTTTGTTACAATAATTAAAATTTAATATATGCAAATGCCACAATATTTAAATAGATTTATATACTACCGAAATTACAATTTTGCTTGATTTTTTTTTCAACTAGGGTTCAGAATAACTTGAATTTTTGTAAGATTTATTCATCATCGAATCCTAATTTTTGTGAGGTGAAGCCTTTTCACATATAGAATACAATTTTTTTTTACAATTACAAAAATACTTTTCTTCTAATTCGAAAAAAATGTTTTTTGGGAATTAGGTTTTGAATTTTAATACTAAATTTAAAATTTTAGAGGTTTTTGGATTTATTTTGGGTGATTGAGAAAGGAGCGCTGGTGATGATGGTGGACTGGGTCTGTTCAGCGACAGAAGCCACGTGGGCAACAATGGCTAGAGATGGTTGGGGTGGTGGTGGTGGTGGTGGCGGTGTTGGTGGTGGAGGAGGAGGAGGAGCTGGAGGCGGGTTTAGCCTGGATAGTGAACATGATTTAGCTATGATGGTGAGTGATTTTCTGGAAAACGGGAGTAGTGGGCCCGATTCGAGATATAGTAGCGATAGTGATTCTGGATATAGCGATCTTCTTCACCTTGCCGATAAAATTTTGGTTAGTTCTTTTATCCTTGATATTATATTCTAATAGTGTGTTAGTGAAATTAATTTGAATCGTAATATGATAATTCACACGTTTTAATTTCAGTATTTCAAGATGGCAATGGATCAATACGAGAGAGATTTACTATCAGTGGTAAATTCACTTGTATTATCCATGGAGGAAACGAACCTTTATCATATGGAGTCAGGTTCATGCAATGCTAGCTGTATCAGGTATTGTCTAGTGAAGCTTTTAAGGATTTCTGGATATGATGCTGGTGTTTGTGTATCAAAGTGGCAAGGAATCGGAAAAGTTCCAGGAGGTAAATTAAAATTAATTGGATGCGAGGGTGTGTTTTAGTAATTAATCAGTTTCTGATTGATATATTGGTTATGCAGGAGATCATGAATATGTTGATGTGATTAAATACAGCGATGATGGAACCTCAGAGCGATTAATAATCGATATTGATTTTAAAAGTCACTTTGAGATTGCTAGAGCTGTAGAATCATATAATAGAATATTAAATTCTCTTCCAATAATATATGTAGGTTCTTTATCAAAGCTTAAACAATTCCTTCAGATTATGGTTGAAGCAGCTAAATCTTCTTTAAAGCAAAATTGTATGCCTTTTCCTCCTTGGAGATCTCTTACTTACTTACAATCAAAATGGCAATCTCCTCATAAGAGAAAGTTAAATCATGAAGAAGAAGGATTGATTAGTAATTCTTCTCAATATGTATTATGTAATGGACATTTAAAGACTTTACAATCCTCTGTCAAAGGTGAAATTGGAATTGGATTGTTGAACCCTATAGCTAGTGGTAAGAGGAGACTTTCCTCATTAAGGACCATTTGAAGTGCAATTTTTGTTCTAGTAGTATAAAATTAGAAATTGAAGTGGAGGTCTTTGAGATCTAGAGGGAAGTTAATAAGGCTCAGATAGCTAAATAAATTTTAATAAAACACCATAATTGATGGGAATGGTTTTTTTTTGTTACACTCCCACCACATTAGAATTTTTAATGTTTGTTCTTGGTGTGTCTAACCGGAAACAAGATTAAGGTGCTTTTAAAGATGTAATTGCCTGATACTGGAACCTGGCAGTTTTCTAGTTTGCTGTTATGTGATCGATTTCACTATTTTACTTTTATATTTTACTTTTATACCCTGTTTGTTTGCACTTCTGGAACTCAACCTTATCGAATAAGACATTGGGCAAATAAGTGTTTCTCTAAAAATCAATTCAGTTTGAATAGTTCTTGACTTTAGTATATCTCCTTTTTGCTGGAATTGCCCAGTGTGTGGAACTCCATGACAAAACGCCACCTCGTTCCTGGGGGATTGTTTTCTTTTGTGTTGATGTTGTCTGTTTGTTAGAATCGAAACGCAAATCAAATAGTGTTCAACTTTTTGTAAAAATTATTTCATGTTTTTAAAGCTGTCTTTTTTTGTTCCGTTAAGAGTTGTTTTCTTCTCTTTTGTAAGACCCATGTTTCTTTAGATATTTTTTCCAGTAATTTTTTTGTAGTAACTTGTATTAGGGGGTATTTGTTTGCACTTAATTAGATCTTAATCTGGTTCATTAAGACACTGAATCAATAAGACTGTTTGTTATTACTGTCCAATTCAGATCTGAATGGCTCTTAACAGGTCTGTTTCATTAAGATTTCAAACTAAGTCTGAATCATTCAGACACTGTCTCTTAACAGAATAAGTGATATTCAGCTGTTCATTCAGCATTCAGCACTTATTACTTAAAAAAACAAACGCCACCTTAGTAAACCTAATGAAGTATTTTTGGTATTTTATGTTAATTCATGCCCTTAATGATTTTGGGGACCGGGTTAAATCTTTTTGGGGATATTTTGATTCAATGCTTCCTATTTAAAGGGTTTTGGGTGATTACAGTAAACTTTGACGACTAATCTAAATCTTATACTCTCTCTCTCTCTATTTTTAAAAGGTTGTTACAATTGTTTTTCATACAAATTAAGAAATGTCATTTATTATTTATTTGATTACGATATTCTTAATAGAGTGTTTTGATATTTTGAATGTTTATTGGGAACCTTAATTGTAATATTTAATTAAACGGTAAAAATGGTATAAAAAATAAAAGTGTCTTGATTTTCGAAAGCGACAATTTTTTAGAAACAACTATTTTTAGTGTAAGTAACAATCTTTTGGGAACGGAGGGAGTAAGAAACAAGAGATTAGAGAAACCAACAACAATTATATGGACGCTTTCAACGAGTTTATCCTTTCAAATTATCTATCTTTTTTTTTATATGGGTGTTGTTTATTCATTTAGACCAATGCAGAACAACATGTCAACGTACGTTTTAATAGGGTGTTTGGAAATCAAAAGTGGATCGGTCTCATCCCAAATGCCTCTCACAGTCTCCCTAACTAGCGGATCAGACCATTCTCCGATTGTGGTTGATTGTAACCCCTTTGTTGCGCGACCTCTTAAGTGTTTCAAGATGGAGCACTTTTGGCTCAGTGACGTGACTTGTTAGGAAGTCGTTCTCCAATTATTGGAGAATTTGTTAAAGGCCTAGAGAGGTTGGGTCAAACCATAAAAAATAAGTAATTGGGAGGGTCTTTAACACTACTGGAAAGAATATTATAAAATTTCAAACCCTAACGATATCAACTTTTTAGATGTTAAAGATGGGGTTAATTATCCTTTCATATTAACTATGCATAGTGTCGATACTCAACATAATCTTGTCACTTTGTTTTTTTGTCTTTTAGTGATTTTTGTTTAATATGAAAGGATAATTTAGTATTTGGTCATACAAGAGGTCCCTGTAAATAAATAAGATTTCCACAAGTTCCTATATGAAAAAAATCTAGTCTCCAAGACCCTATATGCCATTCACCTTCAATTTTTTGTCGCAAATAAGGTGCTAACTAGCGATGACAAAGTCGTCACAAATGGAACCTTATTAGCTACGAGTTCTTTATACCTTTACCGACGACATTGTCTTCGCTAATGAGTGATTTTAAAATACTGTTCTTTATACTTTACTACTAAAAACATATAACTTGTCGAGTCTAAAGACAAAATTAGACTGAAAAATAATTGTCAAATATTCACAAAAGTAGAAAAAACAACAAATATAAATAATCATAATTAAACGGAAACATAATCAAAGTGAATTAAACTCGTGCAAAATAGTACAATAACAAAGCAGCTTGAATAAAAGTAAGCCCATGCAAATATGCTGATTATCAACTTTATCATCTTCGAATTCAAGAGGAGTAGGATCTTGAGGAGTTCGTCGGTGCTAGAATAAATTGTAAGTCGGTAGGCCCTCACGTTCTTGGTGCTCATTAAACCAACTATAAAATTGATAAATGTCCTTGACACCATCATTAACATGTGTGCCATCCGTAGTACTAGTCGATCGGTTGGTATTACAAGTATACGGTGGAAAGACTTGGGAAACCATGTATTGGTTCATGTGTTCAACCATGCTCCGGAAATCTACTACCATCTCAGGTGGTATGGTGGAGGTAGTAGGAGTGTTCCTCTTTCCCTTCGATAGTGGGCCAACACCAGCCACCCAACTCCAGGATTCCATCCGATCAATTTTTTAGCCGTATTAATCACTCCTGCCGGGATAATCTTGTAGATGCAGGGGTGGAAGATGAAGATCCAAACGACTCAGCCTACGTGGATCAAGAAAAAATCTACTATGTAAATGTATCCCGTTACACGAAATAAACACATTTTCACTAATCAACTTAAATATTTTTTTAATCACAAATTGAAATAGTGTATTATAAATATACATTAGATTCACAAAATTGGTTGCCCCTCCATGAATTAGACTGAGTATCATATTTGACACCTAGAAAGAAACGAGACAGGGGAGGCAATGTAGAATCGTCAGCAAATTCTTGGACATTCGTGGTTCTTTCTCTCCCTCCCGTTTCATGCAACAATTAATGTTAATATAAATAAAGGTATACCTCAAGTAGACTTATTGCCTCTGAGAGTAAGTGACAACCCCGTGTCCACTGGGGGGGGGGGGGGTCCCTGTTTTTCCCTATTTGTCTTGTTTGTTTCGGCTTACTTTTGTATTTTTTCATCATAATTACATATTCATAAAAAGAAATCGGAAATACAAAAACAACGCGTATGTGGACATCCTCTTCGACCCAAAAATTACAAGATTTGGCCTAGTCCACGTCGTATCAATCAGATTTTATGCCTTCAAGGCAATACTTTGTTTTTATCGTGTGTTTGTAGTCCCTGTACCAAGCATAAAAAATTCCCGTTAAGCGGTCTAATATATCTAACCAATCATCCCTTTACCGAGAAGCATTTAAATTGAAGTACAATCATATTTTTTACAACCCTATACTACATCCACAAAATAATAACAATACATATGCAAATAGTTACTAACCTGTAACAGACCGTGAACCCGTACCACAAAGTGGTTTGGAACTTTGCTCCATGACTTGTAATACGCAGGCACAGTCTCTCGTATTGATAAATCAATCACCATGATAATATACTTACCTGTAATGTGACAAAATTCTATGTTAATTCGAGGACGCAAAACTCAATGGGTATGATAACTTAGTATTTTTTTCTTGGACTTTTGGGTCGATTGGAGGGTAGCCTTGCCTCTCGAATTTCTCCTAGAGTTGACTGCATTGAAATATAGTAAGTTAAAAAAATATACTATGATAACGAATAATATATTATATACCTGAGGTATCACAACCTGTAATAAGAATATGGGGTCCAGGAGAGGGATCATGTCCATTAATGTCCCCCCCTATGACCTTGTGCAACAACGGCTGTCATATGTAAATGTAATAAAATAAAGAAGTAATGTTTAAGGCAATACATAATATACAAGAAACAAAAACAAATGTACATTTATATAAAATCAAACACAAATTAAACGATTCATAAATATATCTGAGTTTAGAATCATGACAAATTTGAACAGATAATCATACATTAAAATAATGTAGTACATTTATTTTATCTTCTCCTCACTAATCATCCACAATACTTAACGATATGATATATCATCAAATAATCAACAAACTCTCGTCAGTAACCTGTGTATTGCATACGAATCTTGCACTAACAAGCTACTTGATGCCTAGACTTTTGGAAATGC